>CAMTDV010000011.1:40909723-41392423 GCA_947069175.1 Scalesia atractyloides
TGCTCAGTTGTAGAATAAAATAATCACGAGTTTCAAGAGGAAGATCTTCTTAATAATAAGTAATTATAGATTTCTTGGTACTAGAGACTTCCAACTGATATAAAAACTAATGTCTCAACAGTTGTTGCCTTTAAGGGCGTCTTAGGAATGTAACCACTGTCCAACTGAGAGACTGTTGTCTCAAAAGTTGTAGTAGCTGTCCCACTTGAACTACCAACCTGTATCTCTTGAGACACAAGAGGTGTAGCTGCTCTGCTTGTGGGATAGCAATGATCCTTGAGCTTACCCTAGTCACTTGTTGGAGTGAACTCTCTTTGATTTGTGATTGAGAAGAACTAGGTATATGTAAGTCAGACGTGTCAATCGCATCAAGCAATTTTTGTAAAGGTGAATGGACATCTGATGTAGGTGGTGGTGATGGAAGAGGATCAACCCTGGGAGATGTGATTGAGAAGTGATAATCAAATGATGTATCTCTCCCTTAATTTGTGTCCCCTGTGCCTACAACACCTTCCTTTTGTGAGGAACAGTGAGGAGTTTCGCTTGGTGGAGATGTTTGCATCTGTTGTGAGGAAGTAACAACAGATGTTTGAGTTTATTGCTTTTGTGCTACAACAAGGATCTCTGCCATCTTAACCCCTAGAGATACCTTTTTTGTGGTTTTTCTTTCGGTTTTGGGGATAGGAATGGATGTGATTTGTATAGGAATGTCTGGTGTGGGTTCCACAATGCTGAGATTGCACCATGGTCACTAGGAGTAGTGGGCTCAGCAACAGCTGTTGTAAAACATCTGTTGCTTGGTTTTCTAAAACATTTTCATTTACCACATTTTCATGGCTTTGGCCATCATACGAGTAACTGTTTCATTAGAAAGACTGTTGATTTGTAGTGCTTCACCCTTTTCAAAACTTTCTTTTCTTAAAACATTTTGTAGAAAAAGCTCAACAATCTTGGATAGATGAGGAAAGGTTTGCCAGTACCTCTCTTGATTGCCCTTAAATTTGCTACCAAATCAAGAAACTATCTCCGATAGCTTATGATTTGATTGTCTCAAAATAGCATACCCTAGATATTGAGTTTTTAGGGGAATCTCATTAAAAGCAGTGTTTTAAGCAGAGAGGCAAACTAAGAGAGTATGGAATAAGAATTTCATTTTAGGTGGGAACTTTGGTTTGAAAAGTGTTGTTCACACCGTCTTACCTTCATAGCCCCTTTCTATGAACTTAGCATGTAAGTCATTTTTGGGGTAAATTTCCATACCTGTCAAATCTTCCAATTGAAACATTGTGGATATGGATTTTACAGTAATTCCACATGTTCTGTGTTTATGGTAGAGGAAATCAGAAAGGTCTTTTTTGTTTTGTAGAGATAACTTTGCATTTTCCTAAAACTCTCTTAGGGTGGAAACAAAATGGGGGCGTCGGCGATGAGAATGTAGAGGTATTTGATGAATTGACAATGTCAATGATGGGGTGGATGTCGGTATTCTTGTCATGCTTTTCAAGATATGGTAGATAGTTGTGTGGAGTTTTGATTTCAAGATCCATGATGAACTATTGTTCAAATCTTTTGAAAATCTTTTATCTAGAAAATATTTTAATAGAAACAGAGTTTGATAAGAGCAATTTCGGAGTTTTTCTCTTTTGAAATGCTTTTGAGTTTTTCAAAAATGGAGGATAGAAGTAAACTCTATATTCGCATGGGTTTTTATAGATTTAATGAAACAGGGATGCCAACATGGATAACGGTTACCTTTTAGTCCACATGGACAGTTTCTATTTATCATAGCAAACCTCTGTTCAGAGAGTGGATCCTACATAGGAGACCTCTTGATGAAGATACCAAAGATCTATTTTTTAAAATATATGTTTGAAAGCTCTGTTGGGCTCAACATACTTTAGAATAACTTGATCAGTGTTTTGAAACCTCTGTTTGACTGTTGGTCAACAGAGCTTTAAAAAGACTCTGTTTGGAACCTTTATATGGTGCAACAGAGTTTTGATGAAAACAATGGTTCTGTTTGATTTTAAAATTCAAACAGTGGTTTTGTAAACAATGGTTCTTTTGCCTTAGATGGTGGTTATCACATTCAAACAGACTTTTGAACCACTTGAACACTTTTTTTACTCCTTTGAATAAAGTTTTGTTTTTGTTGATTTTGTCAATCTTTTTTGGATTTTAAAACAAAGATTTTGTTTTTTTATTCTTAAGACAAGAATAAAAGAAAGTAAGTTTTTGGAGTTTTTAAACTTTTTTCTTGCTATTATTGGGATAGAAGGATAGATGTGCATGTAACATCTGATGGTACTTTAAAATTACCATCAATGGTTCCCTGTAGATGGTGGTGAATGTGTCAATCTTGCACATGGTCCAAGGCATTATTTGCCTTAGATTTGGTGTTGTCAATCACTGCAATTGCTTGTTGGTATTGGTCTTTGGTCATAAGAAGTTGTTGAACAATCTCTAACAGATGTTTTTGACCCTTTACAAGTGCTTGTAAACTTGGGTCAATGAGTGGTTGACCACTCCTAACAAGATGTACCTGTAAGGCATCATATTGCAAGGTGGTTGCCCATAGCCTCTAGGTAATGCATTCTGAGGTACATTAGTATGATCACACTCAACTCTTTTAGGATATGACTAAGAATAATTGTTACCAGGCTCTTTATCCTTTTTGAAACTCATATTTCTTTTTGACCAATTTTTAATAGAATTTTGTGATCTTAGAAATGAGCACTCTTGAGTCAAATGGTTGCTTTTACCACAGATGATGCACCTAAAAATAGATTCGCATATGTTGTTGCTTTGATTCACCTCAAGGGCTTTTAAATTGAAAAAGTCTTTTACCTAGTGATTTGTCACAAAAACTACACAAGATAACTAAAATCTTCTCTTTCCTTTTACATGTGTCTTTCTTTTCAGAAATAGATGGTTTAACATCTGTTTGAGAGTTGGTTTGGAACAAATTTTATCTTAGGTACTTAAAACCATCTGGATTTGCAAAGTTAATTGATTTGAAATTATCAAGATCATCACACTCATCTAACTAGGTTGGTTTGAAAACATATTTTGGTTTTTCAGACTGAGTGGAACCTTGTGGCTTTTCAAGAATGACATTCTTGCCACTGGTTTCAATAATCTTGTCTTCTTTCCAATTGACTTGGTTGACATATCTTCAACCAACTCTGAGCAAATTGAAGTGTTGACAAATTGGTCAGGTTTAGGAAGACTTGCAACAAACATCTCATTGCTTTTTATCTGTTTTTCAAGCATCTTTTCATAATTAGAGCAAGGTTGTACCCAAATATCACAAGTGATTTGGGTGTCTTCCAACTTCTTTTGACATTTGTGATATTTTTCTATCATTGACTGGAGTTGGTCTTTGATTATTGATGCTTCATGTTTTAAGGTGTTGATTTCCTGATCCTTTTCAATTAGTCTATTTTTAAAGTCATTTTTTTAGTTTTTCTAGGATAATATCACTAACTTGGATCTTTTCACAAAGTTTTTCATTTACCTCCTTGATATTAGCAAATGCAAAGACATATTTATCTGAACACAGTTCTTTTAGAACTTGAGGTGATGCCTTGGAAGAAGTAGCCTTTAGATGATCAGCATTGATGAAGTTAGTGGTACTTTTGGGATAGTTTTTGGTTCCTTCTACATCACCCACTTCACAAACCAATGTTTATCTTGGGTTCTCACCAGTTTCACCAACCAAGCTTTCACCAGCAGAGGTTTCCTTTTCTTGAGATTCTTCACCTGAGGTATGATCCGAAGCTACAAAACAAAAATTTGCATGTTCAACATTATCACTTGTTATTAAAGCAAGATTTTTTTAGTTAATTTTTTTAGGCATACTGCTCCAATCAACATAGCCTTGTGTAAAAAAACTTTGTTGATTTAGCTCAACTGCTATAGGACCAGGAGTTGTTTGTTGTGCTGGAACATGTGTCATGGCCATCTATACATACTAAACTTGAGGAAGTGGTGCTTGGATATATTGCACATGTGCATGACTTGCAAAATGTGCAGTGTTTTGAACATTTGATACAGGGGTATTTTGGGTATTTTGATAATGTGTTTGGTTAACAGGTTGAGGTCTTTGATTTGGATATGTAATAACTAGAGTAGAGATTTGACTCCTACATTCCTAGCAAAATGACCTAGCTGATTACATTTGAAACACTTTATCTTGTCCAACCCAACCCTAGATCTCCCATTAAGTCCTGGATAGCTTCTACTAGTTTTCTTATAAAATTATTGGCTCTTACACTCAATAGAGCTACCTGGTGCAAAATATCCATTTCCTCAAAATCAATGGGATCAATGTACTTAAGATCATAAAAAACAAATGACAAATTTTCTTTATTATGATTGTCATCACTAGCTGTAAAAGCATAGTTTGAGGAATGTTGACAAGAGTTGATTCCTGTTGATATGTCAATAAAGTGATCATAACTTTGGTCATTTAACATTCCTGTTGATGAACTTTCCTGACCCAAAAGTGCCGCATTTCCGAATACACATTCATCGGTCATTTTCCCAAATTCCTGGAGCTTCTTCTTTTGGACAAGCTCTCTTTCGAAAGTCAAAGCCTCCCATGAAGCTGGTTAGTGTCAAATCTTTGACATCTAGATTTTTTCTCATCACTATGGCTATTGTATCCCATTTCTCAGGTAAAGACCTCAGAAATTGGTTATTTAAAGTTGATTTTGTGAACTCTTTGGTCACCAACTTAAGCTCACCGATAAGACAAAAAAACCTCTCAAATTATTGTGTCAGGGTCTCCCTTATGACATGAGTGAAAGTCTCGTATTGTTAGTTAAGGATTTCTCGTGTGTTTTCGAAAACCTCCTTTGTACCACCAAATTGCTCTTCAATGTATCTTATAACTCTTTAGCACTATTACAATGTAATAGGCCGGCATAGATATCATTCGGCAATGCCATAGGCACAATGCTAAAGGCTTTCGCATCGAGCTCAAATTTTTGATAAGCTTGCTCTGAGTAGTTTTCAGGCTTCTTTGGCTCAAATACATGCTGGTTTCGGTATTTGGTACCATTGGGACATGTGGTCCGAAAACCAGATCTCCAACACCCGGTATTTTGTTGACATAGCATATGTTCCTTCCTACGTTGCTAGTATTGTATTCAGATCTGACTAGCATAGGTGGCTTAGTGCTGAATTCTGTGTTATGAGGATAATTCTGTGCCAATTTCTCAAGTCCTTTTGAATGAAAACAAAGTCTGTGAGAGACACGTTATCAGTTCTTCACTAAACAACCTTGAGCTACGAACTAAAATTGGATTTTGAGTTAAACTGATTGTGAAATCAAGTTTAAACGTCACCATGCTCTGATATCAATTGTTAAAAACTGAGTTTCTTTGTTTGTAAACAACTATTGATTATCACAATAATATTCACAAACTCAGAGTTATCATCAACGATGTTTTACATGAATTGTGAAAGATTCAAAAGTTTTACAACTCAATCAACTCTACAAACTCCCCTTCAGCTGACCACAATAACAGGTCAATTTGTACAAGAGAAAATGTATTGGTGTGGTGTGTGATCAAATAAATCACTAACAGGAGTGATCTATTTATACACAAGTATGAAAGCTCTGTTGTGAAGTCAGCTGACGTCACCCTGATAGTGACATCTAACATTCCTAACAGAAAAGATTCTCAGATGTTCATAAACATCTGAGCAATCCTATCATTTGATCTAGGCTTTACTAAACATTGATAAGATAAGTACTGTTACATTAAATATACATTGTCTAACCTATCCTCTGTTGTAGTCGTCTAAACATCTGTTTGGCCTAACAGATGTTTGGTCTTCTTCATCAGACCTTTGCTTGATCAGGGCTTTGGTCTTCAACAGATTCTATTCTTCAATAGTTGTTGTATTCTTGAACAATGGTTCCAAGTCTTCATCAGATGTTAGCCAAGCTCTTGAACAGATTTTCTAAATAGGTGTTCAAGATTAACTATCTTTGGGGAGAGTCTTGTTCGATCTTTTGCTTATTTCTTGATCATAAGGTCATGTTATAGCTTTTGAATATCATCTATTCTTTTGTAGGTCCAACAAAGGACTATGCTTGCAGATTCAAGCTTATCACTATCCTTTTGGGCAGAAGCTGTGAATACTGCATGCTATGTTTAAAAAAGGGTCTTAATAAATCCTAGGCATCAAAAAACTGCCTATGAGATTTTGTTCAAAATAAAACCATTGATATCATTTTTTAAAATCTTTGGTGTCCATGCTTTATCTTGAATCTCAAAGATTCAATTTCAAAGTTTGCAGCAAAAGTGGACTGTGGATATTTCTTGGGATATTCTTCAACAGCTAAGGCCTATAAAGTGTTTAGCATAAGGACCATGACTATAGAAGAAACATCGAATGTAAAATTCAATTAATTATCATCCTTGAAAATCCCTAAAAACCCTGCAGATTTATTTAATCTTGATAAATTCAATTTTGAAGAAATAATTACTAAGGTGGTGTTGATACAGGTAAATAAAGTGAAGCTCAACAAGATTACAGGTTTGATATTGAGGTACCATCTCAATACATAGTCACATCTGATCCACAAAGTTTTTCTACACAAAACTGTTGTCAGTCCGCAATAACTGGAACCACTGTTGACCAAAGTCAACCCCAAACCTCTGATGCTGTTTGTGGTCAACCACTGATCTATCTTCATAAACAACTAATTCACCACTTGGCCCAATACGTCCACCATCATTTCAAACCACTGTTGACCATATTACAATGGGAATAAAGGTTTCACCAGAAAATTCCCTTTTATGCCCCTCACCACAAAATTCTATCATCCCATATACTGCAAACACTATTTTCCATAGATCTCATCCACCAGAACAAGTCATAGGAGACGTCAATGCAAGAGTGCTCACAAGAAGCCAAACCTCAAATGTCTGCCTATTTGCAGGCTTTCTATCACTTATCAAACCTGTCAAAAACCAAGATGCATTAAAAGACAAGAAGTATGAGAACTTGTACCATTATCAAAGGACACTTGTGTAATTGGTACAATGGGTCTTTAAAAATAAAACTTATGAAAACATTGTTATAAAAACAAAGCTAGGCTTGTGATTCAAGGGTACAAACAGGAAGAGGGAATTGATTGTGATGAAACCTTTGCTCCTGCAGCAAGGTTGGAAACCATAGGACTCTTCCTAGCCTTTATTGTTAACCACAACATGAAAGTGTATCAGATGGATATAAAGAGTGCTTTTCTATATGGTAAAATCCAAGCAGATGTCTATGTGTGTCAACCACCTGGATCTAAAGACTCATTCCATCCTGGTTATGTCGATAAGCTAAACAAAGCTCTGTATGGATTAAAACAAGCACCTAGAGCATGTTATGATACTCTATCTACTTTTCTCTTATCCAACAAATTTAAAAGAGGTTTAATAAAACTCTTTTTCTAAAATGGGAAGGGAAAGATTTGTTAATTGTTCAGATCTATGTGGATGATATCATTTTTGGATCCACATGTGACAAATTGTGTAATGATTTCAGAAAATTGATGACAAATCAATTTGAAATGAGTTCCATGGGAGAGTTACAATGTTTTCTTGGTCTCCAAGTTCAACAATTAGAAAACGGAACTTTAATTCATCAAAATAAATATGTCAAAACTCTTTTGAAAAAGTTTGACATGAATGATTGTCATCCATGTGCTACCCCATGAGTACATCCAAGCCATTCATATCTGATGAAAAGGATGACTTGATAGATCAGACACTCTACAGATGTATGATTGGGTCTTTGATGTACTTAACTGCACAAAGGCCTGATATTATGTTTGTAACATGTGTTTGTGCAAGATATCAAGCATCACCTAGAAAGTCAAACCTAGTAGCTGTAAAAAGGATATTTAGATACCTAAAAGGTGCTCCCACACTTGGTATCCGGTATTCAGCGAATGGGAATATTGAGCTTTCAGGTTTCTCAGATAGTGATTTTGCTGGTTATCACAAAATAAGGAGGTCAACATCAGGAGGTTGCCAATTCCTAGGTAATGCCTTGCTTTCATGGCAAAGAAAAAAGCAAACAACAGTCTCTAACTCTACAACTGAGGCAGAGTATATAGTTGTTGCAAGTTGCACTGCTCAACTCCTATGGCTTAGAATCAATTACTTGATTTTGGTATAACTGCTCTAAAGACACCATTATTTTTGGATAGTCAAGCAGCTGAAAACATTATCAAGAACCCAGTATCACACTCAAAAACAAAGCAAATTGACATTCGTCATCACTTTGCAAGAGACAGCTAGGAAAAGGGATTGATTTCCCTCCACCATGTTCCTATTGAAGAACAATTGGCAAATGTGTTCACAAAAGTTTTGGACACATCTACCTTTGAAAGATTGATCACCAGAATTGGGATGTTAAGTAGAGATTGATACTTCTTTCTCTC
This sequence comes from Scalesia atractyloides, assembly GCA_947069175.1. Lineage (NCBI taxonomy): Eukaryota > Viridiplantae > Streptophyta > Magnoliopsida > Asterales > Asteraceae > Scalesia > Scalesia atractyloides. The sequence continues at coordinate 40,918,179 of CAMTDV010000011.1, forward strand.
TAAATAAAAACATTAAAATATCAGTTAGAAAATTCAAAATTTTATCTTTTAAAAACAGAAAAAGGATTGATAAGATCATCAAAATCAAAACTCTGTTAAAAAGAGTTAGACAACTGTTTCATTGGTTCAAAAGTCTATTCAAGTGTGATAAACACTGTTTGAGACAAAAGAATCACTGGTTTCAAAACCATAGTTTGACATTTAAAAGTCAAACAGGGCCACTGTTTTCCCCAAAACTCTTTTGAACCCTATAAAGGTTCCAGATAGAGGTTTTACAAAACTCTTTTGACCAAGAATCAAACAGATGTTTCAAAACACTGATCACATTGTTTCAAAAGTCTATTGATCTAAACAGAGGTTTTAATCAGATATTTAAAAACAGACCTTATCTTTCTTTATCAAAGGGTTTTATTAAACTGAGCTTTGGCTTAACAAATAAAATCCCGCAATGTCATCAAAAAGGTAACCGTTTGGCCACGTTATCACCTCTGTTGAAAAACCCTATAAAACCCTAAGTGCGATAAACAATGATTTTTCAAAAACCAAAATTTCCCTCTTTTCAATCAAAAAGATTATCGTTTTTCAATGATTCACTAAAAGATTCTCTTACTACACTCAAAAGATTATCTGTTAAAAGATTTTCAAAAGGGTCTTCTCTTGTCCACATATTGGATCTTACATTGAAATCATCCCACAATTATCTTCCATATCTAGTGAAAACTTCTACAAATACAGAGTTTCACTTGATCATCGACGTCATTCCGTATCAAAGTATTTCAACACTCTTACCGCCGATGCACCGATTCATTTAGATAACATCAAAGATTTTTGGGCAAAGTCATATGTTTTACTTCATGACGGAAAGCCCACCACTATCATATAAACAGTACACGGCACTGCTGTTCAGATTACCCCTCAACTGATCTCCACTACATTTGCCTTAGACGATGAAACATGTAGTGAATCTTTTCCGAAAACTAATTTTCATCATGAATTTATTGAAAGAAGGTATGAAGGTCAGTTGGCAGGGTCAACGATTTATAAACCTAATTTTCCACCTGCCATGAAATTTTTCTTCCATACTTTACTTATAATCCTTTCACCTAAAACCACTGCTTATACGAAATTCCATTGAAAACCCAGTATTTGGGATATGCCATCTTAACAAATTCAAACTTTAAATTGTCAAATGCTCTGTTTTTTTATATGGTTGCTAACGTGAAAGCTAAGAAAGAAAACAAGCCCAAAGCTTTTCTCTTGTATCCAAGGCATGTTAGCTGTCTTTTAAAAAGGATCTTGGCAGAAAACATTTTTGTAAGAGGAGGGGTCTCCAAATTAAGAGTCATTCTAACAAAACCTTTAATCACATGCTCACCAAAAGTCAAGAAAATGTGACAAAAGAAAATGTTTTAGAAAAACCAGCAACAGATGCTCCAACATCTGTTGCAGAGCCCATTGCTCCTGTTGACCACAGTACACAACCCAGTGCTGTGGAACCCACATCAGCTATTCCCAAAAAGCTTACATCTATCCGTGAGCCTAAAACCAAAAAGTAAACCCCAAAGGTTACTCTGGAGGTTGAGGTGCCAGAGAAACCTGTTGTATCACCAAAGCAGCAAACATCTGTTGTTACTTCCTCACAGCAGATGCAAACATCTCCACCTATCCAAACAACTCACTCATCATCATAAAAGAAGAGTGTTGTAAACACAGGGGGACCCATATCAAGGGGGATCCATCACTTAATTATCTCTACTCAAGCCCCTATCCCAGGGATGCTTCTCTTTCTACACCCCCACTCACTTCAATTTGTCCATCACCATTACATATATTGGTTGATGCACTTGATAACCCTGACTTGAATCAACCTAGTTCCTCTCAACAACAAGTTACTGAGAGTTTACCCCCACAAGTGATTAGGTCAAGTACAGTAATTAGCGTTAGCTCACAAGTAGAGGAGGTTACATCTCCTGTGTCTCAAGAGACACTAGAAGGTATTTTAAGTGGGGCAGCCACTATAATTGTAGAGACAATAATCTCACAGTTGAACAGTGGTTACATTTCTCATACCCCCTTGAAGACAACAATTGTTGAGTCTACAATTGTACATTAAAAAACAATTGGAAGTCCCTAGTACCAAGGAAAAATGGGCATCTTGTTCAAAACCATATACAACCACTTTTAGTGGGAATTCAGATGATCCTATTCGTTTAGGTGATGAATTAAGACACAAAGAATTTGATGACTAGAGTATCCAATCTTGAAACTTTAGTGGCTGAGATAAAAGACATGTTGAAGATTTTGGTACAAAACTCTACACCTCCTACAAATGCAGAACATGCTGAAAAAGTTTGGTTTCATGCCCAAACTTATCTTCAATTACCAAAACAGACTGCAGATGCCACTCATAAATTACACATGGAGATGATAAGAAATATGGTTGATGCTAGGTTTACAAATACCCAAGCAAAAATCAAGGCCATAAAATACTATCTTCTTTAAGTAACACGTACTGCTCCTATTTCTAGACATCCAGTAGATGATGCCAAAAAGAGGGAGAGTAGTGATAGCCTGAGAAAGCTCCCACCAGCAAATCCAGCCAAAAAGACCAAAATCACTCAACCCACTGTTTCGCCTACCACTCAAACCACTATTTCACTTATCACTCAAACCACTGACACAACCATCCCATCTCAAACTATTGATACTCAAACATCTACAGGTATTTTCAAAAGACCAACAGATGTTACAACATCATCTCTTATCAAATTGTTAAATCTTGGGATGTACATCATTGATGTCAATATATAATATTTTTACGGGTGAAGGCATCTATACTCTTGAAGGTAGAGTTAGAATACACTGAACAAGGGTGGATTCAGTACATTCTTAGGCCTATAAGGTTCTTGGCGGGGTTATTCGAGTGGTACAGGATGCTGAACAAGGTATTGTACTTGAATTGGTCAATTTGGTTATTGTATTCCGAAACCTGTTGAAGGCTTCAAATGCTTGAATGGGTCAATTTGGTTATTGTATTCTCATACATATTGAAGGCTTCAAATGGTATGAAAGTAGCTCAAATTGTATTTTCTAAATAGAATGGTTTACAGCCAGGGAGTGTCCTTTAGTCTAAATAATGAGATGCTTTTGCAATTTTAGGTTATATCCCCATTTGGAGGATTTAAAAGCCAAATGTAATAACTTTTACATTTTTATAATTTTTGAATTTTTTTATAGGAAAGCTTTTTGTTATATACACGAGATAATATTTTAATTAATAAAAATTGTTAAAATAATTGGTAGTTTTTTTCGTGTGACTATTGTTACAAAATTATATTATATAAACACAAGTATTTTATGGTGGCAAATTTTTTAATATAGTATTTCTATCACTTCTTTCAATAGAGTTTGTAATGTGAGTACATTTTTCAAACTGTGCAACTTATGATTTAGAAATCTTAAGTTATTTGTTATGTGTGTCTTTTGTGGAATACCATTTAGATTACTTACCGAGCTTTACTCTTACGTTAGAGGTGACAAATGGGCGGGTTACAGGAGGGGTAAATATACATAATTTGAATTTATGTCAAAACGGGTCGGGTAGATACCGTGAACACTTTTTTGTATTTTACTTTCCTGGTCTTTATAAATACTTATGTTCAAATATGATTAAAAATCTATACTCCTTTAATGATAATCTAATACTTGAAATAAAATACATTTAAGAGGTTTTATGCAGTGCGAATGTACTTTGCGTGAATTTGACCCATTGAATATGTATTCATTTTCCCTGCTTTTATTAAGTTTGCACATTTGACCCATGCGAGGCAAAGCATAACCCATATCAACCTTCACTTTACTTTAGTCTAGCTTTAGTTAGTTTTTGACGACTCAGTTAATGATTATGTGTCTTATTTGCTCAATCAACATATGGAGATGTAAGATAAACAATCTGAGGCATTTTATCTGCAGCTGCAATATCAGATGACTTCTAAACAATGGCAGCTTGCAGCGGCTGTTTCGAATATTTATGTTGATGAGAGGTTCTATGGGGGCTATATTGATCGATAGTAGGATTGTAGTTTTTGTAATGGTTATATTAGCAATCAATCTTTAACTGTGTTGTCTTTGGTTGTTATTTTTACTTTTGTTATAACATTGTCTTTGTTGCTACCGAACCCGTCGCATTGGTTGTAATTCTAGTTTTATATAAAAATTTAACGATGATCTTTTTTTCTAAGTTTAACCTAAACTATGAGTTAATTGTGAAGAAAAAAAATAATTAATAACAACAGCCAACTTTTATAATTATTTAATTTAAAATCATAAAATTTAGAAATTTTAATAGTTATTATAAGTTATTTCATAAATTTCTTTAAATTAAATAAAGATATATTATTACTCTAAGCTAACTCATACAATTATAAAGTTTAAGGTATTTTTAAAATACCAGCCAAGTTTTGATATTAAAATTTGTAACATAGTTTGTTCATCCGTATATTGTATCCATTGAAATGGTATTATGATCGTAAAAGTTAACCTTGTATGATTAACTTGTAGTGTTATCAGTAAATCAACTTTAGTAATGAACCTATAATTTAACCATATATGGCACTAGTCATGTGTTGTCCGCATAAACACTTTTATTCTATTTGTAGTTCAAGCTGATGTGACGAAGATTTTTAAACAGGTGAAGACCAAGTAGAGAATTAAAACGATTTATAAACCAATCCGGATTAGGGGGAGGTCAACTTGTATATGAACCTTCTTGTTTAGACATTTTCCTTTAGTTGTATATTGTGCTACCAAATACCTAATCTCTGTAACGAACATAAACATCATACCTTATTGAAATCCTCTGTTAAGTAATTATTTTAACAGTTACACTTATAAATATGTTCTTAGATGTATATCTTTATGAATATATATTAGAATTCACACTACATCCATGTTGGAAGTTGGAAATCGAACTTGCGAATCACAAGTTTGTATACGAGAGAAGCAAAAGAACAATAATCTTGCTTGTATTGATTGAAAGTGATGATTACAGTTGACATACATGAACCCTATATATACTAAACGAATAAGTGCGATTGAACAATTGCGTCTCCTCTTGAATCCATGTGTCTGATGCTTGAAATGTCGCATCTTTTGCTTCCTATTTTGTTTTTTTTTGGCGTTGATTCTGAACAGGTACGTCTCCAGGAGAGACATCTCCATCAAGTGTAGGTTATAAACTTTCTTTTGTTCGCATCTAGTCCTCACACTTGCATAACTAATCTAATTATAATATAAACTATCTACTATTTACCTAACGACCCTATATTTAGTTTAAATCTCAATACGCCCCCTGAAACTAAATATAGTTTAACAAGGTCTTCAACTTGCTTTACTTGCAGTATCATTAGTTCTTCTTCTAACGCGAGATTGGCTTCTTGCTGCATGTCTTTCTTCCTTTCCTTCCATTTGGTGCAATCTTTTGCAAAATGACCAAGTTCTCCATAATAATAACATCTGAACTTGCTCATATCTTGGTTTCTTGGATCCATATCTTTTCCACGTCCTCTTCCTCCTATGAAAGATCCTTGTCCTTGACGTCTACTATGGTTTTGAACACCACGACCCTTTCCGTTATGCCAACTTTCAGACTGATTATTTACACTTGCCATCATGAGTCTTCCTTGATTATTATCTTCTTGCTTGTCTTAACTTTTGAAACGTTCTTCAAAAGCTATTTCTTCAAATTGCATCTTGTCTATTTCTTAATATTGTTTGATATTTGCCAGATTGGAAGAAACTTCTTCGGAACGGAGATATGTAATTTCCTTAAAAGTTTCTTTTCTTTAATGGTGGTACCAAGAGTTTTAAATTTGACTTTTATACCACCCAACTTTCGTGCAAAACTACTTATTGTTTCGTTCTCATCCATCTTAAAAGATTCTAATTCGCTTCTCAAAGTTTGTAGACGTGCTTTCTGAACCATATCTGCTCTAAGATAACGAACTTTGATTGTATCCCATACTTCCTTTGCTTTCTCTATTGCGCAACTTTCATCAAAACATCTTTTGGTAGCGTTAAGAAGATAATTGCGTTCATTGTATATGCCTTCTTTTCGTTTATCACTTCCGTTGAAACAACTGTTTCCCAAAGACTATATTCCTTCAAGATTGTTTCCTTGCCCATTGGGTGTAATTCGACTCTTTCAAGTTTGGGCATTGAAGAGACACATTCCCATACTTGTGGACTGAAGTTGATGCACTTCCTTCTTTGTCTGCCATGCCTCCTTTCTTTCTTACCTATCTTGCTTGTGATCGGATTATCCCTTTCTTGATCGAAAAGATCAAATTTGTACTTGCGTCTAGCCAACTTGCTAACCAAGTTCTTGCGTTTCTTCTTTTCTTTTGAAAATTGAAGTCTGCTTCTGATTCAGAATCGAACACTGCCTTCTAATTGTATTGGTTTTTGAATAGGCCTTGCTTACAATCGATAATCACAAAGAGGACCACTTCTTCAATTTCTTGTGTTGCTAATCTTCCTTTGATCGATTAACGTGGTTCTCTAATACCACTGTTGGTAATCGAACTTGCGAATCATAGGTTTGTATACGAGAGGATCAAAAGAACAATAATCTTGCTTGTATTGATTGAAAGTGACGATTATAATTGATATACATGAACCGTATATATACTAAACGAATAGGTGCAAATGAACAGTTGCGTGTCCTCTTGAATTGTCTGATGCTTGAAACATCGCGTATTTTGCTTCCTATTTTGTTGGCATCAATTCTAAACGAGTACGTCTCCAGGAGAGACATCGATCCATCAAGTGTAGGTTATAAACTTTCTTTTGTTCGTATCCAATCCCCGCACTTGCAAAACTAATCCAAATTATAATATAAACTATCTACTATTTACCTAACAACTCCTATATTTAGTTTAAATATCAATACCGAATTCTAAGGTTAGAAGGGGTGGTCATCACTCGTCACACTCCATCACGCACCACACCCAATCATCATTTGACACGTCACTCCATCACATTTTACTCTATCACACTTGCAATGGTCATCACTTTTCACTCACACTCATCACACCCAATCAAAACTTAACACCTCAACACCAAAGTTAAATACACACACATTCTCCAATCACACCTCGACACCAAAGTTACACACACACACTCCTATCACTACATGATGCAAATCACAAGTTTGGCCTCCATCACGCGTGATAAAACACTCGCGACGGTGTGCTATCACCCATCACTTCCCCACCCCGACCACTCTAAGCCATTTAAAAATCTTATCATGCCTAAACTTGATCTAGTAAGTTGTCACACCCCGTCCTTCGGTGGTCTCGTTCAGAAGTTGAAGCACGACTGATGGAGGAACAATTTTATTTGCACATCCGAAATATAGATAAATAACACATAGGGTTTCATAATTAGAGTTTTAAAGGTCAACCATAAAATTGTAAGGATCCATAAGATACATAAGGTTTCATGGAATAACAATACACCGATACATGTTTGAAAAGCCTATAATGACAACAAATTATCATAATTTACAAAGTTTCACATAATCCAAGTTTCTACAAATTGGCAAGACTCTAAGGCTCACCTCAGTTTTTGAGATCCAATGCTTGCATTCTAAAGATTACCTGAGGAATAAAATTATATTTACCCCTAAAATGTATATCAAAAGGCATTTATCCTCAAATTTTGTCCATCTTTTAAAAACCTTAAATATTTCATTTCTCATATGTATCTATATTCAATTGAATAATGCTTCTTTATTTTTAAATTATTTTTTTGATTTGTTTCTACTTATAATCACTCAAAAAAATATACAAAATAGACATAAGAAATGAATTGTAAGTCCTGAGATATAGAGAATGGGAAGTCCCCAACTTAGTCTCTACTTAAGATGAAGTGTAAAAATTAACTAAAACCATAAAATTTTCTCTAAATTATAAGGAAGGTGTTAGTTGATTTGATTTCGAATAATAATTAATGAACATTTTATATACACTACTTTATTGCAGAATAAATGGCTACTGATTAATAAACACACTTATCCTTTAAGTTCAAGTGCCTTTTCTTGCTTTACCTTTTCTTACCTATCCGCAATAGTCATATGACAAATCACATCACTAAAGATTTGGTTCAGTGCATCAAAGTATGCTTTTAATTGCTTAACTAGCAAGATTTCTACGAGCGTTGCGGCGGAAACTCAGCTGGTATCAATTGGGTTGGTGATAGAGTCGGTATGGTATCTGGTTCAAAGTCATGATGCATGTAAAAGAAAACTCTTTACATTAAAAACCATAAAACAAATTCCGATTCAGTTTCCGTTGAACAAAACTCTTTTCTCAACAAATTTTATACATGAACACCAAGAAAAAAATATTATACACATTCACGTATTCATATTTTAAAAAGATTATGACCACGGGTTAATTGATAATTATATGAGGAAAATTGAATTACATTAAAAATAAAATTAGTTATAAAAACGTATATATATATATATATATATATATATATATATTATTTAAAGCATAATGGATGAAACTGGAATATAAAAAATATAATATAATAACATAAAAAACTTATGTTACTATTTATCAGGATTCTAAATTTATATATTCCGCACGTGATGTGGCACGGAGTTTAGTCGGTATCGGTTCGTTTGTAATGGTATCACTATGATACTGATATTCGGTTTAAAGTCAATGATATGCACAAATAAATGTGTTTTACACTGAAAACAAAAAAACGAAAACCGGTATAATAACGATGCCAGTACCTATGTCCATAAAAAACCATAATAACAATATCGGTATCGGTGCGATAATAACAAACGGTACATGTACCGATACCGGTATCGGTTCAGTTCGTCATTGTACTATCTTAAGTAAAACTCTTTTTCAACAAAGTTCATACATAAACGTCAATAAAAAATATCAAACACAGTCACGTATTCAACTTAAAAAAGATAATGAACGTTAGTCATCGAAAGAAATAAAATTAAATGGGGTAAAACGTATATTATTTAAAGTATAAAGGTTAAAATCGAACATGAAAAGTTTGTTTTACTATTCATGGAAATTCAAATTCATATGTTTAATTAATTAATTAATTGCTTTCCAAAAAAATTAATCATTTCCTTGTTACAAAATTTGATTTAAAACACGTAAGTATGTCATTAAGATTAAAAACAAATATAATATTTATATATTTTCTAACTTATCATATAACTATAATTTTTTAATCAAATTGTATATGATAGTAAATCATTTCGAGTTTATTTTAAATTTAAATTTAGTAACTAAAATAAATTTAAACCAAATTTGATTTAACTAAATAAGTTTAAACCAGTTTTGATTTAATAAGCCTAATCATCTCATTAATATTAATATCGAAATTAGTAATGGAACACTTCTTTCGTTTAAAATTTTACGTAAAGATTTCTTTAACACTGTTAAATAATATAATTTATTGTGAGAACATCCGTATAATACACGAGATTTAAACTAATTTTATATAAATTACAAAATCATACATAATTATATAAAGTTTAAAGATTTAGTTATCTAGACATTTTTGGTTGGCAAATGTAATGTTATTTAAGTGGAATTGGAATGGAATTTGAATAGGATTCCTTGCCATGTTTGGTTGGGTAAGAGAAAGAATTGGGATTGGAATGAATTCCAATCAAATACATCGATTAATGGAATTCATAATCATTCAACGGGTCTTTTGTTCGTTGGAATTTAATGAAATGAAAATATGAATTCAAACTCTTAAGTTGTTTAGTTCATAAAATTTGTTGGAATTGAAATCTTACTTCAATTCATGATATGTTGGTTGAAAGAGAAATTGGAATTGAAAATGAATTACTTTAAATTTTTTTAAATAAAGAAATTCAAAATCCTTTTAAAATGCAAAGAAATTCAACTAAAGTCATTGAAATCTTCAACAGGTCACCAATGTCACAAGCATCATCAGATGAAGCTGGGTTGGTTGGGTCAGTGGGTCGGGTCAAAGTCGGAGGCCCAAGTCGGGTTAGGTTAGCGGTGTGGGTAAGGTTCGTATCAAGATGAACAGGTCAGTATGCTAGGGCTGGTTCAGTTGACAATCAAACATATCAAGAATGGAAATTGATATTGATATTCTAATTAAATTCCAATTCCTTAATTAGGCCGCTTTAAAATATGTTTTTTTCAAATAGCTTACATTTCTAAAAAAAGTACTCCAACAATTACTGTAAATACTACATTGGCAATTATATAATCATACATTTTCGGACTAGATGTATAGTAGTAGCATGTCTTCATTGGTTGGTAGGTGTTTGGTAGCTGTTTTTCTTTTATTAATTTTACGGCCATCATAATTCTTATACACATTTATTTGATTAAGCCTTGAACATAAACCATCTACCTATTACTATTTGATGAATCATACCTATTACTATTAGATGGATCATACCTGCTGCAGTTTGCTTGTTTTTTTTTTTTTGTCGAAAATTGGCCTCGTTCCAGGTCTTCCATAAAAGCCCATATAGAAACCTAAATAAAAGACAGAATTGTCCTTTTTCCATTTTGTGGATCCACGATTTGCTTTTGGCACTTGTAACAGATCCTTAAGTTTAAGCATAAAAAATGGCTTTAGTTTTCCCACCTTACCACAAATTCCCACATTCTCTGGGCAAAAAACGCAATCCACAAAAGATGGACAGCCGACTCATTTTCTCCCAGACACTCTGGAATAAAAACATGTCGGCGTATCAGTTTCATTGCAGTTGGCAGTCACAAGCAGGGGCAGATTTACTTGATCTCTAGGAGGTGCACAGGCACCCGCTGGAAATATGCTAACTACACTAAAACTAGGCTTCAATTCATAGAAAAATTAAAGAGGCACCTGTAACTAACTACCTTAAGGCCCAAATTAGAGAAGAGATAAGAGGAGCTGGTATGAGTGTCAAGTGATTCTGTATTTCTTAGTTGAAGAAGAAATTGTTTTTTAGGAAGATGAGTGATGTGAGAGAATATTATTTTTAGTTTAACCCATAAGAAAGGCTGTTATCAAAGTCAATGAAGTAATTTTGTACCTTCATTTATTTTAGTGACTTATATTAAGAACTAGGTTAATCACCTAGTGGTGTGTTACGGACTAAAAAATAAAATATCAATAAAAACTATAATAAAAATATATTAATGTCTTATATTATTTTCTCTATTAATTTAGAAATAACTTTATTAATTTAGAAATAATTTTGTTAATATTATTGAGTAATAATAATAATAATAATATATTAGTTTAATAATATCTAATATATTATGCTTAAATATATTTTTTAGAGAACTAATTTCATTTTCTTTATCATATAATATGTTTAATATTTCATATTCTATAAAGCCACAATTAATATCAATAATATTTTATCCTTTTAAATATTATTCAAGTATAATATTATGTATTTTTTCTCGAGTGTTATAACTATACCACCTTAAAAGAAAATTTCATTCTCGAAATGAATAAATAAAAAAATAACTTACATGTTATGTGAATAACGAAGACACAAAACCTAAGTTAATAGAGACCAATACATATGAACACTAACCTAACTTGTACATATATTCTAATCACACATCTACCCAGTATTGTAACACTTCGTAAAATCATGTCCAATATTATAGTGACACGTGTCATTACTTTTATAATAAGTTTAGTAAGGACTAATAAGGACTAAAGGTGTCAACATGCTTAAACTAAGCCTCTGAGTGACCATTAGTGTCAACATGATTAAACTGAGCCGCTGAGTGACCATTAGTGTCAACATGCTTAAACTGAGCCTCTGAGTGACCATTAGTGTCAACATGCTTAAACTAAGCCTCTGAGTGACCCTTTACGAAGTCCTAACTCTTATATGAGCCACTGGTTTGACGAGAGGTATTAATTATGTAAATATGTAATAGTTGGACAATGGACGGGTTAAAAGTGTCAACATGTTAATTTATACCTCTGAGTGACCTTTTAACGAACCGAGAGCTTGACAATGACCGGGCATACTCCCAGGTACGCCAAATATTGGCTACGGAGGCTAGTTATGCTTATAAAGGTGTTTTAGAAGTTTAATAAGTTGAGGGGCTAAATGTGACAAAGTTTGAAAGTTTCCATGGACCGCTCGCAGGCCACGAGAGAGATGGGCCTGGTCTCTCGCAGGCCGCCAGAAGGCTGTATCTGCAGAAAATTTTGCTTGGCACCCACACATGTTGCCTAAAACCATTTGATTCGAAACCATGGACTTTCAAACTGGTATGCCACATTTTAGGACACTTGTAGGCTTCTTCTAACACTTGCTAACACCTGACATCACCTCCTTAAAGCTCTCCAACTATAAATAGGTTCAATAGTTCATCACATGAACTTGCACATTTCTCATTAACATTCTATCTCCCTCCTCTGGAAGTTCCTAACTGAAAGGAGCATCCAACTTAGTTCTATTTCATCCAAGAATCACTTGTAAGTGTTCCTTTCTCTTGTATTTTCGTTTATAGGCTTTTATAGCTAAAAGTCAAGTGTTTACGAAAAACTCTTTGACTTTCGGTTAAGACTATCACACCCCAACCGATGCCGGAATCATCAGGGCGGACGTAAATAGATTGCTCGAGACATCATAACACTATTTGCGACAATATTAAATTCAAAACCCGTTTCATTTCAATGATCAAATAGTTAATTACAATATAAGTCCGTTAAAGGTGATTGGAGGAGAAAAGATGTGGAAAAATGGTCAAATCTAATTGGCTAAAGAATGGTGAAATGTGATTGGAGAAGAAAAGATGTGGAAAAGGGTGAAATCTAATTGGCTAAAGAAGGGTGGAAGATGATTAGAGGAGAAAAGAGGTGGAAAAGCTTTTGGTTTTGCTTAATTTTAGTCCCTGCACTTTGTAACTAGGTTATTTTATGTCGTTTCTTGTATTTTAACTTGTTTTTAGGTATCCAAAGTGTATTTTAAGTCTCGGTTTTGCGTATAAACACGCATTTAATGATTGATTGCGTACATAATACAAATATGAAAGGTAACACGTATATGTATAAAAATGAATTCCATTATGATTAACGCCTCGAATTGTGAGATTGAAATTGAAATACAAATGTAAGGTTTCTACAAAATAGAATGCGAATACGAACTTGCTAAAAATAAGAATACAGAAATATGAGGCGTTACAGTCTCCCCTACTTTAGGAAATTTCGTCTCAAAATGTATTTAAGAGAAAGACTTGGGATAAGATGGTTTTTTTGATGGTTTGATACAAGTGATAATCGGTTAAAATGTTTGGCTAAATGTTTGACGAAATTTATTTATGCCTAGTGCCAAAGTAGCATTTTATGGATTAGCGTGTTTAAAAATGCATGGGTCAAAGTTTTGGCTAAATTGATAGTCTATGGTTAATTGGCATACGTAGATAATTTTGAGTAATAAAAGATAGGTTTGTAAAAGCAACTCGTTTGACTAAGCGGATTGGGACATCAACCGTAAGTGTAAAAATAAGTAAAACTTGTATGTGTTTATATAGGCAATGCAAGTTGTACAACTCAATTTGAAGAAATGTTTTAAAATAATGTGACCTAAAAGTTTTTGTGTAAGTAAGGATGTAGTTTGACAAAATGTGTGGCCTGCCTCGTAGGTTGTAGGAAAAATTTTCATTGGTTCAAATGCGTATTAGTAAAATCACACGTAGAAAAAAAATGTTTATAGGTGAGAAGCTAGGATGGCAGGTAGTTATGGTTTCAAAAAGCTTTAGCGGTAGTAGGCCGTCTAGTTGATATTTGCGCGTAATAAAGAACAAAAGATATCTTAAAAGTATTTTGACTGACTCGAACCGGTGAGGATGTTTGTAAAAATCGATAAATCGTTTAGGCCGATTTACTGAAAATAAAGTTTGGATGAAATGTTAAGGGGAGAATTTGGGAATATTCGTGGTATGAGAGCGTATGAACGATTCAGTGGGTGTAAGCGAGGGGTAAGAATGGTGTGGATATTGAATGAAATACGAACACAAAAGTTGATAGATGCTAGTGATAGTTGTAGCGGTTAAAGTAACGATTTTGAGGATGAAAGTTTGTCATGGATAATTGAGTACCAAGCATTTCAAAGTTGTGTCACCAAAGTTTGTTATAAATCAAATGTATTTAACAAGGTCCAGGAAATCACCGAATTTCTCATGGCACATTTTACGAAAGTCTGGTAACATGGTAAGGACACTTATATATAGGAAGTACCAGCGGCGTATCCACAATGTTCACACCATGTTACGTTCGTTTTTCTATTTGATGTCATGTTACGTTCCATGTTGCTATACACAGTAGAACCCACTATGGTTTTCATGCGCCTACCAATATAATCCCATTTGCACCCGCAAATTATTTTGGTTTGTGCATGATCTGCATAGTTTGTACTAGTAGTGTACGGGTCAGGTTACATTTTAGTATTACAAGAAAAATGTGTGTGTAAGATAGCGTATAAAAATTAAGTATGTAAGCATGATTGTATGTATGTATGAGTGTCGAACGTAGGCGAAACCACTCGGGTTATGCCTACTTATAGATTTCAAGTATGACTACCAAGTAGTGCGAATGTATAAATTTTGAGTATGATTGAAGACAAATACGTATAACATTAGCATGTAGTGTCACACCCCAACCGATGGCGGAAACATCGGAGTGAGACGAAATAAATTGCTCAAGGCATCATAACACTATTTGTGACAATAATTAAATCAAAAATTCATTTCATTTCATAAATCAAAGAGTCAATTACAACATAATGAATTCAACAAAAATTACAACATAAAAAGCCTAACATTCTAGGTGCGTTTCTATGTCGTCCCTACTAGATTCGTCATGTTCAACATCTTTAACCTGCAACATGTTAAAAGTATAGTTCAATACAAAAAGTATTGGCGAGTACACAAGTTTGATATAGCATAAGTACGAAAAGAATTAAACGAATCCACATGTTAAGCTAGCATACTAGATTAATGTAAACATGGCATGAGATCTATAAGTCAACCCTCGCGTGTCACCGCAAAATAGAATAAACTTAACATGACTTCAAGAAAAAGGGTTGTACGTTACTCCTATAGCGCTATACATGTTAAGGGGGAGGCTCATACGTAGTTAATGACAAATAGCATCACATAAGAATGTTCCAAGTATACAAATCATGTATCAAGTAACTATACATGTATGATGGATTGTTTGTTTGATTGCATAAAAGTATAAGTGTGATTGCGTGTATTTTGATAGACTAACATGTTGCACCCAAAGGTGTAAATCGCAAAAAGGGTTCGAGTGTACTCACGGTTTTGCAAGCTTCCACTTGGTATTTCTGTAAAGTGTTGGGGAGTTTGGAGGATGGAGCACCGAGTTATCCTACAAGAGGAAAACGTAGGTTGGTAAGTATTCGAATGATAACGGAGGATTAGGAATTTAAACACACTAAAGTATATATATGGAAAAATAATCATCTAGACTTAATACTCGTTCTTGACACCATAATACCCATTCGGGTTGATGTGTTTTCATGAGTTAGGATACCCATTAGAATTGTAACGAGAAATTAAGTACTTAGGTGATGTAACCTAGTACTATGATGGATAATCATTCGATTACCATCAAAAGTTCAGTTAGTGTATATATATATCATATAGTATACGTAATCATATTTATCATGGAAGTTCATAGAAGTCATGCATGGAGGTAGGAGGATAACCTTTCTTTAACCTCTTTCGTACAGTTCACCAATGCACAAGTCGTCACAAGGATGACAAGGATGGTCATGAATAAGTTAAACATAAAGTAAAAGACGGAAAATAATCAAAATAATCAAGTGAGGTGGTGGATTGAAGGCAGGATAGCCAAGGCTTCCAAGTAATCACACACTACCAACTCAAGTCTTGTTTCAAGAACAAGCTTGGAAGGATACAACACTTGTGGGTTGAAACCCTATTAAAACAAAAAGTTCTTACACTTGGGACCTCAAATATGGTGATGTTCCAAGTTGGGTTTTCATGGAAAACCTATGGAAACATTCCCAAAGGTGATTCAAGTGTAAGAAGGAAGAAAGATCAAAGAAGGGAGGTAATGGTGACTTAGAACTCACTTTTGAAAGTCTTGAACTTTCAGATGGAGAGAGAGCTTTAGAGAGAAGAAGAGAAGTGTTTGAGGTGTGAAATGAGAGTGGGATGAGGTGGTATTTATACTTGAGGTTAGGGGGTTGTTAGTTGGGTGCATTTAATGCAGAAAACACAAATTGGATCAATTCATGGGCTAGAAACCACTTTCTCCGGATTATGCTCCTGAACTTGGTTTTTCTTTCATTTCATGCTATAACTTGATATTTTGCATGTTTTTAAGTGTATAAAGTATATGTAAGTATATTTTAGGTATCAAGTATGAATGTATGAATATTTGCACGTATAACAAGTATTGGTTTGTATGTAAGCACGTATTTAATGATTGAATGCATGTAAGACAAGTATATGTCAAGTATGAATTTTTATTACGATCAAAGTCTCGAATTACAAGATCGGGAAATGAAATATGAATGGGATACGAATACAAGTTCCATAAGTAGAAATATGATTACACTTTTTAATTAAGGAAAGTACGAAAAAGCGAAGCGTTATATGTAGTATCGAGCGTATAGGTGGAATAAAATGGGATTTAGCATATATAAGTTACCATGAAGTTGCGAGCATGTAAAGTACGAAGTGTAATAGTGATATGTGTAAGATTGTCATGTAATATTGACTGCATAAATGGAAACATGTAAGGCGATATGCATGTGTATGGTCGCTTGAGTAAAAACATTGAGTTGGTTGAAATAAAATAAATCGGGTTTGTTGAGAATAAAAGACCAAAATTGTAAATGTCGAGGGTGAATAGTGAGAAAAGTATTAATTTTTGATGTAAGATGTGGTTTTAAAAAAATGCTACTTTTGTTTAAAAATTTGTATTTGCATACGTCGTAGGTTATCCAATCTTATGAAACTTTCTTGCCCATGTGTTCAGATTTAGATTTGCATATTAGCGGTTTTTGAAAAGGTTATAAAATAGTGAGCTTGCTTTATTTTTATATTGATACAAGGAAAGTTGTGTTTTGAAAATTTTCGTGGAAAACTTGGGTTTTGAAAAGTATTTTAGCAAAGTGGACTTATACGTATGTGAGAGAAAGTTATAGTTGCTTTCTTGTTGGAAATAAAATGTCTTTAGAATGGTAGTATAAAGTGACTGTGTTTTTGCGATTGGACGAGTTATGAAAATCGAGGGCAAGAGGTTCGTTAGACCGACAAAGTTGATAGGTAGCATTTCATAAAGTTTTTGAAAATTGTTAAAGAAACGTTTAAAGTATCATTAGGAGTTTCGTGTATGTAATTTACGTAAATAAATTGTAGGGTGAGAAATCGTTTGGATAAAATAATAAGGTTTGAGGTTTATGCATAAATGAGAAAAACTGAAACAATGATAAAAAGGTTTGAGTATAAGTTTTGATCTAGAGTTTGTTACGAAAGTAGTCGAGTTGTGATTTGATCTTCCATTGAGGTGTGGACATCACTCCTATCTCAAGGACAAGATTCTTCGAGAAATGGGCGGAGTCAAATCGTAAAGGTAAGGGAATCACTCTTATTTTGATGATAAGACTTCCATTTTTGGGAATGCGAGTAGTGTTTATCTTGTGGGTGACGTTTTTGAAATCGTATTTATAAATAGTGTGTAAGGTACATGAAAAGTATAAGTATGATACATGAGTAATCATTGTGAAAATAATTTGAATTCATAAAAGAAAGGGATATTTGAATTACGTTATGCATAAAATTGATATAATATAATGATGGTTTTGACTAAAACTTGGATTGTTCCGAAACGAAACCTTGACTAACCAAAGTGATCGAAAGCTCTTTTGAGTTTGGGAAGCATGTTTTGCCTAATAGGTAAATACTCTCGCCGAAATTTTGGTTAACGGTATTTACCCTTCCGGTTACTACATGTCCTTAGTCAATTGAATGTTTGAGGCTTGGCGGGATTCGAAAATCGAGGAGTGGGACTAGTTACCAAGGTGCGGGTATCACCCCTAACTTGACAACGTCATTCCCTAAGAGTGGTTGATACTTATCAAATGAGGTAAGGACTTAAATCCGACTTGTTGGTAAGGGTCTACTAGAATAAGCATGGCAAAATTTCATCAAGGTGAGGATGTCACTCCTAACTTGATGTATAATTTCATGGAAATCGAGAATGCAGATTGAGAGTCTTTCACCAAAGTGAGGGTTTCACTCCTATTTTGATGAAATCGTCTCATTTGTATAATGCGAGTGGGTTCACGTTCTCATGTGTGTATGGTAAATCGTTGTAGGAAAGACATACGGAATTTTAAGACAAAAGATGAGATAGAAGCAAATAGGGAGAATTTGAGTATTTGAAGCATAAAATCAAGAATGGTCAAGTATGGGTACTTAGACTATAGACTAGGTCAAATCATGGCAATTTTTCCTAATTCCCTATAGTTATGTCTCTGATACCAATTTGTCACACCCCAACCGATGGCGGAATCATCAGGGCGGACGTAAATAGATTGCTCGAGACATCATAACACTATTTGCGATAATATTAAATTCAAAACCTGTTTCATTTCATTGATCAAATAGTTAATTACAACATAAATCCAAATACATCAAGTTCAACAGTATTATAACATAAAACCTAGCATTCTAGATGCGTTTCTATTTCGTCCCTACTAAGTTTTCGTCATGTTCAACATCCTTAACCTGCAACATGTTAAAAGTATAGTTCAACACAAAAGCATTGGCGAGTACACAAGTTTAATATAGCATATGTATGAAAAAGATTTAAACGAATCCACATGTTAAGCTAGTATACTAGATTAATGTAAACATGGCATGCGATCTACAAGTCAATCCTCGCGTGTCACCGCAAAATAGAATAAACTTAACATGACCTCAAGAATACGGGCGGTGTGTTACTCTTATAGCGCTTACATGTTAAGGGGGAGGCTTTAAATAAAGTTAATGACAAATAGCATCACATAAGAATGTTCCAGGCATACGAATCATGTATCACATAACTATAGCATTTTTATGGATTGTTTATGTGTTTGCATAAAAGTATAAGTGTGATTACGTGTATCTTTGATAGAATAACATATTGCACCCGAAAGTGTAAAGAATAAAAAGGGTGTTCGAGTGTAATCATGGTTTACGAAGGAATTTTCACTTAGTGGGTTTGATGAGTCTTGAGTTGATGGAATTTCGAAGTTACCAATTTTGGTTCTTGAACTTTTTGCTTAAAGTTGAAAATCTTGGAGATTTGAGAGAGTTTGGAAGTGATTTGGAGGTAGTGCAAGTGCCTGGAATGTGTTAGGGTTGGTATTTATAAGAGGGTTAAGTGGTTGGGGTTTAAATGAAGGTGGAAGGTGATTGGAGGACAAAGGAGATGGAAAGGGTGAAATCTAATAGAATAAAGAATGGTGAAAGGTGATTGGAGGAGAAAAGAGGTGGAAAAGGGTGAAATCTAATTGGCTAAAGAATGGTGAAAGGTGATTTGAGGAGAAAAGAGGTGGAAAAGGGTGAAATATAATATAGCATAACCCCCTGAGATTATACTACATGATCATAATCAGAATCTGAGTTTATGCACAAGTTCCGTTATTATGCCAATTTTGACTAAAATGCCCTTTTTACATAAAATATGGTTTTCATCGACAACGAACTTGAAAATGACTTTCCTACTGATGTAATGTCACAAGTAAGATTATTTGGGATGTCAAGTCAGTTTATATACTGAGTTTACGCACAAATTGTCTTTTTATAACATAAATGTTGTTTCGGTGCATAGTATGGTCTTAAACCACATTTTCAACCAAGACTTGTTACCTATGGATTTTAAAACTTATTTAAAATACTTTTACTATAGGTACATAATATAAACTCAGAATCCCAAATAAATTATAAAACTCTTTGTAGAATGACCAAAATGCCCCTACGGTGCATAGTCTGGTCATAAATGATAAATTACACATATGATCAGTATCTTGCCGATATTATACCATAAATTAAATATTTTCCATAATACTTATGATCATAACATCAAAATATATTCAAGTTCCTTTTATACGACATATAATTACTAAAATGCCCCTATGAGGCATAATTTCATTTTTAAAACCTTAACGGGCATATAAGTTGATATCCTACTGATATTACAACTTATTTAAAATATAATGTCATATAGGACTTGTTCATGACTTATCCGGTTACCCGATATAGGTTATATACGTACGGTTAAGTATATGTAACTAGTTTACGAAAATTAACCGAAACGGGTTTAACCTTATCATTTTAAATCTCAAAATCCAGAATGCTTATGGTTTACCCATAGTATACAAGGCATAGTACTTGTTGGGTTTAAACTACATTCTATCCGGTCATCGCTTAATCTAGCGTATTATACCGTTTTGATCCTTTACGCTAGTCGGTCTAAGTCTATGACCTAAATTAAGATTGTTAGCATTTTAATTGGGTAGCTTATGCCATAATCCAGACTAGAGCCTTCCAGTAAATGCTATCTGCACTTATTTCATTTTGAACACGGCTGAGATATTAAATCTTGCATTTTAATCAAGACTAGCTTAGATAAATACCCTTGACTTAGTTCCCCTATACGGGCTTGGGTTACGGTAAATTATTACCGCTTGGTCGGAAATGGGATCAATCGAATGACGGATTGTGGCTAGTAAATCTGCATATTCCATTTTGATCAGTTTTGTTTGATAACTTAAACATTGGGGGTTAACGACCATGTCCTGGATACACTCGACTCATTACATAAGTTAATGGCCACCACCAAAGCGTGGGGTGTAGGCGTACACCTGACAGATGCGAATGCTAAATTATATTTACCCTCTAGTTGGGGATAACTCGTTCGTGGTTCATAAGTGGTGTGTACGTTAATCATGTCTCCGTCTCTGTACTGGGCCCCATTTGTATAGATAAACATATAAATTTGTTAACAAGGTTACAAGGCTGACTTTCCCAAGTTATAAAAGATTTTTCTTGCCCTATGCACTTAAGTCAATTTTTGAAATGTTTTCAAAACAAGTCAGTTTGGTGTATTTACCAGCGAAAGCTGGCGTATTTTCAAAAGACTAAGTTGCAGGTACAATACGAAATAGGCTGGAAGCTGCTTGGTAGTGATATAATAGGATCTTGCAAATCCTTAGATCTGCCCAAAGTCTGTTACACATTTTTTTGTATATTTTACGATACGTCTGTGGATCTTTCATTACATGTTGTCTGTATATATTATTTTTCGTATTTTGAACATTTGGTTTGTAATGGTAATTTAAACTCCAAGACTTCTGTAGTGCTATGTTTAATTGACTATGATGATATCAACTTACGTCACGATATTCCCAACCCGGGCCCACCGGTGTATTGGTTGGAAATTCGGGGTGTGACATGTTGGTATCAGAGCCAACGTTTGAGAGAATTAAACACTAGTCTTCTTGTATTTAATCTCAAACATTACCCAAAAGCACATTCCTTAGACTTCCGAGTCTAGGCTTTGACCTAGCATTACTCATTTCATTATTAAGTTATTATTATTGTTTTGACTTGATTTTAATAGGAAAATGCCGCCAAGAGTTCGAGGAAGAGGTAAAGGACCTATGAGGGGAGGACCATCTGGACATATCCTTTCACAACCCTATCGCTCGAATCCTTATGAGGATTCGGGAGATTCTTGGCCACTAGCGAGACATACTAACTCGCAAGAACATTCGCCTACACATACACAAAACTCATACCATTCTTACCATTCTCATCACTCTCATCATTCTCATTCATATCATGATGAGTTTAACCCTAACCACTACTTCAACACACCCCCAACTGATCAAAATCAGTTGGATCAACCAAACCCTATGGACGAGGACTCCGACCCCGAGATGCCACCGTCGGGATCACATGGACACCCTATCGAAATCTCTAGTGAATCTAACTCCTACGCTGGATCACCTTACCAATGTCCTAATGAATTGGACCAATATTGGTGTCACACCCTGACCCGCAGCGGAAATAGTAGTCGGGGCATGATTGGGTTTTCATCAAAGCTCATGACATTTACTATAAAGTTTCATATTTATGATTTCAAATTTAAAAGAGAAATTACATCAAACATATATAAACATAACATGTTCTAAACACAACATTCATGAACTCTTTATTTTTCTTCTAAGGGCAATTCCTATGTATTCCTTGCTTCAACCTGTTCACCTGTATCATGTGTAAAAAATGGTTTTTGGGTCAACAAAAGTTGGCGAGTGAATCTTATATAAGCATTTGAACGAGTTATTTATATTGATTATTTGAATAAAAAGGGGCATAACTAAATATGAGTATACGTATATGTAAATTTAACCACAAAACACATAATATCAATTAATGCACACACACATATCAAATGATGAACAATGAGATCAAGGCTCAATCAAACGAAGCCGATCTAATGAGACACCTGATGCTCAACTCGTCTCCAACGAAGAACTGATGGGCCTAATGAATGATTTGCACGCAACTTGACAAAAATGTAAACACACAATACAACAAATAACATTTACATCACACGTTAAATCATATAATGGTAATAGCACAAGTGTTTCAATAAACGAAATACATAAAACGACACATGATACACCCCAAAACATGAATAAAAAGGGGAATTTGTAATGATTCACTCACAGTGGGTGCGTTCCTTGCTTGAAAATAAATGCGCACGAAATGAGGATCTGATCGACGAACGAATACTAACCTAAAATAATAATGCGGTATTTCGATAAATATAAACGATTAATATTTTGATTTAATACTTTTTTGTAGGTTTTTAGGTAATTTTTGTAGAAATATTTGTGGATTTTTAAACCTACTTAATTGTATTTTTAAATGTTTTTAATTGATTTTTAAAACAAAAAAAATATTAAATAAAATAAATAGTATTTAATAAAATAAATAAAAAAATAAAACCTTGTCAGACCTGACAAGCAGAGTTCTGACCGGTTTCTTGAAGGAATTGGATGCGTGTGGTGGGATTCGAACTCGAGACCTTCCGTTCACGTGCACGCAGCTCTTCCAACTGAGCTACGTGTCTAACCCATTAGTTTCTTGATTTTTATTATATTTATTCACTAGTTAGGTTATATCAGAAATGATTTAAATGAAAAAGGTTTTTAATGATAGAATCGATGGGGAGTACAAGTCTCGAACCCGCGATCACACTGACACTTTGCACTCAGCCCAACCAACTAGGTTGGGTGTCTAACCCATCATAAACTGAAATTACTTTATATTCATATTCTTTCTGGAAACTGATCTGGTTAGGCTTTTTAAAAAAACATTTTATTCCAGAAAACCGGTATCCTACTGGGCTCGAACTCGGGACATGCAGGATAAGTATGCACACAGTCCACCACTGGACTGTGTGTCTAACCAGGTTGTATCCCGCCTTTAAAATAACTTTATAAACATCCTGCACGTCATCTTCTTCAACGAATTATTTCAGAACTGAACCCCCAACTACACTCAGATTAAAACCAATGCCAGATGTTTATTTGATTACCGATGTACATAAAGTAATTCGAATCGTAAAAGAAATTAACAAGAGTATTTACCCACAAAACAAGGATTTCGAACTTCCGGTCAAGATATTCCGGTGATGGCAGGATGCGCAGAAAATTTTAGCAGAAGATCTCTAGGATCGTTTGGAATGAATGGGCGAGTTGGAAATTTCTAACATAGGGTATTTCTAAGCACCGGGATCTCTATTTAATTTTCAGTTTCAAACCTTGATTGGTGAATCATTAAGTTCAAACGGTTACCACATATATTTATTGAGTTTTTGATGAAGGTTTCAATGATTTGAAACCGGTTAAGACGGTTTGAAAAGAAACAGAGAACAGGAATCAATGTTTTGATTGAAAGGGCGGTTACATGATCTGGGTTTTGAATTTACAGACGGTTACGCATTCACTATATATCTTATTTAATTCTAAACGTACACGATAAGTGCGTGTGTTAGTGGTGCTTGATGTGTGTGAAAACATGGGAGACCCGGGTTCGACCCCGGTTTCCTCCTTCTTTTTTATTTTAATTGTTGATTTATTATTTTAAGGTTTATTTCTATTTTATTTATTAGTATTATTATTTATTAATTGATATTTTATCTATGAAATTTATTTAACCAAAAAAAATAATTATATATATATATAAAAATATAAGTAACACTAATAAGTAAATGCGTAACGAATTATTTAATAAATACTTGAACTTTTTTTTAATAGAGTGGGTTTTGGAACCCGTTTTACAATGAATGTTACAGTATCCCCTACTTTTAGGAAATTTCGTCCCAAAATTTAAATGGTAGCTGTAACTGGAAAAAGATTCGAGTATTTCTCACACACTAAGCCTTAGCGTTCCCAGGTAAATTCAGGTTCTTGTTTTTAATTCCCAACATATTCTGACTAAAATCTAGATATCTCTTAGTAGAAAAGAGAGGTGCGATGATTGGATTTAACGTTTACATAATCAGAGAAGTGTGAAGTTTGGAATTTTGATTGAGGCGGTAATGTTCCTAGTAAGGGTTGAATACCCTGCTATAGGAATCGCTTTTTGATGCCTAAAGTATAAAAATGGGAAAACATTGATAAACATAGTTGATTGACTGAATAGTTCTCATGCATAAGAGTTTTGAGAGGATTGATACGTTGAAAGATAAGGTTAAAACAAAAACTTCAACCATGACAATATTAAAACCTACACGGAACTTCTCATAACCGCCTGACAATGCTTTTGATCCTTTGACAAGAATACTTATATATAGGAAGTACCAGCGGCGTATCCACCATATTCTTGTCAAATTTTCATTGGCTTTGTCAGTAAGTTATGATTAGTTCTATGTGACTCTAAAACATAAACAAACACAACAGCCAAAGCTTGAGTCTCAAATCAGAAAGAATACGTGACTGAATGACGACAGTACCTCTCTCGTTTTTATGATTAAGGGGTTAGTTTATGAAAAGTGAGACACGACGCAACTTCTTTAAATGACGAGAACGAGATACATCGTGATGTATGATGATATGAAAATTAAATCAATGAGTAAAGATATGAAATGAAACAGTAATATCAATTTGCATTAAAATTCTTGGATACATAAATTCCCAAATTAAAACAGGGTTATACAAAGATTGAGATAATATTAAGAACTAGACAGTTGGAGCTGAGTCTTGACTCTTGGTGATGGAAGGCTAGTTGGGTTGCTCGTTGGCACCGTTATTGACTTCAACTGGATTGGCATTGATATTGTAAGCTCTTCCTCTCGCTGGTGGGGTGCTGGGTTTGCTTGATTTGTTTGGTTAACTGGGTTTGCTTGAGCTTGGGCGTTAATGATATTAACCAATCTATGGCACATGTTTCTAAAATGCGTAGGGTCACCACAATTAAAGTAAGCTTGAACATATGGAACTATGGTGTTTTGGGGTTGTTGATAGGGTTGAATCATGTTTTGGGCAGGGAGTGGAGTTTGATTTTGGGGCATGCGACAAGTCTTACTTAGATGACCATAATGCCAACAATTTGCACACAATCGACAAGGTACGGTAGGTTGATGGTGATAAAAGCAGGTGTTGCATTGATGGTGAGGTTCAATGTAAGGTTTCTTATTTGGGTAAGTAGAGCTGGGTGCTACTTGAGTGATTGGGATAGCTTGGGGTGGTACGGCTTGTGGAGCGGGTTGATTGCCTTGAGTGACAGCGAAATTTTTCCCGTCTCGCTTTCTCTTGGTAGTGGGTTGAGAAGAGGATTCAGTTTGGGTTGGGTTTGAGGTTTCGGTTGGTGCTTTACCTTTCTTCTTTTCCTCCTTAAGTCTCCATTCCTAATGTGGTTCTCGGTGAGCTCTGTAGCTAAATCCATTGCTGTTTCCAAAGTTGCAGGTGTGGTACTTTTTACGGGGTCCTGGATATCTGAAGGAAGACCCCGCACGTAGTCTCGATCAAACGGTAGAGGGGAGTGAACAAGTTGGGGACCATCTGATTCAACTCAAGGAATCTCTTGTTGTAAGTGGTGTGGTCGCCCTCCTTTTGTTTCAAAGAGTAGAACTCATCTTCTAATTTCTTGATTTCGCTTCTTGGACAGAAGCGTCTTGTCATGATCTCCCTCAACTCTTCCCAAGTCAAAGTCATAGCATCCTCAGCACCTTGCTTGCCCTTCTCTGGGTTCCACCATGTAAGCGCTACTCCGAACAAACAACCGGTAGCATGTCGCACCTTGCGATCATCGGGGCAGTCGCAATTGAGAAAAGTGTTTTCCATCTCCTCAAACCAATGGAGGAAAGCGGTGACACCTTCAGTTCCTTCGTATTTTGGGGGATCGCAGGATTTGAAATGCTTGTAGGTGCATTTAGTGGTGTTAAGAGGAGGGTGACGACATTTTGTCCTTCTTGATTGGTTGGGGTGATAGGATTAGCGACAGGGGCTTGTTGAACTTGAACTACTATATTGGGAATAACAGCGGCCATTTGTTGAGCAATTTGAGCAGCCATGCGCTCGTTGGATCTTTCAGATCTCCTACCTCTATGAGAGTGTCTAGAAAACATCTACAGGAAATGCGTACGAGATTAAGAATTGAACGTTTTTAGGTGTCATGTGTCGTAAAAGGTGAAAACATCATTCAAAATAAATGAAAACAAGAAATTAACTACACCCATAGGATGTCTTGGGCTTTGCTCATGTTTGGGCCTCAATATGTCCCCATACTTGGCCTTGGTAGTCATGTGGGCCCCCATGACTACTGGGCTCTGGTAGGGTTCACATTGGTGTTGGCCTGTTAACATTCACGCTACCCGAATGAAAATCGTAAAAACATGATTGTAAGGTATAAAGTCGGAGGGTGTCCAGGTGTAGACACAGTGACATCTCAAAGTGAGGTTAGTTCACACGACGTTTGGTGTGGCATACTTTGGTCTAATAGGTCCTTCGTACTCTCATCGTCAGTCCCCAGGTAGGCAAACTAGTCCGTTACATTGGATTTATCTGAATGCCAACCTAGACAGGACGTTCGACTACCGGTACTCGTACATTTCTAGTTACTACACGCCCATCGTAGAACTTACTTTGATGAGATTGAAAAATGAAAACACCACAAAATCTTGAATAAAGTACAATATGAGAATGATTCGAATATGCGAGAATTGAAACGTGCGTGATGAATGTATATGTAAGCATGTTATGTTTGACAATATGTATAACTCATTTAGTATCACAAAAAATGATAGTGGAAGTGTTTGCATGCATTTGTGTGTGTAACAAATATGAAACAAATAAACATCATGAGTTTGCATGTAACCATATAAGCAATTAAAATCTAATCGACTATAGTATAGGCTTTAAGGGTCTAATAACCTATCATATATCCCTATAGTCAAAAGCTCTGATACCAATCTATCACACCCTGACCCGCAGCAGAAATGGTAGTTGGGGCATGATTGGGTTTTCATCAAAGCTCATGACATTTACTATAAAGTTTCATATTTATTATTTCAAATTTAAAAGAGAAATTACATCAAACATATAAGCATAACATGTTCTGAACACAACATTCATGAACTCTTTATTTTTCTTCTAAGGCAAATTCCTATGTGTTCCTTGCTTTAACCTGTTCACCTGTATCAAGTGTAAAAAAATGGTTTTTGGGTCAACAAAAGTTGGCGAGTGAATCTTATATAAGCATTTGAACGAGTTAGTTATATTGATTATTTGAATAAAAAGGTGCATAACCAAACATGAGTATACGTATATGTAAATTTAACCAACAAACACATAATATCAATTAATGCACACACACATATCAAATTATGAACAATGAGATCAAGGCTCAATCAAACGAAGCCAATCTAATGAGGCACCTGATGCTCAACTCGTCTCCAACGAGGAACTGATGGGCCTAATGAATGATTGCACGCAACTTGACAAAAATGTAAACACACAATACAACAAATAACATTTACATCACACGTTAAATCATATAATGGTAATAACACAAGTGTTTCAATAAACGAAATACATAAAACGACACATGATACACCCCAAAACATGAATAAAAAAGGGAATTTGTAAGGATTTATTCACAGTGGGTGCGTTCCTTGCTTGAAAATAAATGCGCATGAAATGAGGATTTGATCGACGAACGAATACTAACCTAAAATAATAATGCTATATTTCGATATAAATATAAACGATTAATATTTTGATTTATTACTTTTTGGTAGGTTTTTAGGTTATTTCTGTAGAAATATTTGGGGATTTTTAAACCTGCTTAATTGTATTTTTAAATGTTTTAATTGTGTTTAAAAAAATATATATATTAAATAAAATAAATAGTATTTAATAAAATAAATAAAAAAAATAAAACCTTGTCAGACCTGACAAGCAGAGTTCTGACCGGTTTCTTGAAGGAATTGGATGCGTGTGGTGGCATTCGAACTCGAGACCTTCCGTTCACGTGCACGCAACTCTTCCAACTGAGCTACGTGTCTAACCCGTTAGTTTCTTGATTTTTATTATATTTATTCACTAGTTAGGTTATATCAGAAATGATTTAAATGAAAAAGGTTTTTAATGATAGAATCGATGGGGAGTACAAGTCTCGAACCCGCGATCACACTGACACTTTGCACCCAGCCCAACCAACTGGGCTGGGTGTCTAACCCATCATAAACTGAAATTACTTTATATTCATATTCTTTCTGGAAACTGATATGGTTAGGCTTTTTTTTTTAAAAAATATTTATTCCAGAAAACCAGTATCCTACTAGGCTCGAACTTGGGACATGCAGGATAAGTGTGCACACAGTCCACCACTGGACTGTGTGTCTAACCCGGTTGTATCCCGCCTTTAAAATAACTTTATAAACATCCTGCACGTCATCTTCTTCAACGAGTTATTTCAGAACTGAACCCCCGATTACACTCAGATTAAAAACCAATGCCAGATGTTTATTTGATTACCGATGTATATAAAGTAATTCGAATCGTAAAAGAAATTAACAAGAGTATTTACCCACAAAACAAGGATTTCGAACTTACGGTCAAGATATTCCGGTGATGGCAGGATGCGCAGAAAATTTTAGCAGAAAATCTCTAGGACCGTTTGGAATGAATAGGCGAGTTGGAAATTTCTAACATAGGGTATTTATAAGCACAGGGATCACTAATTTAATTTTTGGTTTCAAACCTTGATTGGTGAATCATTAAGTTTAAACGGTTACCACATATATTTATTGAGTTTTTGATAAAGGTTTCAATGATTTGAAACTTGTTAAGACCGTTTGAAAAGGAACGGAGAACAAGAATCAATGTTTTGATTGAAAGGGCGGTTACATGATCTGGGTTTTGAATTTACATACGGTTACGGATTCACTATATATCTTATTTAATTCTAAACCAACACAATAAGTGTGTGTGATCTAGTGGTGCTTGATGTGTGTGAAAACATGGGAGACCCGGGTTCGACCCCAATTTCCTCCTTCCTTTTTATTTTAATTGTTGATTTATTATTTTAAGGTTTATTTCAATTTTACTTATTATTATTATTTATTAATTAATATTTTACCTATGAAATTTATTTAACCAAAAAAATAATTATATAAATATAAGTAACACTAATAAGTAAATGCGTAACGAATTATTTAATAAATACTTGAATTTTTTTTTTAACAGAGCGGGTTTTGGAACCCGTTTTATGACGAATGTTACAATTGGAGTCAATTCACTTTTGCTAACACTCATTCACACCACTCTCCAACACCTCCTACACCGGAAGACGTTCAAATGGAACCGGTGGAACAACCTCAGCCACCACGTGAGCCACTGAGGAGGAAACGTGGAGCGCGTATATGGGTACGTGCGGGTCAACGGTCGGGTTCGCTGCCACCATTGCCCAAACCCTACCCTACCATTCATAAGGACCCACAAATGGGTGGGCCTTCCAATATTTCACCTGTGGTGGAACCGACACCACCACCAGTGGTTCAACCACCACCTTCGGGTTTTAATAACCCTATTCCTACATATCCGGATATATCTGGATATGATCCTTTTAACCCATCTACACCGGTAAATTACCAGGCACTATCGCATGACCTTATATGCAAGCGGTCATGCATAATGCACCTTACCCGTCTTCCTTCCCACCTGCTTATCCACCTACTAGATATCCAAATTATGGGTACCAGTATCCTGTTGTACCCTAACCACAACCACAACCTCGCCACCTCTTGAGGCCATTAATGAGGCCTTAGTGCGGATGAAGGAAATGCAACAACAAGTAGAGAAGACGGAGAAGAAGACTAAGTTCTTCAAGAAGCTCTCCAATTTGGTTAAGGGAAAGAAGGACGAGTGAAGTCTCTTCTATTATTATGTTATTTCTTTAGTCCCTGCGTGGACATTGTTATTTCTTTTAGTCCCTACGTGGACAAGTTATTTCTTTTAAGTCCTTGCACGGACAATTAGTTTTATTTATTTATTTCTAGTATCGTAATTTCCTATTGACATTTAATGAAATATTTTGGAATTATATATATATGTATTCATCCTCTTCAAGCGATCGTCTCAATTTTACTCGAAATTTATGATCAGCTATATAATTCCAAAAGATCTTAATGGTTTTAATTAGCCAAATGGCACAGTCCATATTAATTGGCCAAATTATAAATGATAGTTAAGGATGAATAGCCTTCTATCATGATAGTTAAGGAAGAATTATCCTTCTACCCAAAGGTGGTGGACTATGTTCAAGCCTCCAAGTCATTAAGGTTAATGCGACTGTGACTATTAATCGACCATTAAGATACTCCTGTGTTAACATTCAAGTAATGATAATACTCTTGGTAGTGTGACTTGAGGAAACCACACTAGCTGTCTAGGTGATGGACTATCCTAACCTTATATAGCCTAGGTGATCAAATTTGATCCTGGCTAATATCATCAATGCGATGATAATAATTGAACATCCATTATTGATGTAGTGCCTACGGGCAATAATTAAACATTCATTAGTGATGTAGTGCCTACGGGCCATAATTGACATCCATTAGTGATGTAGTACCTACGTGCCATAATTGAACATCCATTAGTGATGTAGTGTCTACGGACCATGATTAAACATCCATTAGTGATAACTTTCCTTCGAGCAATATTATATTGTCAATTAAGACAACGACAGTTGTAACCTTATGGTTCCCTATCCAAGGTGGTGAGCTATGCTCAAGCCTCATAGTCTATATGATCAATAAGATCATGACTAAGATCATCAGTGCGATGATTATCTATCTTAACATCTTAGGAGATGTTAATTGATCTATTATATTATTTTTCCTACGGGCCAAGTTATAATTGTCAATATGACAATGATAGTGGTGGTTAATATGACCCTCTGCCTAAAGTTATGTCCTTAGTGACAGGCCAATGTACCGTATTTTTATGTGTCCAAAGTGACAGGCCTATGTGCCATAATATTAAGTCCATAAGTGACAAGCCAATGTGCTATATTTTTAATATCCTTGGGATAAGGCCTATGAGCCATATTTAAATGTCCTACGAGACAAGCCTATGAGCTACTTATAATTGTCATATGACAATGACAGTTGTGGCATTAAGATCCACTGTCTAAAATATATATGGACTATGTCCAAATTGTAATTTGCCTTTGATGGTCCTTTTCAGACCTAGGCCAAATATAGATAATATTCATGGAAATGTTAAGCCTAAGAGTTATGATTATATGCACACCAGCTTAAATAGGTAATGGATTTATATATTCAAATTTTAAAGCCAATATGGTTTTTAATACCGTGGCTAAAAGTGAAGTTTAATTTGGTGTTTAGAACCAAAGCTTCAAGAATGGCTAACTCGGATGAGGCGCAAAGTAGCCACCGAGATATTAACTCTAACAATGCCGAAAACATAGCCAATAATAATGATGATTTCCAAGCTCGCATAGATGCAGCTGCTGGAAAGGCCATGGAAAAATTTAAGGAAGTGAGCGCTACTCGCTCCAAACCTTTATCTATTTCACCATTATCAGCTCGTAAGAGAGCTCTGTTCACTCTTCGAATGCAAAGAGTGAACCAAAGAAACTAGAATTTAATGATAGGTCCCGTTCTTCTAAAGACGGATGTACCTATAAATACTTTGTCTCCTGCAAGCCCCGAGATTTTAATGCAGAAAAAGGGGCTATAGAAGCCTTGAGATGGCTCGTTGAAATGGAAACTATTGCAGATATCAGCGGTTGTGCTGATAAGGATATAGTGAAGTTTGTATCCCAATCCTTCAAGGGCGATGCCCTAATATGGGGGAAGGCCATGGTCCAGTCAACAGGAAAAGTCCACCTGTATAACTTGGGATGGACCATGTTTGCGGACCTTGTTAAGGAAACATACTGCCCACCTCATGAGGTGGAGAAAATAGAGTCGGATTTTCTGACTCTCACAATGAAAAACTTGGATTGTCGGAATTTAATTCCCTATCCATATTAGTATCTTATTTGATTTCACCTGAACCCAAATGCATTGCGCGTATCATAAATGGGTTAGCACAAGAGATTAAGGGCATGGTAAAGGCTACTCAGCCTAGTACCTATAGGTCTGCTATTGACCTATCTCTCTCTCTCTCACCTTAGACTTGGTGAGGCAAAAGTCAATTAGACCTGAGACTGACGGAAAAAGGAAACGGGAGGATGATAACTCCCAAAGGTTCAAAAAGAGAGGAAATTTTGGGTTCAAGAAGAACCAGCACACGTCTAATGATAGACCTCTGTGCAAGACCTGCAACCGCAGGCATTGGGGACAATGCAATGCTGACCCACAGATTAAACCCTGTGGTATCTGCAAGAAAAATGGGCATAAGACCCTAGAATGCAAAAACCTTAAACATGCAGTCTGTTACGGCTGTAATGAGAAGGGGCATATTAAGCCTAACTGCCCTAAGAACCCCAGAAGTAACGATGCATAGCCTGGAGAGGCTAAGAAAGGAAATACACGTGCCTTCCAGATGAATGCTAAGGAGGCTGTTAGTGACAACAACGTCATAACAGGTACATTCCTCATTAATGACGTATATGCTAGAGTTCTTTTTTATTCGGGTGCAGATAAGTCCTTTGTAGACCATAAGTTTAGTAAGCTATTAAACTTACCCATAAGAACTCTAGACATAACTTATGAGGTAGAACTTGCTGATGGAACCTTAAAAACAGAATCTTCCATTCTTGATATATGTTTTATATCCATTAAAAATCATTGCCTGTGATAAGAAACTCATCGAAATTAAACCCCATCTGGTGAAATGCTCAACATTCTTGGAGATTCACACTACGGATTGCCAGACAAGTGTCATTATTTAAGGCATCCAAGTGTCTGGGGAAAATTTGTGTCATTTACATGGCACAAGTAACTATTAACGAGCCAAAGGCAAAGATTGAAGACCTTTCAGATATCTTAGAGGATCCTGATGTTTTCACTGAAGAATTACCAGGTCTACCTCCAAAAAGGAAAGTGGAGTTTAGAATTGACATCCTACCAGGAGCAGCACTTGTTGCTAGAGCTCCATATCGGTTAGCACTGACGGAAATGAAGGAATTAAGAATACAATTAAACGAACTTTCGGAGAAAGGTTTCATTTAGCCTAGTTCCTCACCTTGGGGAGCTCCTATCCTTTTCGTTAAGAAAAAGGACGGATCAATGCGGATGTGCATTGATTATCATGAACTAAACAAGATAACAATCAAGAATCATTATCCTCTGCCTAGGATCGATGACTTATTCGATCAACTTCAAGGGGCTAGTTACTTCTCTAAGGTCGATTTGAGATCAGGATACCATCAACTAAAGGTTATAAGTGAGGATGTTTCTAAGACTGCCTTCAGGACTCGTTATTGCCATCATGAATTTCTTGTAATGCCTTTCAGGCTCACAAATGCATCTGCAGCATTCATGGATCTCATGAATAGAGTCTGCAAGCCGTATCTAGATAAGTTTGTCATTGTCTTCATAGACGACATACTTATCTACTCTCGAAATCAAGATGATCATGAGAAACATCTTCGGTGCATCCTAGAATTGCTAAGACAAGAGAAGCTTTAAGCTAAGTTCTCTAAGTGCGAATTTTGGCTTAGAGAAGTCCAGTTTCTTGGACATGTAGTAAGTGAGCGTGGTATCTAAGTGGATCCCGCTAAAATTGAAGCCATGATGAATTGGGAAGTGCCCAAAGCTCCATCAGAGATTCGTAGTTTCTTAGGATTGGCCTGTTATTATAGGAGGTTCATTGAGAACTTTTCGAGGATAGCCACTCCTTTAACTACCTTGACCCGTAAGAATGTCAAGTTTGACTGGGTTCCAAAACAACAAGAATCTTTTGAAATTCTAAAACACAAATTGAGCAATGCTCCTGTGTTATCTCTACCTGAGGGTATTGAGGATTTTTTTCATTTATTGTGATGCCTCGCACACTGGCATGGGCTATGTGCTTATGCAAAAAGGCAAAGTAATTGCTTATGCATCACGACAATTAAAGGTGCACGAAAGGAATAACAATACCCATGACTTGGAATTAGGTGCTGTTGTATTTGCACTTAAGTTGTGGAGACATTACTTATATGGCACAAAGTGTATTATATACACTGACCATAAGAGTCTCCAACATCTGTTCAATCAAAAGGATTTAAACATGCGACAACACCGTTGGATGGAAACACTTAACGATTATGATTAAGAAATTCGCTATCATCCCGGCAAGGCAAATGTCGTTGCTAACGCCTTGAGTCGCAAAGAAAGGGTTAAGCCTATAAGGATTAACGCTCTGAGCATTGAGCTCAAAAATAGCTTAAATGAGAAGCTATTAGATGTACAAAAGCAAGCCCTATTAGAGGCTAATATTCCTGATGAAGGATTAGGCGGAACTGTTGATCAGTTAGTGCCTGGAAAAGATGGAATTCTTAGATTTAATGGCAAAATATGGGTTCCAATCTTTGGACAACTTAGAGATCTAATCATCTAAGAAGCGCATAATATGAGATACTCAGTTCACCCAGGTGGTGACAAGATGTATCAAGATTCGAAAAAGAATTATTGGTGGATGGGTTTGAAGAAATTCATAGCCACTTATGTAGCTAAGTGTCTGAGGTGTTCGCAAGTTAAAGCCGAACATCAGAAACTGTCAGGACTTCTACAACAACTTGAAATTCCCACTTGGAAATGGGAAATGGTAACTATGGACTTGATTACCAAATTACCTAAGACCAAACGTAGTAAAAACACGATTTGGGTCATTGTGGATAGGCTGACTAAGTCAGCGCATTTCTTGCCAATTAAAGAGACTTATAATTCCGACAAATTTGCTAAGTTATATGTGGACAAGGTAGCGTCTCTACATGGTGTGCCGATATCTATTGTATCCGATAGAGATACTAGATATACATCTCACTTTTGGAAAAGTTTCCAACAATCAATAGTCACAAGATTAAACTTTAGTACGGCTTACCACCCACAGACGGATGGACAAAGTGAGCGTACTATTCAGACTTTGGAAGACATGCGTAGAGCATGTGTGATTGATTTAGGTGGAAGTTGGGATGACCACTTACCCCAAATAGAATTCTCCTATAATAATAGTTATCATACGAGCATCAAGGCTGCTTCTTTTGAGGCCTTGTATGGGAGAAAATGTTGAACGCCCGTGTGTTGGGCTGAAGTTGGGGAAGCCCAACTATCAGGACCGGAGATTGTCCTGGAAACCACGGATAAGATTGTGTAAATCCGTGATAGACTCAAAGCTGCCTGTGATAGGCAGAAGAGCTATGCTGACAAGAGGCGTAAACCTCTTAAGTTCCAAATAGGAGACAAAGTCATGCTAAAAGTATCACCTTGGAAAGGTGTAATGCGATTTGGAAAGAAGGGAAAGTTAAGCCCAAGATATATTGGACCATTCGAGATAATCGAATGTGTCGGTGTTGTAGCTTATAAATTTAAGCTGCTAGAGGAGCTTAGTGGAATTCATGATGTATTCCACATCTGTAATCTTAAAAAATGTCTAGCCGATGAGTCGCTAGCAATGTCACATCATGATGTGCGAATTCATGAAAACCTAAGGTTCGTTGAGAAACTGATTTTGATCGAGGATCGACAGGTTAAGAAGCTCCGAAAGAAAAAAGATACCTATAGTAAAGGTTAAGTGGGATGCCCTTCGAGGCCTCGAGTATACATGGGAGGTTGAGTCCACTATGCGACAAAAATACCAACATCTTTTTGAATAAAATCTCGAGGTCGAGATATCTTTTAAGGGGGTGAGGATGTAACACCTCGTAAAATCATGTCCAATATTATATTGACACGTGTCATTACTTTTATAATAAGTCTAGTAACGACTAATAAGGAGTAAAGGTGTCAACATGCTTAAACTAAGCCTCTGAGTGACCATTAGTGCCAACATGCTTAAACTGAGCCTCTGAGTGACAATAGTGTCAACATGCTTAAACTGAGCCTCTGAGTGACCATTTATGAAATCCTAACTCTTATATGAGCCACTGCTTTGACGAGAGGGATTAATTATATAAATATATAATAGTTGGACAACGGACGGGTTAAAAGTGTCAACATGTTAATTTATACCTCTGAGTGACCTTTTAATAAACCAAGAGCTTGATAATGACCGGGCATACTCCCGGGTACGCCAAATATTGGCTACGGTTATAAAGGTGTTTTAGAAGTTAAATAAGTTGAGGGGCTAAATGTAACAAAGTTTGAACGTTTCCATGGACCGCTCGCGGGCCATGAGAGAGATGGGCCTGGTCTCTCGCGGGCTGCCAGAAGGCTGTATCTGCAGAAAATTTTGCTTGGCACCCACATATGTTGCCTAAAACCATTTGATTCGAAACCATGGACTTTCAAACTGCTATGCCACATTTAGGACACTTGTAGGCTTCCTCTAACACTTGCTAACCATGGCATCACCTCCTTAAAGCTCTCCAACTATAAATAGGTGCAATAGTTCATCACTTGAACTTGCACCTTTCTCATTAACATTATATCTCCCTCCTCTGGAAGTTCCTAACTTAAAGGAGCATCCAACTTAGTTCTATTTCATCCAAGAATCACTTGTAAGTGTTCCTTTTTCTTGCATTTTCGTTTATATGCTTTTTATAGCCAAAATTCAAGCGTTTACGGAAAACTATTTGACTTTCGGTTAAGACTGTCACACCCAA
The DNA here is from genome assembly GCA_947069175.1 of Scalesia atractyloides. Taxonomy (NCBI): domain Eukaryota; kingdom Viridiplantae; phylum Streptophyta; class Magnoliopsida; order Asterales; family Asteraceae; genus Scalesia; species Scalesia atractyloides. The sequence goes on from CAMTDV010000011.1 coordinate 40,955,567, forward strand.
CCGATGGCGGAATCATCGGGGCGGACGTAAATGGATTTCTCGAGACATCATAACACTATTTGCGACAATATTAAATTCAAACCCGTTTCATTTCATTGATCAAATAGTCAATTACAACATAAATCCAAATACAACAAGCTCAACAATATTATAACATAAAACCTAGCATTCTAGATGCGTTTCTAGGTCGTCCCTACTAAGTTTTCGTCATGTTCAACATCCTTAACCTGCAACATGTTAAAAGTATATAGTTCAACACAAAAGCATTGGCAAGTACACAAGTTTAATATAGCATAAATATGAAAAAGATTTAAACAAATCCACATGTTAAGCTAGCAAACTAGATTAATGTAAAAATGGCATGCGATCTACAAGTCAATCCTCGCGTGTCACCGCAAAATAGAATAAACTTAACATGACCTCAAGAATACGGGCAGTGTGTTACTCTTATAGCGCTTACATGTTAAGGGGGAGGCTTTAAATAAAGTTAATGACAAATAGCATCACATAAGAATGTTCCAAGTATACGAATCGTGTATCACATAACTATAGCATGTATGACGGATTGTTTGTGTGTTTGCATAAAAGTATAAGTGTGATTGCGTGTATCTTTGATAGGTTAACATATTGCACCCAAAAGTGTAAAGCGTAAAAAGGGTGTTCGAGTGTACTCACGGTTTGCAAAGAAATTTTCACTTAGTGGGTTTGATGAGTCTTGAGTTGATGAATACCGAAGTTACCAACTTTGGTTCTTGAAATTTTTGTCCAAAGTTGAAAATCTTGGAGATTTGAGAGAGTTTGGAAGTGATTTGGAGGTGGTGCAAGTGTCTAGAGGTGTTATGGTTGGTATTTATAAGAGGGTTAAGTGGTTGGGGTTTAAATGAAGGTGGAAGATGATTGGAGGACAAAAGAGGTGGAAAAGGGTGAAATCTAATTGGCTAAAGAATTGTGAAAGGTGATTGAGGAGAAAAGAGGTGGAAATGGGTGAAATCTAATTGGCTAAAGAATGGTGAAAGGTGATTGGAGGAGAAAGGAGGTGGAAAATGGTGAAATATAATATAGCATAACCCCTGAGGTTATACAACATGATCATAATCAGAATCTGAGTTTATGCACAAGTTTCGTTATTATGTCAATTTTGACTAAAATGCCCTTTTTTACATAAAATAAGGTTTTAACCGATAACGAACTTGAAAATGAATTTCTAATGATGTAATATCAGAAGTAAGATTATTTGGGATGTCAAGTCAGTTTATATACTGAGTTTACACACAAATTATATTTTTACGACATAAACGCCGTTTCGGCGCATGGTATGGTTTTAAACCATATTTATCAACCAAGACTTATTACCTACTAATTTTAAAACTTATTTAACATATTTTCACAGTAGTACATAATATAAACTCAGAATCCCAAATAAATTATAAAGCTCTGTGTAAAATGACCAAAATGCCCCTACGATGCATAAATTTGGTCATAAATGATAATATACACATATGATCATCTTGCCAATATTATACCATAATTAAATATTTTTCCAGAATACTTATGATCATGACATTAAAATATATTCAAGTTCCTTTTATACGATATATAATTACTAAAATGCCCCTACGAGGCATAATTTCATTTTTAAAACCTTAACGGGCATATAAGTTGATATCCTACTGATATTACAACTTATTTAAAATATAATGTCATATAGGACTTGTTCATGACTTATCCGGTTACCCGATATAGGTTATATGCGTACGGTTAAGTATATGTAACTAGTTTACGAAAATTAACCGAAATGGGTTTAACCTTATCATTTTAAATCTCAAAATCCAGAATGCTTATGGTTTACCCATAGTATACAAGGCATAGTACTTATTGGGTTTAAACTACATTCTATCCGGTCATCGCTTAATCTAGCGTATTATACCGTTTTGATCCTTTACGCTAGTCGGTCTAACTCTATGACTTAAATTAAGATTGTTAGCATTTTAATTGGGTAGCTTATGCCATAATCCAGACTAGAGCCTTCCAGTAAATGCTATCTGCACTTATTTCATTTTGAACACGGCTGAGATATTAAATCTTTCATTTTTAATCAAGACTAGCTTAGATAAATACTCTTGACTTATTTCCCCTATACGGGCTTGGGTTATAGTAAGTTGTTACCGCTTGGTCAGAAATGGGATCAATCGAATGCCAAATTGTGGCTAGTAAATCTGCATATTCCATTTTGATCAATTTTGTTTGATAACTTAAACATTGGGGGTTAACGACCGTGTCCTGGATACACTCGGCTCATTACATAAGTTAATGGCCACCACCAAAGCGTGGGGTGTAGGCGTACACATGACAGATGCGAATGCTAAATTATATTTACCCTCTAGTTGGGGATAACTCGTTCGTGGGTTCATAAGTGGTGTGTACGTTAATCATGTCTCCGTCTCTGTACTGGGCCCCATTTGTATAGACAAACATGTAAATTTGTTAACAAGGTTACAAGGCTGACTTTACCAAGTTATAAAAGATTTTTCTTGCCCTGTGCACTTAAATCTACTTTTGAAATGTTTTCAAAACGAGTCAGTTGGGTGTATTTACCAGCGAAAGTTGACGTATTTTCAAAAGACTAAGTTGCAGGTACAATACGAAATAGGCTGGAAGCTGCTTGGTAGTGATATAACTTGCAAATCCTTAGATCTGCCCAAAGTCTGTTACACATTTTTTGTATATTTTACGATCTACCTGTGGATCTTTCATTACAAGTCGTCTGTATATTATTTTTCATATTTTGAACATTTAGTTTAGAATTTTAATTTAAATGTAACATTTGTCAAAAACGGGTTTCCAAAACCCGCTCCGTTTTGTAACCGAATATCAAGTTATAAAAGTTACGTCGAATATTTATGATTATTTCGATTTAAAACGATACATAATTAATAAATAAACTAAACTATAAAAATTATATTTGATAAAAATTTAAAATAAAATAAATAAAAAAATTATGATGCTGCTGGGACTCGAACCCGGGTCAGCCAAGACACACTTCAGCGATTTAACACACACTCACAAGACCACTCCGCCACTTGTTTGTTTTCTGTCATCTTTAGGAAACAAATAGGTTTTATGGACTAAGGTAAATCAATCGATTTTACACATTGTAACTGAAACCGGTTATCAATCACCCAAAGTCGATTTGGATACTCACGATTCAGCGAGTATAACCGATAAACGGGCGATTCCAATTAATGCTGCCATGAGTGTAACTTGAATTCGGAAGTAGATCGGTTTAATAACCGAAAGTTTTCAATTCTCGGATTACTTCAATCCTAGACCCTTCCTGCGACTCAAAACACTCTGCAAGACTCCCAATTGCAATTCCGCAACCTTACAGTCCACCGGAGAAGCTTAAATCAGACCGCCGGAAAAATTCTGCAAGTCGCCGGAAAACCGGGACTCACATCCACACGGTATTTCCTCCGACTCTTTCTGTTTCAATCATGTGATTAATCAGTCACTAACACAACTCCACCATCAGAATCGATCCTAGTCAACGTTTGTCGAAAATCTTACCTTCGCCGGAAAACTCCTAAAACTGCCGGAAACACACCGTGAACGGGTTTGATCTCCCAAACTTCTGTTAAACCTTGTTTAAGTGACTCAACTTCTTAAATAATCGAACAAAGCTGTTAATTGGTTTCAACAGCCGGAGTTCACCTTCAGAACCGACGAACCTCTGCCGGAATTCCGTGAACAACATCAATCGGTACATCTTTCCCCCAAACTCTCTCCATTCTTTACTTTTAAATTACTTGTAATGTCTGAAAAGCGTATATGTCATGAATCGGTCATAGCAGTCGGAAAAAGTTTGTCTGTGTAAAATCAACGAAGAAGATGAAGACGCAACATAACTTAAGATTAATTAAAATCGGAATTATAAACGGGTTAGACACACAGTCCAGCGGTGGACTGTGTGCAAAATACAAACGCACGTCCCGAGTTCGATTCCTGCTATACGCACTCCTTGTATAATAAAAGGCCTTTTTGTTTAAACTAAATCGGGATAACCCAGTTAGTTGTTAAGTATAATAAAAACCGAGATAATAACCAGGTTAGACACACAGTCCAGCGGTGGACTGTGTGCAACATAAACCATACGTTGCGCGTTCGAAACCCGTCACTAGCACCGGTCCGATTGAATTAAAATGTTTTTGCAAATAAAGGAAATTCGGTTAAATTGAATAAGTGTATAAATATAATTAAAAACAAGATTATTACGGGTTAGACACGTAGCTCAGTTGGTAGAGCTGCGTGCACGCGTACGGGAGGTCTCGGGTTCGAGCCTCACCCAGCGCAAACCATGTCATTGACCGAACCGGTCAACAGGTCAACGGTCAACGGTCAACGCAAAATAAACAATTTTTTTTATATTTTTATTTATTTAATTTAATTTAAAAATCAATTAAAAATACTTAAAAATAACATTTTTAAAGATAGAAAATAGCCTTAAACTCACAAAAATATATCTAAAAATTTCATTAAAATCCTTAATAAAATCCACTCATTTAATATATTTTTCCGTTATTATTTAGGTTAGTATTCCTCGTTGATCCGCTCATCTAATTCGTGCGCATCTCACCATCTCCAATCCAACGCACCCAATGTGAGTGAATCTTACAAATTCCCCGCTTTTAATCACGTTTTGGGGTGTATCATGTGTCTTTGTATATATATTATAACTAAACCATTGTGCATACATCATATCATGAACATGTGTATTCAGTTTGTTGCTGTTAAGTAGTTATTATTGGATGCAATTTATTATTCAGTACATGCAATTTCATAGGCCGCCGCTCCCCATTACATTATGAGCGTTGAGCATGTTCCCCATTTCATTATGAGGTTGAACCTGGCGTGCCCACATACGATCGGCTCCGTTTGGTTGAGCCTTGATCGCACAGACATTTTACATTTTCAGTACATGCAATACGATCGGCTCCGTTTGATTGAGCCTTGATTGCACAGACAATTTACATTTTCAGTACATGCAATACGATCGGCTCCGTTTGATTGAGCCTTGATCGCACAGTTCATTTATGTTATTTATCGTATGTTGTTGGTATGCTAATGTATGCTATCATATGTGTTGTATGTTATAGTTGTGTTTGCTATTTGCCACTGCTTGATTATTTACATTTGCTCATTTATGATTATGCACAATTTTTCATTGATAAACTAACAAGTAATTCATTAATAAATGTTTATCTAATAAGGTTCACTCGCCAACTTATGTTGACCCAAAAACCCCCCCTTTTTACACATGATACAGGTGAATCAGCAGCAGCTAGGAACACATAGGATTGGACTAGAAGAATAAAATGATTTAGAGTTGGGATTGTTATGATTGGTTTATTTTCTTTGTATTGTATGAACATGTTTGGATATTTGGAAATGTAACTTTGATTTTATTAAATATGAAACATATTAGTAAATGTCATGAGCTTTGGTGATAACCCAATTATGCCCCGACTCTTATTCCGCTGCGGGTCGGGGTGTGACATTAAACTCCAAGACTTCCTTTGTGTTGTGTTTAATTAACTATGATGATATCAACTTACGTCATGATATTCCCCACCCGGGCCCACCGGTGTTTTGGTTGGAAATTCAGGGTGTGACAACTATCTTGCATATTTTTCTTTATAAAAGAATTTTACATTATGAATTTTCCCCATACAGTCTTTTTCATGACCCTAAATAAAGAAATGTTATATAAAGTAAGAAATAATAACTTAATCGCCCTTATATATAAACGCTTTAAAAAGTAGGAAATGGTAACTTAACTATATTATAATATTATTAATTTCTTTTTTTACCAACTTGTGATATAGTAAATTAACAATTAATTACACAAATATTTTATTTGACATACCTAACCGTTAACCAAGGTCATATTTTTATACTAATTTATTATTAATTAAATTCACATAACAACTATTAATAAGAATAACAAATCTAATTTAACGCACAGCAATAAAATTATTTTCATTAACTTTAAGTAAAAGTAATATTTAGATGATACATAATAATAAAAAAAATATTATTATTTATATACAATATTATATGTAATGTAAATATTTATGTATCTTATATCTCTTTAGTATTCAACCGTGTAGTGCACACACTGTTATAGTATATTTCGTGTTACTAAGTAACATATATAGGCCGGTTTTTGTGATAGATTTAAGTTAGTTGTATAAATTGCCATATGATTATAAGAATACGTCAGTTTTATAATGTTTTTTACAGACTATATAATTAAATTGTTTTTATGGTACAACACCTTTTAATACATGGGTCTATAATCTAGTATATTTATAAATAAAGATATAAAGTTAAAATATAATAATGCTTTTTACATTTTTCTCTACGCTTTGATTGGTACTCTCGACCAATGATTCAAATTTAACATGATAATGTCTATCATTATTTAAATTATACACCGAATTTTTTTGCTTAAGATTTAATATAATAATAGTGAGGATCGATAAAGTGATAAACCAGTATTTCATATTTCCAACTAATGACATGTGGAAACACCTCCTTTTTTTTTAACGCTGACTTTCTTTTTGAGTGAACCAATGTCACACTGCCTAAATGGCGGCCCTAGCCAAGATCTGCCTAGACTACGTTGTCTTAACCAGGGCCGCGCTGGGTTGGTTAGACTTGATTACGTCATTCCCCCGGAAACCGTACTGCCTCCACACGAGTTGCCTCGCTGAAGTAAAAGTCGGATGAAAACCGGGGTACGGCTTAGGATCGAACCCCCATCGGTGGGTTTATCACCATCATTGCTCAACCACTGAGCAATAAGTCCAGAGTTATATCCACCCTAATATGACACAAGTGGGATTTAAACTTGAGTCTTCATTGGAAAACCCAATTCTCCTACCATTAGGCCACTGAGCAACGCCTCCTTCTATATCAAATAATTATATTGTTAATGTTATTAATGTTAAATATAAGAAAATAATAATAATAATAAAGTCGTTAAATGCTAATGGATAATTTATTTAATTTTTATTATTTATATGGATAAACGTTAAATTATATTGAATAATTAATAACATAGTATACCATTTAATTTCTCCTATTAAAATACAGAATTAACATTTTATTTTACATCGTAAAAATAAAGATATCATCAAATATTGTTATTGTTAATAGTAATAAAAAATAACTTTATAATAGTAAATTATTTTTTTAACATACAATACTAAAAGAAAAGTTTTTATGATTTTTTTGCAACATTAATTATATTATATTAGGTATAGGAATTAAGATAATCCTAAGTGATATTCATATATTAAATTAAAAAGTTATATTAATTAATTAAAAAATAAATAAAATTATTAACTTAAAACCACTGGAAAAAAAGCAAGATGTCAATTTATTTCTTTGAAATTTAAACACATTATAATTTGAAATAGATTTTAGATTATATTTCCAAAATCATCCTTAGGGTTTGGGCATGCTTTCAAGTTTCATCTAAAACAACTTTTATTACCATATTGCCCTTACTTTCGGGATTTTTTTGTCATTTTCATCTAAACGTCTAACTTTTTTTTTGCCAAAATCATCCCTGAGATTTGGGATTTTTTATCATTTTCATCCAAATGTCTAACAAAAAAATATAGCAAATTAGACGTTTGGATGAAGATGGCAAAAAATCACAAAAGTGAATGACAATATGGTACAAAAAAAATTGTTTTGGATGAAACTGGCAAACATACCTAACCCTAGGGATGATTTTAGTAATTTACTCTGAATTTTAAATCTACACAATTCAAAGGTCAAAATATCATAGATAATTATTGCTAATTACTAATAAATACATAAGTTAAGATTTGTCATTTGCACAACTTGAATTATAGATAATTTGAAATGAAAAGCTACACATAAGGAATATTTATATTGCTAAATGTTAAACATTAGTTTGGGCATATATTTCATTAATGGTTTTCACTTTGATGTCATGTTCTTTTTTTTTTGTAAGGAATAGTAAATTTAAACTCTTTATAGATGACAATAAGATGTTTAACTTTTTTCTTTGGTTTTTTTTCTTCCGATTGCGACACCAAGTATTGGAATCATAACAAACCAAACCGATATCAATTGAAACTGAATTCCGCCATATAGTTTGAAGGATTCTAGTAGTTATTACAGTCACCCATAAAATGTAATTCACTGAATAACAAATGAATAATATTATGTATTATATAATTCATTGAATAAATAAAATTAAAAAAAAAAACTTAAAGGATTATTAAATTAAATAATAAATCACTCATTCAATAGATAAAATTACGTATTGAATAATTCATTGAACAAATATAATTAAAAATAAAAACTTAAAGGAGTTATATTATTTTTTATTAAACAACAAAAGATAATGCAATATTTTTTATATTGCGTATTTGTATTTATTTGTTGTTATTGTGTTAATAAATTGGATATATATATAATAATAATAATAATAATAATAATAATAATAATATAATAATAATAATAATAATAATAAATTAAAGAAGAGATTGGCATGTGGTATTATTTGGAGTCTTTTATTAGTATTAGATATGATATTTCGTATGAATTCTAATAAATAATAAGTTATATAAATATAAATATTTCGTCCTTATCCATATATTTTCATTTACAATTTCATAAATATTTTTCTTATAAGTTATGTTACATATCTATTCGAATGTATACATTAAAAGGTAGATATAGAATAAATTACGTATACATTAAAAGGTGGATATAGAATAAATTGGGCAAAATAGTATATTTAAAATTATATTTTATTTAAAGACAAAAGTTTAGTTCTATCTACTTTACACTAATGATCTAAAATTTGTGTTTTTTCAGTCTTGAAAGCTAAACAATATGTTGAATAAAACCTGAATGATGACATATTTTTTAAGTTGATGTGTTAATTATTGCCTCTTTCTCTTCGTTATTTGTTCAATAACTATAATTTGTTTATTGTTAGTGACTAAAAAAATTGGGATGTGAGTGAGTCTATTTGCATCTTCTGATCAAGACTTACGTTAAGATCATTTGAAAATTTAAACTTATTGTGCGTCTAATATTATGTGATTTGATTGCTTATATTATTATTATTTAAAGTCATGTATACAAAGTATGGAGTTTGATAAGATCTAATGGAACTTTTATATTTGACCCAACCTGTTTCGAATCGGTCTAACATTGTCCATTAACATAATCCATTTTTGCACCCCTAACGAAAAATCCTGGATCCCCCACTGTGCATAAGACGCCAAGCCATAGATTTTACCTTCAAAGGCACCCATCCATTCCAGTCAAAACCAATGCGCAAGTCTGAAATTTTTTTTGTTCCATCAGACGTCTCAAACTTCTAACTGTAAACTGCCCGGAAATATCCAATTTCCATAACCATATGTCATTCCCGGCCCCAGAGACGAACGAGTTCACGGCTATAGTTAGGCCGTTTAATTCGGCCATCTTGTAACACCCGACCTAAGACGGAAAATCGGGGCATCACATGGTAGATTGTTCAAAAGCATGATGAAACTAAAAATTAACTTTTTAAAATTATCCATTACATCGAAATAACAAATAGTTCAAACCAAACAAATAATCCATCTCAAAATTTACCTAAGTCCAACAGCATCCTATGTGATAGCAATCTTGTAAAACATCTTCACGGGTTATTTCCTATAATACACGCAAAATAAAGGGAACTACGAAGAGTTGGTGAGCACATAGGGTAATTCGTATATTAAGTAAGAAAAATCACTGGTGTAGTAAGTATCATAATGTAACTGTATAACTCAAACAAGCAAATAAATTGTACATTGAAACCTTTGTTGACATGGAATTAAAATCGGTTTCTACCATTCCCAGAGAAAATCCCTCTAAAAAGGCCAACGATTAGAAATGGGTTGCCAAACCAATAGATCTGTCATATACTCTCGTTCAGCTTGTATGGAGTTAATGAATGTACGATGGTATGTAGTTATTTAGCAAGTAAGCACACAATAGCACATAAGATAACAAACAATCATGAAGTTGGATTGTGCAAGTAGGTAGGGTTGTTCACGAGCCGAATCGAGCCGAGCTAGGGCAAAACTCGGGCTCGGCTCGGTTATGAACTGAGTTGGAAACTTAAGCTCGGGCTCAGCTCGGCTTGGTTTTGCTCGGTTTTGAAAAGAAAAATTAATACATGGTTATCAAAATTGAGTAAACTAAAATATTATTCAATAATTCAAAAGAACATATCTAAAATAAGCTCAACCTAATACATTAAAAACCAAAATCAAGTTTAACAACACAGAAAATGTTCTTAATTTCAATGAAATACAATATAAGTTTATTAGCATAATAATCAACCTTTAAATGTGGTATACATATCAAAATACACTCCTAATCACATGTAAAATAATAATAAGTTTTTGTGATATATTATAATGTATATGAAAATAAAATATACTGAAAGTAAATTAATCCAAGCAAAGCCGAGCCAGCCGGTATTGCGAGCCAAACTGAGCCAATTCGGCTCGTTACAAGTCGAGCCGAGCTAGACTTACTTTCTAACCGAGCTAATTCGAGCGAGCTTTTTCCGAGTTAAATCTGAGCCGCGAGCGTTTTGGACAGTCATACGAGTAGGTATGAACAAGTAGTACTGCGTATTTTGGTATAATCACATGTAACATTTCAATTTCAAAAGTGTGTAAAAAGAGAAAAGTGGGAACAAGTTATTCTATTGAAGTTTATGGAATACTGCTTAATAATCGAGTTTGCATTTAAGTTTTTAGATTAATTGGGACTTGGGAATTTTGGATAAAGTTGTTGAATTTACAAGAATTTAGTTAATTAATTATTTATTAATTGTTTTAGGAATTTGAGGGAATAAATAAGACTATAAATTTATCCACTTTTAGTTAATTAAATAAAAATTCAATAGTTTAATTAAATAAAAGAGGCATAATTTATAAAAAAATATTTGATAAAATAACTTTTATAAATCAAATTTTGGATTTTTAAGTTTAAACAAATCTATGTAAGTTTAATACTTCAAATGTATAACGATTTACAAAGCTATATGATAATTGTGAAAGAAATTTAATAAAAGTATTTTGTGAACTAATTTCATCTTAAAGTTTATTAATAATATAACAATTACATTTTAACTTAATAATAATAATAATAATAATAATAATAAAAATTAATTTGGAATAATATAAATTAGTTGCCAGTTTAAACATGAATTTATAACAAAAATATCATTAAAGTGGATTTAGAAAAAATAAAACAAAACGGTAGAACGTCGGGGTCAAACCTAGTCCAGCAAACCAATGTTTTTCAAGGTTTGCTCTTTGTATTTCTCAGACAAGTATTCTACATTTGCATTGATTTCTAAATATTTTCTCTCTTCATCGAGACTCCATTTAGAGAAAAATGATTTAACGACGTTTGTATCGCCCCAAGGATAATATGTTATGGTTGCCATTGAGGTTCTTTTATTTACAATGGAAGAGTAGAATATAATTTTTAGAAGATAATCTTTGATTGAAAATGAATCAATGGTTTTTATAAAGCTTAAAAAGGGTAAAATTAGCAAACGAAAAAATATTTTCATCATTAATTCCTGTTTGACGAGTTGATTAATATTTAATCATTAATTCCTGTTTGACAATTTCTGTTTGACAAGTTGATTAATTTGACATGTTTTCGACTCTTTTATTTCAAAAAACAAGTAATGATTGACCTTTTATTTTTGCTATTTAGTTTCCAAAAAAGTATTATATCCTTTAATGTTTTTCTTAGTACATTGTTTCTCTCTCAAATCATTAACTATGCACGTTTTTCAATATATAAGGTGTAACTACTAATTGTTAAGTATATACATCTCTTTAATATTTTTTAAATAACAAAAGTTATATAATCATTGTTTCTAAATTAGACTAAGCGGAATTTTGGGAGACGAAGCGTGGATCGGGTTCCGTCGGCAGAGAGAGACGGTGGTGTGTCACTCAACCACTGGTGAGGGCAAGCTTTCTAACAATTAAGGTGTCTGAAAAGTGGTTCATTGTGGCGCTTAGGGTTCTGGCGTCACTGTCTCTATATTAAGGTGCGATTTAGGGTTTTAATTAAGTGAAACTGTTGATGGTTTGTATTTTGTTGACTCACCAGGTGTTTGATCAAATGCCTCAATGAAGTGGAGGTTTTAGAAAAACTTGTTTGTTTAGCACTCTTGTGAAGTGGGAATTGGTTAAGGCGATTTGATCTTGTAATTTAGATTCGATTGTGATAATCTTTAACTATCCGCCATGGGGTAAGGGGTTATGTGGGGTACCATTTAGAGGGTGGGCAACCCGCGGTTGTTGCCCTCCTTCGTCTTGTATAGAATTTTACTGGTTTTCTTCCCCCAACAACTCATCTCGAGTTTGGTGTACCGTTAGTGTGTTTTTTCTTCGATGGCAATTAACATACGCGCATGGCTCCTACGAAAGGGGGTCGAAACGTTAAGTCAGTGGGCCCTGTGCAGGGCTCTGCTAGTGGTTTAAGGACCTGCCCTTTCAAATTTTTCCACGAATGTAAAGATGGCAAACCAGGGTCTGTGGGTTTTTTCCGCCTACTTGAACACATGCAAAGCACACACCTCAAGACAGAAAACCGAAAGCTATCTTTGAAGGAGGCTATCTCCAAGGACTTGGACCTTTTTTTGGATGTTGCGGAAGTTCTTAGGGAAGGGGATAAATGGTTATGTGGAAAGTGCATGGTGATGCATGCACTCAGTAGGGGATGCAAGCATGATAATGAGGTCGTGTTGTTTGCCATGATCTCGGGGGATGTTGAAGATTTCATTGTTGGGATCCGGAAACCATGTCAAGTGGTGGTTGACACAAACCCACGTCACCCAGCAGAGCTCGGAGGTGATGTTAACCCACTCGAGCGTGTTTTCTCCCTCCCTATTCAGACTGTTAAAAGCATTCCCCCAATTGCCGGCTGTTGTTTGCTCAGGTTCTAACAGGTGCTTTGCGCAAAGTGGTAGCGTCGCCAGGATCGGTTGACAATTGGGTCCAATTGTTTTTACTACCGCGTTGCACCTTGCGGGTGGTTAGACCATCCTCCAGACAAGAGCGAAGGTCAGGGAACAGGAAATCTCTACAGTGTAGTAACATCTTACACGCGCTTACAATTTGGAAAGATGGGTCTGGGTTTGATGATTTGGTCTCTTCCCTATTGGATAGCGTGGGGGAGACGGGGGCTTCAAGGGGAGAATGCAGGAAAGAGGAAGACAAAGAAAGGAACCCTAATATTAAGCAATGTCTTCGGAAAGTCAGGGATGGACATTTCACAGCTGCGGTTAAGGTCCTATGCTCTAGTGGAGTTGCCCCTCTAGGTGATTCGACAATGAAAGCTCTTATTGATAAACACTCAGTGGTGCCGCCCCCGTCCTTGCCTTCCAACCCTTTGGACCAACCCACCCTTGTTGTTGATGGGGAATGTGTACTCAAATGTATTCGATCCTTTCCTAAAGGGACGTCATGTGGCAGAGACGGGATACGGGCCCAACACCTGCTAGATGCTATTGGTGGCGAGGGCTCGGTGACTTCCTTAGGTTTGCTTACGAGCATTACTAAAGTTGTTAACTTATGGCTTGGCGGATCCTGCCCTAAGGTGCTTGCTGATTTTGTTGCCTCGGCCCCCTTCACCCCATTATTGAAGCCTGATAAAGGAATTCGACCTATTGCTGTGGGGGGTATTTGGCGAAGGTTGGTTTCAAAGGTGGCGATGAAGAAGGTCGGGAAAGAAATGACCCAGTACTTGGGTGACTATCAATTTGGGGTGGGGGTGCCAAATGGGGCAGAGGCGGTGCTTCACAGTGCAAACAGGTTTCTCAACTCATTTCATGCAGATGGTTCCTTAGCCTTGCTTACTGTGGATTTCTCCAATGCTTTCAACACGGTCGACCGCACAGCTTTTCTGCACGAGGTTCATCAGCGTTGCCCGTCAATCTATCGGTGGGTCCAATTTCTTTACGCCCAGCTTGCTAGGTTGTATGTTGGTAACGAGTGTATTGGGGCTACTACCGGAGTTCAACAAGGAGATCCCTTGGGGCCCCTTCTCTTTGCCCTTGCCTTACATCCCTTATTCTCTGGGTTCAGGACCGCTATAAACTCCCGTTTCATGCTTGGTACTTGGATGATGGGACGATTATCGGTAACACCTCTGAGGTTGCTAAGGCCTTAGACATCATCAACGAGGAGGGGCCATCTATAGGGCTTTATCTCAACATTAAGAAAACAGAGGTTTTTTGGCCGACATGCGACGGGTGGAAAGTTCAAGATGGGCTTTTCTCGAGAGGGATCGGTAGACCAGAGAAGGGGATTAAGCTCCTTGGTGGAGCTGTTAGTCGGGATCCTAGCTTTATTGAGGAGTTGGCAGGGCGGCGAGCCTCGGGGGCGGTTGACCTCATGAAACTCTTACCCTGCCTGAGAGATCCCCAATGTGAACTCCTTCTGCTAAGGTCGTGCATGGGGGTCGCTTAGTTACTTTTTGGGTTGCGGACTTGTCAACCGCATTTTATGGAGGATGCGGTATCTCGGTTCGATGATGGCCTTAGAGAGGCTATAGAAGACATAGTAGTAGGTGGTGGCCCCTTCTTTGGTGACCTCCAGTGGCGTCTGGCATCTTTGCCAATCCGTCTAGGTGGTTTGGGCCTCTTCTCAGCTCGATATGTTGGGGCTTATGCCTTTGTGGCGTCTAGAGCTTAGTCTTGGGAACTACAGGATCATATCCTTCGAAACTGTGAGGTCGTCGGGCTTGACCCGGACTATCAGCAGGCGCTTGAACGCTTAAATGTCTCTCTCCCAGACTTAGATATTGGCGGTTTTTCTAATAAGGACACCGCCCCCTCGAAGCCACAAAGAACTTTGGCGAATGCTTTGTTTAGCAAAATCGCTCAAAGCCTGGGAGAAGCTTTTGATTTGTCATCCCGCCAGAAGGCGGTGTTTGAGTGCCTGAAAGGTCCCAATGCTCAGGAATTTTTGACCGTTATACCAATTGAGGGGTTGGGACAATATATGTCTGCAGTAGAATATAGAGTCATTCTCAAATACCGGTTGATGATCCCTATGTATCCAGAAGATGAAACTTGCACGATATGTCGTAAAGCTTGTATGGATAAATACGGGGAGCATGCAGTTCACTGTAAAGAGCTCCATAGGTTCAAATATCGGCACAACTGGGTGCGTGATGCTTTGTGGGACATCTTAAGAAGAGCTGGGATTTCGGCTAAGAAAGAGGCCCCTGTGAATTTCCTCACGGACCCTATGAAAGGGATATCTACTCTGCGACCAGCGGATCTGCTCGTCTTTGGCTGGGCTGGGGGAAACATGCTTGTGTAGACCTCACGGGGGTTTCCCCTTTGGTTGGTTTAAGGGAAAACGGTTTTGTAGCTGGAAATCAAAGAAAGTGGATAAGCACGCTAAAGCTTGCGCAAAGAACCAGCATGTCTTTGTCCCTTTTGCCTTTGATACTTTTGGCTCCCTAGCGCCAGAAGCTATCCACTTCTTGACGAGGGTTCAACGGGTCGTCTACAGCAATTGTTCAACCCCAAGGGGGCAAGGGTTTGTATTTGGAAGGTTAGGGTTTGCAATTCAGAAAGGATTGGCGCCGCAGCTTGTTGCCCGGCTACCTTCTGTTTTGATGTAACTTGGCAAGTTTTCTTAATTTAAAATAATACTACAAAAAAAAAGACTAAATTTAGCTCATGTCAAAAATTGAATCCTGATTTCTCCTTAAGAGGCACAAAAGCCTCTACCACCCCACCAAAGTGGTGATGGCAGATACACCTCGTCAATGTATGTAATAAATTTGGACTTCCGCTTAGGTCGATATTAATTTGTATTGCCTATAAGTACACCATTCTAATATTACTTTCCAATATTTACAGATTTATCTCACAGAATCATTCGCATAATACAATGGCATCGAGCTCTACACAAGCAGGTGAATTGAAAGAGAAATTTGTTAAAGAGATTGAAATACAATACTATGCTGATAAGATTACTGCACAAGAGTTGAAAAGATGTTTTGATGGTTTGCAAATCGATTTGCTAACACGAGAACAAGTGTCAAGGCATTTGCTTGCAATGCCTACCCCTTCAGTTCGTGATTTAACGTTAATAAGAAACATCGAAACAGTACATAGAAATGTGGAGTTTAAGACACTACCAAAAGATCTACATCAACAAGTTGAGGTCTCAATGGAGTTAAAATTGAAGTTCCTTAATTCAGTTTATTAGTCTTCAATGTCGTGTTGTTATTTTTTTTCCTTGTCATGTATTAATCCATTGTTTTTCCGCAATCCATTATTGCAAATTATGTGTTTTGTTTATGTTAATTAACAATTATCTATTTTGATATGTGGATGTTAGATAATTTATATTTTGCAAATACAATGTTTGAAATTTAAAATTTAACTTATAATAAAAAAAACCTCCAAATAATGTCATATGACCATTTTCTTCTTCAACCTCATAAATTTTATTTATATTTGTTTAATATATTTCTTTTAATATTAATAACTGGTATATAGATATCACTTATCTTTATCTAATATTAATAAATAACTTTAATTAATGTTATTTTCTCCTTTAATCTTTCAATAATATTATTAATATCTAAATCTAATATCTAATAAATTATTAATATTTCTTGAACTAATATTAGAAGAATTAATTCACAAATATTAAACAAATTAAAAAATCAAATAATAAAAAATAAATTGAAACCATATCGTGTATTATGTAGATAATGAATAAGTATTTAACCATTAACTAGAGTTTACTCTATTAATATATAATAATTTATTCAAGTTTTACAAAAATAAAATATTTACTTTTTTGTAATTTATGGTGTTGTACCTCATGTATAGGTTTTTTTTTCTTTTTTCATTTGTAACCCATGTAAGACCCTTGCTTAATTAATTTAAATTATATATAAAATTTGCACTTTAAATGTATAAATGCAAATATACATCTGTACAAAATTTGAGTTTCATAAAACCTAATAAAAATTAAAACATTTCAACATGTTACCGTTGATTAGTTTCATAAATGACCAATCATAATGCGGAAGCTTGAACTTTGATTGTGTTCGGTTCTTCATTGATCTATCGTCATCCGGTGCTTCAAATCATCACCTATATTTCATAAATCATGAAATACGTTAGTTATATGGAGTTTATAACTAATCTAGATAAGCCTGAAAGCTCAAAACAACGAAAACAACATTTGCACAAATACCCCGCCATAAGCTACAGCAGCTACCTGCCATAAGCTACGGCGGGCCACCGTAGCTTATGGTAGACTGCTGCAGCATTTCCAAGTTTGCCGTTTTTATTACGAAAACATCCGTAACTTGTTCAATACTCATCCGTTTTACTTGAAACGTTTTTTATAATTGTCCGTAAAACGTTTGCCTACGTATTTAACCTGAGATCCTTAACCCGGATTCATAATTTTTATGAATTACGCAACCATTACCTGGTTTATGCGCATATTCATTTTGACCCATTAAGGGATTTAAGCACTTAAGCTTAAATCTTGCTCCTTCTTTCCTTACCTCCTATTTCCACACACGACTTCTATTTAGTTTCAACCACAACTATAATTGTGGTGGATTTGTTATAGTAAAATCATGTATTCCGAATTCTACCATTCGGTTTGACAATTTATGGAAAATACTCGTTAGGAGACATTAAACCAAAAAGGCTTATGTATTCCACTTTTACTTTACCGAAAGGGTGTACTTACTTATAAACTCATTTCTAAACTACACTCAAAGGTCGTTTGCTCGATTTATCATTTGATGGCGTTTTGGTCAACTTTAATCCTTTTTATGATGAAGAACTTTTAAAAGCATATTTTGACCAAATTGACGCTTTTAACCATAATCTATTTAAACATAATGTCTACAATTTAAATTATTAGATTTACCTTACTTTAAGTAATCAAATGTTCACGCGTGACTCGTTTAACTTTCATCGGACCTTAAGTCCTCATTGATAGTTTGACCCATTAGACATACCTGGCTCGAGTCATAACATTGACTCGTTTTAATACTTTTCTCTATTAGTTGCTAATTAATAGCGATCTAAGTCATACGCTATTCTTCCTGTGAGCACAAACTCGACAAGCGACCATTCGTCATCATTGTCAAATGGTGATAACATCACCGTTTGGCCTAAATGACCATTTATCATTATGAAATGGTATTTATTTGTCATCTCACCCATTTAGCCCATTTCGGTTTACACCATATGATCATATTACTTAAAAGTCGTTTCTTAATTCCTTCTACCCATTATGACTTACGCTATAGGGTGTCTTTTTCAAAACTCCTTATTTATTCGTCATCACATGACTAATTTACCGTTTTTACCATCAATTATGGTTTCTTACCATCTTCACTTGTTCCGACCCGTATCACTTTGCCTTGGAACGTCATATATCAAATGCTAATTTACTTTATTTTTAACCAATACTATAAGTAAGTGTTCTACTTAAAAGATGTAAGCTTTACTTACCTTGAAATCCGATTATATTTTCCACACGTATTCGATCCGTTTGACTCGCTTCTTCCCAAGTTTCCACTTAGCTTGTCAAACGTCAAACTACCTTTTATCATTCGCAAGATGGTTAGATTAGTCATCATTTATCAATATTATCCCACCTTACGGACTTTATATAAAATTACCATTTGATCCTATTATAGGTCAATTTAACTTTTAAAAAGTCAACTGCCTATTAACATATGCAAATGCACAATTAAGTTCAACAACTCATTTAGGGAATTCGTCAAATACCCGGTAGACATTATTCTTAGGCTACCATTTTAACTACTTTTCTCAACCAAGTTCATGAAATCATAAACCATTAAATTAACATAGTCTCAATCATCGTATAATTTATCAATATCATACAAGAACTAGGGATTGTTTAATCACCATGAAACAACTCATTGCATCATATGTATGAAATTTACCCAATTATCAAACTTAGCCAAAGGCTTTAAATATTCATATACACATGATGATTTCAAGTATCTATTAACATGCACATAACATCAATTTCATGATATCATACAAAAACCCATTGCATGACAAGTATGAACATGTACTCAAACTCATAAACTGTTCAAGTATCTTCTTATTACTATCATGTATATTGATTCTAAACACAAGTATATCATCATATTATCAAAACTCACTTGATAATCTACTTGTTAATCACTTATAAGTAATTTTACATCAATATTTCATAATTTCTTTATGTCTAACAAAATCAAGCATACATATACACTTAATTTCATCTTTGGATCATAATCCAACAATCTAATTGCAAGTATTCTACTTGCCTCAAGTTATAACTTTCACAAATCTAAGTTTTTAGACATAACTTATGATCCCCTAACCTAGGTGATCGATAATTCATGTTCATGCAAGACTTTGAGGTCCAATTTCTCCTTCAATTTTGATGTTCTTGATTGAACAAGGGTTTGCCCTTGTTGCACCTCCTGATGATCAACATATACACACACTAAGTGTGTGTTATGTGTTAATTTTTATATTTTAAAAACACTTTTTGACAGCTTTGGTCCCTTAAGTTTAGTTTTGATTATATATGAGACTATAACTCATTATTTTGTTACTTATATACATGTTACTAACTAGGTTAATTTGTTCCTAGTTATTTTGTTTACAGGTTCACTTTTTACCACTAACGTTATTTTACCCGCTCTTTAATATTAACGTGATTTGATTACCAAACCCGTTTTGGGGTGTTACAACCCAATACTTTTCTTCTTTTACAATTTAGACCCTTTGTTTTTTTACTTTTAACCCAAAACTTTTCATCTTTTGCAATTTAACCCCATTTCTTTTTTATTTTCAACTTGTTCCACCATGCATTTCATCTTTCCCAAGTTTTTCCGTTCGTTCAAAATTTTGTGAGTTAAATGCACCGCAACCTGCGTGTGGAGTTCAATAGTTTTTCGTATATTTTTTCCAGTTTGATTGGCCCATCGCAACACATCTATTTTTCTCCGTTTGACAAGTTCGGCGCAACGCACAGTCCTGGATTGACTTAGTTATTTTTTTCTATGTTTTACATTTCGGTTTAATATCTGTGCAACGAGCGTGCGTGATTCAAAGATTTTACGTCTGCTTTTCATGCGGCATTATTTTTTCCTTTTTTATTTATTTTGTTTTTACGAGCTTTTCTGGTGTTGGTGATCCCTGACAGTGGTATAGCATTGGTACTGTTTGACGCAGTTTTACGACAACCGCTTTTACGCAGGGGCTTAATACTAGTTTGTAATAGATCTGTTGAGTGTTATAAATATTTTATTTTTAATATTGTTTTTGCTATCAAATATAGATTATTTCTTTAAGTTTTAATGTCACACATGTTAACTAAATTGCACATAGTAAGCAAATTAGTAATCTAATTAAAAAAAATTGAATTACTTAACAAACTTGTAGTATAATCTGTAATAAGTATATTGTGTTTAAAAATAAAATTTATTTATAAGTTTTTTTATTCTGTTTTTTCAAAGTTAATGAACAATTTTAGGAATTGTTCAATAAATCTTGAAGATTGATTTTTTTGTTTGTATATTATTTTTTAGTCAAATTTATCAAAACTAATTTATAAAGAAATTTTATTTAAATGTTTAATTTTTTTAGCTTAAAGATGTGTATTACACAAGATTCCATCCTGTAATCGTGTATTTGATATAGATATATAGGTTTATTTATGGGCCAAGTTCAAATGCACGTAGTTTGGCAACCGTCCAAACGTCAATTTATCGGGTTGCGGCATATTCAAACACTTCCTACAGCAGTTTTATTGAAGTTGATTAACTGATTCTCATTATTCAATATCTAACAATCAGTTTTAAAACAGACATCTAAACATTCACCATATTTGTGGGTTTCTTATTAGGCATGTGCATTTCACAAGGCCTAGCACATGAGAACTAACCGACCTGCCTAACAGATACAAATCGACCCGTGTAGTAATGTAGGTTCTGTCCTCAGTACGCATGTTATGTTATGTTATGATAGGTTACTGTCCGGTTCCGGGTGCGGTGAGAACTTTAAATATTATTAAAAACCTATATTTTTAGGAGGTGTTTCTCATACGTGTGTTTCTCTATCTTCTTGCAGGAGGCTCTCATCGTTCGCAGACTTGCAGGAGTCCTTCGGCAGTTCAGGTATGTTTCAAGCTTTGATGCAAGCGGCTTCTTTAGTTCTTCAATGTGTACACCAGTATGTTTCAACGCAATATGCTTCTTTTAACACCAGGTCTGGTTCGGGTTCTTGTTTCCATGCCCTTTCAGTTCGGTTTCGGCCCGGTCTGACCTGATAGTCAGCCCTACTTCTCATGGTGGATCACCCCCGTGTTTTTCCCACACAAAAGGTTTCTTTTACTCTATTAAACCTTGTAGGATAAAATGATATATGATAAATTCCAAAATAAGTAAATTTTACTGTTTAAGGATCTGGTGCCAAAAAGCTTATGAGCAACTTAAATAGACGAATGGTGCATGCTTGCAAAAATAACATCTGAAAATAACTAAACAGTGATTTCCCTAACTGACGTAGTCAAAAATCTTGAATCATTCTACAACATATAATTGACAAGTATTTTTTTTTTTATAAATCCAACACACTAATGAACATGTTTTGACAGTTCTTCATATGCTACATAGTTCATGTTCAAAAAAAAAAAAAAAAAAAGCTAGTATTCGTTTTCAACGTATTGCATTATAAGACAGCTTACAAAATGCCCTTCTAATTCATCTTCTAATTCAACCACCAATCTGGTCCTCCAGGTTTCTTCACCAGAATCTGATTATATTCTGGTCTTGATGTCTGCAATACATTCATCCATAGATTCATTTTATCATAGTCGATTACTTAATCCTGATGATTAAGGGGGTGCTAGGGATTGTTCATTAAAACTGTTTTGTCGTTTTATTGCTTCTTGAAATTAACATTTGGCTACTTGACTTAAATCAAATAAGCTATTTTTATAAGAAATCCCAAACACCCTCAAAACAGCTTGATGCTTTATCAAAACGTAATATGTAGGCAGTTCTAATAAGCAATCCAAAACACCCCTGAGTTTAAAAAAAAAACACATAACTTGACAAACACCCAAACGTCAAATTATCAGATTGCTTCAACTGCAAAAGACAATAGCGTAATCAAACAGTAAAAGTTGATTAACTAATTCTCATTACTCAAGATCAAATAATCAATTCCAAAACAGATATCCAATTATCCAAACACCCATAATATTTGCGGGTTTCCCATGGTGAATTACTCCTGTGTTTTGCCCACATAAAGTTTATTTTACTCTAATAGTCTAATAAACCTTTAACTAAATGATAAGTGCACAACTTGATGAAGCTCAAGCTCTATCAACATACCATGATGATAATGCCAGATAATCGATACAAATATTTATATGAAGCAAACACTTACAGCTTAAAAGTAAAATAAAAAAAATAAAAAAACTATGTACAAAAAGAAAGAGCTATAGACCACCATGGAATGAGAAAAGTGAGTTTGTTTTATAAAATGAAGCATCCCTTTTAAGAGTGTGATTCCTTCCATATGGTTGGCTTTCATTCCGTGAGGGAGGTTTGGCTTTAAAAAACGCGAAGCGCACAAAGGCAACAAGGTCTAAAACTTATATAACTTTTTATATGTTTCCTGTAGGTTTCTAGCATAATTTACCCAATATTTAGACACAGATAAGCTTTATGAATGTTTTAATATTAAAATTACATACATGTACAACCTAAAAAGCATGTTGTACAACACCCTGTTGCACAAAAATATGGGATATACATGAGATGCACGCCTTAGGGTCAGATTTTTGCCAAGAAAAATGTGCCTCACCTGCGCTTCTTTTATTACTCGCGCCTTTTGTAGGCTGGAGCGAAGGGTCTGAGCCTGAGGTCGCCGTATATATAGAGGAATGCGTTTTTATGTTGCATCATGGAATGGAATAACTATATTTTATAAACTTCGATAACACATTCAATGCCTAAAAAAGGTCATCATATGTATATAAACATTTTTAGAACAGAATTTCTAATCATTTTTCATGATTATTGTAATTTCAAAATGAATTTTTGTTAATGATGAATAAATATTTGTCTTGACGATTGTTGAAAATTTACAAAATATTTCAAATGAGCACATGATACTTTTCATATGGAACTCAGTTAACAGCATGTCGAAATTCAAATTGATATTTATTTATATTAACTGACACTTGTGACTTTATTTACCAACTTAATCCGTTGATTCCGTTCAAGTCCTACATGCCAACCAAACATAATAAAGGAATGTAATAACCCACTTACAATGTGATGGCTTTAGGATTTACTGAAGTATTTGTTTGATTGGTATTTATTTATCAACCACAAAGAATAGACCAATAATGAACGTAGATGAGACATTGAGAACACAAAAGAGTATCTTCCACCAAGAAAGATAAGACTGTACGGAGATATGGGTTCAAGAAATAGATAGCATGAATTTACACACAGATATCGTTTTGGTTTTGGATTTTGGACAAGCAAGTATTCAAGCAGCTTTTCAGGATTTCTTATTTAAAACAATTTATTACTCATGTTTATAGCTTGTAAGCAGAAGCAGATAATTGACCTAATGAAAGCAACTAATGTCACCTTATAAGGTAAACTTGTACTCTTGAATCCACCTAGAATAATCAGTTTGACATACGCAATTCCAAACCACTTATTGAAAACAACTTATTTAAGCATAAAAACTTTTCTTCATCCAAACATTCATAAGTGCTTATCTACTTTTAAAAAAATGCAATAAGCAGAGTAGTTGTTTAAATAAGAAATCCCAAACAAAATGAACATTCATCTTCACCATCTAGGCTCAAGGAGAGAGAAAGGCATCACTCAGAGCTAGCAAAGCGTGTTGTGTAGTATTAAGGGCACAACATGTTTAACACGACTATTGAACCCGAACACGACACGTTAAACTAAACGTGCCAATTCCATAAACACTAACATATACATGTTTAATAAGCGGGTTACACAACACGTTTAACACGATTAAATGTGAATGGCATGACAAATATAACACAATCTATTCAACTAATATAAGTAGTTCAATGATACGAACGACTAGACATGTTTCATACAATTATTGGCACGACTCACTAAACACGGTCGAGAAATAATAAGACAACAATAAAATAAAAGTTACTAAAAATACAGCATATTTAATTATTTATAGAACTACGTTGTATTGATAAACGGGTCCTAAAATTGTCACGTCAACCTATTAATCTATTTAGCACAATAGGTTAAACGTGTTATGTGTGTCATAAACAGGATTAGACACGTTTTTAGTTGTGTCATTAGCATGTCGACTCATTCAGGGGCGGATGTACATAGTAATAAGGGGTAGCCTCCGCTACCCCTTGGCGCTCCGGCGGTAGTGTAAATTTTGGAAAAATTTGACGTTTTTTTTTTATTTCGTTACCCCTTTCTTTTAAAACGTTACCCCTTGGCACTCCGGCTGGATCCGCCACTGGACTCATTTATGACCAAACCCGTTCATCCCAAGCACTAACACGTATAACTTTGTGTCGAGTTATGTCATGTTAACACTTCGTGTCATAAATTACCAACTATACATTTGATGAAATCCTGATTCAATATATTACTTATTAAACGCATGTAAATCTTACTTCACAAATTCAAGCATGGTAATCATATATTGACCACCTAAACAAATCATATAAATTCAATGTTGATTATTCCTAACCCTAACACACAAACACACTCCAATGGCACATTTGGTATAACTAACTGTCCACAAAATATTCAGTAATGTTAACTATTAGCATGTCAATTTCATATAATTATCTACAAAAAGAAAATACAATTTTTCAGTAATTCAATGAAAGAAAACAAACCCTAAAAACTATTTAACATAAAAATTGAGGTTCAAAAGTATAATTGAAACAGAGGACTAACCAGATCTTTGAAGATGATGAAGGCGATGACGAAGAAGAGAACGAACAGGATCTCAAACTCAGCGAATCGAACGAACTGAAACACCGAGTCAACAGCCCGAGTTAGAACCGATTCGTCGTCTCTTCTTCTAGCGGCACCTGATCGCTTCGCCATATCTGTAATCTCGATTGACAATTGGATATTTTGGTGATCGATCGCTTATCAATTTGGAAAAATCTTCGAATATTTGAGATCAATTATGAAGATACGAAGAAAGAAGACGATTACACCCTATAACTAGGAGTGGTAAACGTGTTCACTACTTAATAGTGTAGGGTCTTTAATGATAATACGAAATAGTGTAGGGTCATAAAAGATAAATGTGTTTCTAGATGGACTATTATTTATTATCTAGAAGGACTAGTATACCATACCAGTGTTAAAGTATGATTAAGGAATAAATAAACTCAGTTTAGACGTGAATAACTCTCTATATACAATTTCTAGGCTAACAAAACGCGCTGTGTTCGACGTATGGAACTTGACATGAACCTGAATAATTGCGAGTTGAAATAAACACGACATGTTTAATCTAAGTTTTTTATTCTTTTTTCGTATAATAATATTATAAATGTACATTTTTACAAATAAATAATAATGATAATAACAACCACACGTATTTTATAAAATAATTACATTTAATTATATATTTTTTTGACTGACTCTCTTTTAACCTTTAGATTTTCACATACAATGGTATCCATTGAATTTATTTTAAGACATAACACACTAGAGAAGGGCATAATAACCGGTCCCAAACTTGACCCGGTAGACCCGACCTGAAACCGGTTTCAATTTCTACCCGCTTTATTAAAGAACCGGTTCTGGGTTTAAAAAACCCGTAGGTTCTTACACGGTTCTACTTTTTATAAAAAAAATCGGTCCGTACCCGGTTCCTACTCGGAACCGGTTCCTCCTTAACCAATTCCAACCCGGTGCATTAAATTCTTGATGATGTTACCATTGGAACCGGTTCCTAGCCGTTGCAACCAAGCATTTAAAGATTTGGTTACCGTTGGAATCGATTCCTAGCCGTATGAATTGATTTGTTACCGTTGGAATCAATTCCTAACGGTATAAATAGTGCACATTATTCATTTGATCATCACACAATCTTCATCTTTTTCTACTCGATAAGCTCTACTATGACATCCAAGAATTCCAAAACAACAAATTCTTCATCCGTCAACAACGGTTCTCAATCTGCTCCATATGTTGTTGGGATACTATCACATAATCGCAATATAGATGTATGGAGCAATTGAGATTTGGTGGAAATGAGTGACTGTTCTCAAAAGGCTCAATGCAAACATTGGTAAAGCTTTGTTAAGCAAGGACTCAAATTCAACATTGACGAAGCATATTAAGAACAAGTATTGTAAAGCTTTGAAAGAAGTAACACCCGGTCAAGTGCAACTATCTAAAGATGATTCAATATTCCATTACGATCATATGTTAGAAACCGATCATAATGGTCATTAATCGGTTTCTAATTATAACCGTTGGAACCGATTCCTACAGTTTTTGAAGCTTTTTCATTGAATTACCCGAAGGAACCGGTTTTTCCGAGAAACCGGTTACAACCCTATCGGAATCGGTTAGTATCGGTTCTAGTATAATGGTCTAAAACTGGGTAGGAATTGGAACCGGTTCCTACAAGAACCGATTCCATTCACACTTATTCAAGAATCGATACAGTTAGGAACCGGTTCCGGGCATTAAAAAAAACCCAGATATGCCCATCTCTATAACACATATCTCAAGAAAATAGAATGAAAACACATGGGTTAAATAGGCAACCCATGAATTCATTGGGTTAATATGAACCAGACCTATTTAGCTAAATATGTTCACAGTTTGACCGAAACCCATTTATACAAAATCTGAACATGTGATTTTAGTATTGATGTTTGTACCGTGTCAGAAATTCACAACGTTGTTGATAGCATGATTATTTAACTTTTATAATTTTTAGTTAAACTAAATTTGACTTTCTCAATGACACACTATTCATACACAACTACAGTTGTGTCATACGGATAATATGACGAATAAAATGATCATATGTGTCATTTGAGATCCAAATTACATAATTCATATGATATTTTGACTTACAAAAAATGATTAATGTGACCACCGATAAATTCATATGACTCATGTGAATTTTTTTCACCATATTTTATGACACGTATAATAAATGTTACTTGTAATACGATCTGACAGATAAAGTGACATACACCAATCGGGTGTAATAACACCCAAAATTTTGATTTTTAATATATTATCTTTTATTCAAATACATAGCTGAGGTTGGCACCTAGTCCACAATAACCATTCTATAATTGACTTAACATGTCTAGATTATTATATGTTAAAACAGAAAATATTCAATAATATTAACGATTAGCATGTCAATTTCATATTATAACTACATATTTGAAATTGGCCTAATAATCGTATCATAACTCGATTCACAACGGGATATATTGGTGCTTTCAATCTGCGCAAATCTTCAAAGATTCGCGTACAATTTTGGAGGAATGAAAGAAAAAATTTTACACCCTGATAACGTGATTATCTAACTTTGTACTTTTTAATTCAAATATAATTTTAATTTTCTTTTAAAGTTTTGAACATCTTGCTTGCGGTGTGCACATACAATGTATATATGTGTGGGTTCTCAGGGGGTAAAAGTGAAATTGCACCAATTTTAACGTTATTTTACTAATTCGTGAAAATAGCGTTAAAAGCGGTGGACGACCAATCATGCATCATGTTGTAGCGTTGATAGCTGAAAGACAAGGGAGTACATGCACAAATAAGCTTTTATCACGATTGCTGAGTGTTGTGTATCTCATGTCCAAGCTTTGATGCAAAACTACTATCGAGCCGAGGGTCTCACTCGAAGCAATCTCTCTATATATACGGGGTAGTGGTAAGACTGTCTACATCTTATTCTCCTCAAAACCTAACTTAGCTTTGCTATTGATGAGATTTAATTAGTATGATGATGATTTTATAGTTTTTGGGCGTATAAACAAACTCGCACACAACTTATATTTGTGAGTATCAGATGACGAAAATATCATATGAGAGCCAAATTATACGGTTTGTATAATGATTGATTGATAAAAAAAATTGACTAATATGATTGTTAACAAACCCATATGGCATTGTGGCTATTGTGACCTTTTTTCACTATTTCACATGAGTGATGGAGTTAGAAAATTTTTGAATAGGGGTCAGAAGTTTCTAGGTGATTACCATGGATAAATATTAAACTTCTTGGGTCTAGTTTAGGTCTGATCAGGTTAAGTTGTATAAAAAAAATCAAGCTATACGTTATATACACAAGTATATAACGTCATTAAAAATGCATAATGAAACTACAATATCTTTAAAGCTGCTCTCCACATGTTTTCATTTTTTGAAACCTAACAATAACATTATATAAAAATACATCCTAAGCAAGTTCTTCTCAATATAACAATACAACTATTAAACCCATGGGTAATAAACATGTCTTTGTGATTTTCAACGTGACCCTTAAACAAGTAACAATATAAGCAAAATATATCGTCCTTTTGTAAACTATACTTTTATCTACCTCCCATAGGTATTAACCAAGTGAAAAACGTCTTGCCTCACCATCCATCTTTTCATAATCAGAATCATAGAGGGTTTAAATCAACCAATCAAGAAAACATCAACCAACTAATAAATAATGATATATTACATAAACTAACCTAGTAACTTACTTAAATTCATAAGTAGTAGATTGTTCATATATAAACTAAATTAAATAAATGTCAAAAACAAGGAAAACTAAAATAATCTTAACTTAGAGACTTGGATAGTTCATATTTCCTAAAATCATTTATTTTATGAGTTTATGAAATGATTAAAATTAAAATAAACTAAAATTCTAAAACACCGACGTCAATTAGTTTCCAAAGAAGTTTTAATTTGCCAGTTTGTTTTTTTTTTATTCAGGTTAAATTTTTTAAACAATTAAACAAATAACTAAAATAGTTGATTAGTTAAAATTAGTTGTGCGCTTCAAAATGTTACATGGGCTTAATGTTTTTCTATTTGCTTAGACTTAGTTGCGGGCTTCAAAAGCTTAATATTTGTGTTTAACTGGGATTATATATTTATATATTTATTTGCTTAGACTTAATTGCGGGCTTTAAAAGCTATTTATTAACAATTAATTAACTAACCTGATCAAGATGTAGGGAGACCTTCAACCACAATACTAAACGGCATACACTCATGGTCCATTAAACCCGATCATCTAATTCTGTGTATATATTGGTTCGGTGGGTTGTAAAACATGTGTTATTTAGCTGGTTATAAAACGTTTATCGTCAAACATGCGAACATGAACACGGTCCATTTAGTTAACCAGACCAACCAAACATGATTCATTTGTTAAATGAGTTAGAGATAACAACCCAAAGCTTAATTATCTGTGACGTGTATTGGGTTATGTCAAAAAATGGGCGCCCCTAAACAATGCTATGTTCTACATTATTTATGCACGAAAACAGAACCAAACTTATTCCACCAATGATTAAGAGAAATAATTAATAAACCATCTCTTTAAAATCGTTAAAGACTCGTTATCACAAATATTTGAACAAATGCATGGACCATGAAAACACTTTCAAATCCACAATCATTCTCTCATGGGTTTGCTGGTGAAACACTCTTTGAGTTGTGGCAATGGCAATGTGGCGTCCAATTTAAGTGTTTTGGCCCCTTCATGTTACTTATTTTCTTATAATGGGAGTCCAAAGTGCCTCAAAAGTAAAGATTCAACATACACATCATATCATAACTTTTATTCCAAGTTTTACTACATCCATATACCGAATTTTTCAACTTTATTATCATTGTTTTTTTTTCTAACAAATATAAATTCCTTTAAGAAAGACCAATAGATATCGATCAATCTTAGCCTAAAATCTACAAACTAATGGATTTTAAATTACAATCAGAACCCTCTATTGTATTCATATAAATCTCTATGTTTTTATGATACAATTATACTTGTTATGGATTGCGATAATTCAGATTTCTTAGTGTTTCTATAATATATACGTTTTACGTCAAATAACTGTTCTCTTACTGAAAATATAATATATATAAATTTAATATTGTATATTAAGTAAATATTATAAAAATAAAAAGAAATGGAATTCCCATTTTGCCCTAAAAATCTAAAGACGTGTGTGGAGTTGTTGGGTGTCTCATTAACTTAGGAAATCAACATGTAACTTTTGGTTGCATGCACTACTTTAGTTGGCAAGACCTTTTAATCTCTCTACCAAACTCAGATCTCTAAACTCAAAGTTGAACTCCAAGGGTTTTTGACTATGCATTACAAGTACAAAGTATCCTCAAATCACATTAAATATGATGTGCTAAATGATTATTTGATATATCTTAACTACAAAGCATACACAATGCTTCACTATATAACCAACCCCATCCTTCCTTCATCAACTTCTCATTCATTTCTACAATGAAAGACCGAATGGAACGTCTCATAATTTTCCCATTCACTGCCGGTTGTGTCTCTTCTTCGAGTGTGTCGGTGTGTATACAACATGGAAAACGACCAAAGGAACATATCAATTCGGCTCAGTCGGGTATGCATATACATACTTTATAAGTTGGTATCTACTTGCAAGAAAACAAAATCATTAGGCCAACAGTAAATGTTTTGTTGTAATTAAGGTGGTATTGATTAAACTTTGGTGTGTTTGATAGTGTGTAGGTCAATGGAAGTTGTTAAAGAAGCTAAAGACACATCAAATGATGAGATGGTGAAGGGTTTGTCAAAGTTTCCCACACCATCAAAACCTAATATATACATTGGGTTTCACAGGATCACTCGAACCATCAAAAGTTTGTCTCAATCACTTGGTAAATCATAACTAATAAATCTCCTATTTTCTAAAGGCTAAATGTAACTTTTTTTGTGACTCTTTAATTAACTATTCTAGCTGGTGAAGAAACACATGGTTGTAACATGAAGTTGTTCATTCTTTACGTTAAGTTATTTCTTATTTTGTAGTTCATATCATTCTTTAAGCCTTTCTGAAATCTTAAAATGGATAGTTTATTCAGCGGCAGATCTAATAAATTCTTATAGGGGCAACGTTTCAGAAAAAGGGGTAACGAAATCGAAAAAATGTCAAATTTTTCTAAAATTTACACTACCGCCGGAGCGTCAAGGGGTAGCGGGGGCTACCCTTATTTATAAGCTATATCCGCGCATGAGTTTATCATCATATACAATTAATTACATACATTATAAGTTCTTTACGAATTCAATAAAAAGAAAAAAGATGTTGATTTAATAAGAAGACTCATATTATTTGTTGTAATATTATGTATATTAGTAATTAGTAATAGTAATTTGCTCATATATATATAATTATGATATATAGTCTACATGATATTGTTTTACTCATGTGACTTATGATGATAGTATTTAAGGAAGAGGTGGATGAACAAGAAATGGAGATGGAGATTGGCCTCCCTACTGACGTAAAGCATGTAACACACATTGGATTCGATGGACCGGTGACCCATGATGCCAATGGTTGCAACCAGTTGGCCTTCTCGGAGTTTATCTCACTATGTCCTGATTCCATGGCTCGGTTCGATGTAGCACCCGTTGTACCAACATATGTAACTCATGATACTCAAGATACTCCATGTAAGTCACCCGACGTTAAAGAAAAATGAAATGTTTCAACACATATGAAACATACTATTGTACATAGGATGCAATTGCTAAGTAATTCTATGAGTTGTATCAATACTAGTTATTGTGTGAACCAAGTTGGCTGTCGTGTGTGTGATAATGTGTCATTATAGAGAATTTGAAATGATAAAACCTATATTAGTTAAAATGTTGTTCTTACTAATTTACACAATTCATATATAGCTTTGAAAATGTTATGTTTGTTGCAATTGATTCAACTGTATGTCCTTTGTTCTTTGCGAGTACATGGAATCATATATTACGAGCGTAAAACAAGCTATTTTTAGATTTAAAAAAAAATCCCTATAGTTATAAATATATATAAAAAACATAATAATAATAATGAAAGAATGGTAAAGCAAAATAATAACAACTTGGTATGATGACGTTTAGTAGATAGATCTTTATATTCTTATTAATTGTCGATCTACATCAAAGTATCTAACGATAAACCATAACTACAAATTCTTAACTTCAAATCTTAGATATGATTGGCTACGATGCAATACAAGGCTCAAACATGAAGATGTGCATACTATGCATTGGCGAACCCATGGGCTATCCGCACACCCAAACTTTCTTTTTAACGTACTCGTAAAATCATGTTCGCTCACATGAATTTTGAAACCGGCCCTAAAAAAGCAAATTAGAAATTTATAAATTTAGTATAAATAATTAATCTATATTACGGGATATTTGATGATCCTAGTACTGTTATCGATACCGAAATCATCAAAACAGGGTACGGTAATTAGTATC
The DNA here is from genome assembly GCA_947069175.1 of Scalesia atractyloides. Classification (NCBI taxonomy): domain Eukaryota; kingdom Viridiplantae; phylum Streptophyta; class Magnoliopsida; order Asterales; family Asteraceae; genus Scalesia; species Scalesia atractyloides. The sequence continues at coordinate 40,988,292 of CAMTDV010000011.1, forward strand.
GCACAAGTATTTGAAGGTCAAAATCAGTATTTTACCACGTAAAATGACTGCTTTTTGTAACAAAAGCTATATATATTGAAAAATAAAATCTTTCTAAACATTACTTAAATTTTTCCTTTTTTCTAATCAAAGCTTGTGAAACAAGTCACCGTTGTCAAAGGATTCCAACTTTTGACCATTATCCAAACAGGTACAACATTTGATGCAAAGCATACAAGTCAAGAAGCACTATGCCTCCACGTCATTCCATGCAGGGTGGAGATAATCCTAACGAACGAATATTTCTCATGCATCACAAATTCACAAAATAATTTCCAAAAAGAATTCCAATTTAAAACGGCATGAAAAATCAGAAATCATATTATTGGGGGAGGAGGAGGAAGACAACCGTTTCTTTGATCTTTACGCCCCCAATCGCAAAATTATTCATTCAGCATCATGAATTGATTTGTTCATTCATTATCATCTTTGATTCAACAAAATTAACAATGGTATTGATGATCACGAAATGTGAAAGGAACGAATCCGCTGAACCAATTGTTCCACCGGTTAATTTTGATGATGTTGAAGATGGAGTTTACAGATCCGGATTCCCACAACCTTCGAATTTCGCCTTTCTTCAAACCCTGCAGCTTAGATCTATCATGTGAGATATGTGAGTTGCTTGATATTTTTCTATTCGATTGGTTTGATCATTGTTTGGTTGTTCGTGTAGATATTTGTGTCCGGAACCCTATCCGAAGGAGAATTTGGAATTTTTAGAAGCTCATAATATTCGCCTTTTTCAATTCGCGATTGCTGGCACAAAGGTTGTTTGTTTGTTTGTTAACGTGATGAACACGCTACAATGTGTATGCAACATGTATACACATGGTACCTTCATTTCAAAACTTGATAACTGCGAGAACTGTATAATGCAGTCGTAGATAATGAATAAAAAATATTAAGTAGCAAGAGAGATAACAAAGAGGAATAAACATTATTACACGATTCTTTACCTTTTATTGGTTGTTAAACGAATTTCAGAACAATATTAGGTTGTGAACTACGAGAAAGCATAGCACACTTCTATGTAGCGTATAAAAGATAATCAAAAGGAGTGGAAGAGGGAAACAAAGGCAGTAATAACCATATTGTGTATTAGATTCAATGTAATAGAATGTATTATGCGGTTTTTGTGGTTCTCAACATCTTATTAGTTCTGAAACGAACGCTCCTCCATATATTTTAATTACCGAACCAATCAAAGTGTAAATATTCTAACGATTTTTTCTGATATCAAATTTGGGTGTGATATAAACATGCAGGAGCTTTCTGTAGATGTTTTAAGGGATATTATAACCGAAACCTTGAATCTTTTGATCGGTATTGAATGTTAAATACAAAATTTCACTATAATCGTTATAGAAAATATGTGTCATATTAAGTACACGCATGTTTTCTTTTTCCAGATGTAAGAATCCACCCAGTTCTAATACATTGCAAACAAGGAAAGGTACGTAACAAATAAATGTGCTTTGGACATTTTCCACAATTTGTGTCGTTTTTCCACCTTATGTGTTGGTGCAACTCGTTGTTTGCTTTGAATAACGCATACTTGGTTATGACCTATGTGCCACTAGTCAGACACGTACAATCAAGGAAGCATTTGAATATGCTTTTTAAGGGACAATTCCATATATACCCTTACAAACTTACAAAATATCATGTGACTTTTTCCAAATCATGCTTGAAAATATTTTATATTATGCGCTGAAAAACTTGTATTTTGAGAAAATATGATATTATCAAAGTTGAGAAGAGATATATGAAAACCCTTTGATTTTGTATAACTAGATGGGTATAAATAGATTCAATAAAATGTGGCGTAAGATATATTGTTTGGATGTGTTTTTACTGCTTGAAGTTGTAATCATAATGATTTAAGTTTTGTGACAAATTCTCATAATTAGGCTTATTCTTAAAGTTAGTTTTATCATGTGTGGTATAGAACTAGTTGTTTAAAACTAATAAGTAAAATATGTTTCTAGACATCAACAACTATAAGTTTGCAAAAATCATATAATCAGTTTCAACTCACATGTACAGACACTCCATGTGTCGTTTTTAACGTTTGAATAAATGTGTTATGATCATGGCAGCATCGCACGGGTTGTGTTGTGGGGTCGTTAAGGAAGTTACAAAATTGGTGTTTATCATCGGTGTTGGAAGAATACAAGCTTTATGCGGGCGTAAAATCAAGGGACACGGACTTAAAATTCTTGGAAACATATGATGTGTCATACCTACAACAAAGCCTTCAAACAATAATCTATCAGAATCAAGGATACGGTTCCATAAAACAAAGAAGATTGCTATAGGAAGAAGATGTGTCATACAATCTTAGATAACTTACGTTTAGATCCATCTTCTTTCAATTTGGTTAGATTATGATGATAATGTTTAGTGATAAGTTTGATTTCAACATTATATATCATCCAACCATTGATTTAAGTTGTTTTAAATGATTGAATCATCTTGAGGGAAATTGTGTTGCTCTAACTTTGGTGAAAACAAAGGGTACAACTATAACTTTTATTTTTATTCTGTTATAATCCCATTAAAACATAAGGTACAACTAAATTTACACCTCTAACCCTCATTTATAAAGAAAGTTTAACATCTTATGTTATTTAAACTTGTAACAACTGCATGATCAGTTTTGTAAGTTTATAACAATTTCGGATTAATTTATTAAACTAAATTGTACTCAAACCCATCAAATGAGATTATAAAAAGTACTGCTATTTTGATCAAGTTCAATAGAGCTCGATGAAATTTATGCATATGAAGTATGAAGGGCTGCAAAATTCCTTCGCTACAGAATGAAATAACAAAACTGTGAAAACAAATGAATAATAACTAATGGACCTCTTAACCTAGATTTGGAACTTCGTCCTACTTTAAATAAAATAATAAATGTTTTCTAAAACTTCCATTCTATGACTGAAAATTTGGAAGTGTGAGACAATACCTCATGGATGCCTCAAAACTGTCATAAAAACTGTTATCCTGCTCGAGTTTTGGTTTGACGAAACTGTCCCTCACTTGTCCACCTATAAAATACTGACCAAAGCCGTTATGAGTAATGGTTGCAGAAGGTGGTAGTGAAATTGGGAAATCGAGTAGAACAGGATTAAAAGACAATGGATCAAAATTCCCAATGAATTTTGATGGGATATGGTCGTTGTTGAGTTTTTGGTTATAACGAAGATGAAGATCTTGAACTAGTGGTTCGGGTTTGGGGATGTTAGTGGGTTTTGCTAATTGTTGGTTAGGTGTGTTGGCGGCTGAACCATCGTCCATGGTTGGGTGAGCATTGGTGCTGTTTCTGGCTGCTGGTAGTTCATGGTTATGTCTTCCTTCATATGTTGTAAGAACTGCTTTTAAATCATCAGAAGCTCGTTCCACGTGTTTTCTCACTGGGCAACCAGTAGTCGTGCATTTGTAGTAGCTCCTGCAGTTATGTTTTATGTATAACGGGTCAAATGTGATATATCTGTTATAAACAAAACTTAAAAGGGAAATATGCCAAATGGGCCTAAAACCTCCTGACCCGCCTTCTCTAAATAATGTGTATTATTAATATAAATACTATAATTTCTGTAATCGTATTTGTAAATGCGATAGATGAATAAAAAAAAGTACAGAATGAGATTGCGGTTCAGGCCAACTGGCCCATTTTTACCCACATCCAAAAACAAACTTTTCATCTAGGACAATCAATTTGGTTTTGAATGAGTCAAACTGGGTCAAATGGGCCCGATTTGTTTTTTAACCATATGAAGGACGGGTCAGATGGGTCCGAAAGCGGTTAACGGGTCAAAAAAAGTTATTATTATTATTATAACTCAAGGGAATTATCACTGCATTTATCAAAAGAAAGTTATTATTATTATTATTGTAATGATGCAGTTTTGAAACCACATTTCACATGTAATTATTATTACATAACCTAAAAAGTGCAAGAAAAAAGTGCCTGCGAGCCAACTCAACCCAACATGCTTAAACCCGAATTCATACTGACCCATTTTAGCTTGGATGTTGGATCCTAATCAACAACATAAAACAAATGCGTAGCAGAGAATTCGGCATTTTCTTTCATAACCCTGAAATTTCTAAAGAATTACCTTGGATTTGGATTCCCTTTTACAACCTTTTGCCCGTATTTCCTCCAGCGATAACCGTCATCAAGTATATCAATCTCACTCTCAATTCGAATCACCACTCTTGGCTCGCGCATAGCTCTTGTTACCAAACTAGTATCCAGTAAAAAGTTCCCTTTTTTCCTGAAATAAATATTCTTTTGAATATAACAAATGTGCTAGAAATCCATGTATTAGTTAGAAATATTTAGAAAGTGCATCTACATGGGTCTGAGAAAGAACACCTCCTTTTCAAGTCTGATTTATCTTCATCACCTTCATCTCCTGTTCCAATGTGGATCCCATCTTCTTCATCAACATCATAATTAGCGTTTAAAGACGAAAACTCCAGAGCGTGTGATTTTAAATCAGAATTATCAGTGACAATTGATGTTGTAGATGATAAATCCATGCCTTCTGGTGCTTGATAGACTGCGATATTAGTGTCCATTGACCCGCTAACATTGCGTTGACTTTGGTGATTATGAGCACCTTTGTATATAATTTCGGTTACATGACCATCATGAGAACGTTCGACTTTTTTCTTAACTTGACAACTTGGATGCGTACATTTGTAGTAGCTTCGAGGGTATTCACTACCTTTTACTTGTTTTTGCCCATATTTTCTCCAATTGTATCCATCTTCTGAATTCCTCATGTTACTTTCTTTAGCTTGTATGATGGGTGACACCTGGTTATCAGTTTGAGAGGGTTTGACAGTAGTACCGTTAACATTATGGGTTGTAGTTTTCGGAGGTTTAATCGCCTCAGAAGAATGCATATCGGCAGCAGAGCGTTTTGTGATAACAGTTTGTTCCGGTAATGATGGCTGCATGGGGGAGGGACCAAATTCATGTTGACTTGCTATCTTTTATATTAAGTTGTAATTAAAGAGAATTTTAGATATATGATAATATTCACCTGCTTTTGTAGATCTGAAATGCATGGCCAATATAAAGAATCACCCTGTGGCTGGTATGTGAAAGAATTGCTGCCACAGCTACTGTCATCAAATGCTGAATTCATGCCTAAAGTATCATGATTCACAGGTGGGAAAGGAAGAGTTCCAGCAGTAGGAGATCCCTACAAACATGAACAATCACAATGATAAATTTCGAAATTCAAAATCCAAAAAAAAAAAAATGCAATTTTGAATATTAAAAATCCATCTAAAAAAGAAATGATATGTCACTCCCAAACAATTAAAAAATAACTGCAAGTAAAACACATTTTCTCACTAAAGTCTATAGGTAGTGTTGTATGGTACAGAATACTTGTGGAATACCCTGAAATGGTTTCCATTTACAGGTTGTTTTCTAAAAACTTATATTTTTATTAGATTACAGAATATTTTATCATAAAGGGATCAATCTTTATCATGATAAAGTTATTTGGATTTATTGGACCACAAATCTCATAGTGATCTCTTGCCTAATGGATGAGATTATGATCCAGTTATTGAATCATGGGCCATAAAATTCATTTCACAGGCTTGGTATGAGACCTAATCTTTAACCAGAAGCCCAAGGTTTCCATATATCATCTTATGGGGATGGGGATGCATTTGTTATTTCACTACCAACAACAAACATGCAAATTTCTTGAAATTTTACTATTGATGTAACGCTTACCGATTTTCTTGACATGTTCAATGGTCATAGAGGTTCATGATTTACTTTTATCAGTTCTGTGTTGCCATTTTCTTGACTTACAGTAAACAATAGCCTTCTCAATTTTCTTCAAAATCCAACAAAGTATCATCTCATTAATCATGAATGAACCCGAAACATGATTATGATTCAGATTTCCTACTGTCATCATATGGACTATAGAAGTTTAATGGAACTTACCATTGGTCATCTGATTCTTATCCCTAAATTCATAATAAAACCCTTTAAAACCCCACAATTACCACAACACTATTAATCACACATAACAAGTAAGGCCTTCATGGGTCAAAACACAACCAGATCACCAAAACATACTCCTGTTCCATATGTAGCAGTGGAGCTACTTAGTCGAGTCCAAACGGGTCATGCATAGTAACGTTATGACCCAAAGAAAGATCTACAAATGTAGTTATTAAAAAAATTAGTTTTACTATCCAAAAACTACTAACGCCCCAACTTGTTACCTGTTTGCCTTCTATTTCGATGTATAACAAAATATGTATCTTAAATTCCAGATTGATGAGATTACAATAATATTACCTGACTATCAGGAATCATAACAGTAGAATCCAGCAACGATTCGATACTAATCTCAGACGGTGCAGTAAGAATCTGAGACCAAACCGTAACAGGTGTAGACGAACACACCGAAACCCTAACCTTCACATCACCCTCAACATCTTCACTAGCTCTTCTCCTCTCCTCCTCATCATCATCATCATCCACTCCACACTCCATTTCCTCCGCCTTCAAAACAAAATACTCATTCGGAATCAACCGATTCGGAGTGGTGATCAGATCTCCCCACTCATCATCATCATCATCGACTGCAGACTCTCGTTGTCGTTCGTTCTGATCTTTCACCACCGACATTTTGGGTTTGAAAGTTAACTAATTGAGTGACACTGTGTTGTGTTGTGAGATCCAAACACAGTATCAACCGGAGGGAATTTAACAAACTAGGTTAAACTTGGTTATAGAGTAGTCCACATGAGTTGTGGACTGAAAGTGAGAATATATTGTGGATCTCAGAGAGAGATTCAAGTGTCAGTTAGCGTGAAAAATGGAACGATCATGGCTCGCCGAGAAGTTTTGAGCGGAGGTTTGGATTTCTGCATGAATCTCTAGCCCTCCCTCATTATTATTGTTATTTATATAATATTAAATTAAATATATAACGCATGCATCATAATTATTTCCAATGATCTAGTTTTTTTTTAATATAAACTAGATTAGAAGCCTGTGTATTACACGAGTTGAATAAATATAATTTTATATAATAGATAATAAAAATATATATTTAAAAAAAACTCATAGATTGGACATGCTAAATAAAATATAATGTAATATGTTAACACAAACAGTCATAAAAATTAATCTTTTAAAATTGAACAATGATGTACTATTTAGTTTTAGACACATTCATGCCTATTTGTTTATTTCATTCATAAAACACTCATGTCAAAATTGTATATAAGAGAGTTTTACAAAAAGGTGGAGATCGATTTTCACGTTTTTATATATTTCATCATTTTTATGAATTATACAGTAAAATCAAGAATTAAGTTCTCTTAGAATGAGGTATAGAACTATTATATTTAAAAATGGTGTTCTTTCTACATGATGTAATTTGTAATAAATGATGGGTTTAAATTAATTATAACAATATGCCTAACATTACAAATGTGAAACTAATTTGTTTGAATTTTACATTTGAAAGAATTGTGCAATTATAATAGTGAGCCCAAACCGTTATAGGATGCGTCTAAAAACACTTACAATTTGATAGAAGCATATGCCCGACCTAGAATAATTATTTAATTCTAGTGAAAAGAAACAATAATACAATTATTAATTACATATCAATTGAGAACCTTTAATTTCTAATTTACCATAATTTAAATCACTGAACTCGAAAGTATATATATCTACTCATAATAAAAACAAATGTTTATACTTATTTAATTTTTTGTTTAAAATTGTTAATAAAAAAACAAATATTTATTCTTATCTAGCTTTTTATTTAAAATTTTTATTATTCAATATAATCATAATAAAAACAAACGTTTATAATCTTATCTGTTTTGTTTAAAAATATTATTATTATTTACTATGATTATAATAACAAAACGTTTATCCTTATCTAAATATTTATCCTTATCTAATTTTTTGTTTAAAATTATTATTATTGTTTAATATGATAGATAAATAGGAAAATAAGGTGAGAAAGCTTCAGAAAGTGATACGTGTCCAAAAAAGATTTTTATTTATTAGTATATGAACATTATAATGCATGTTTTTATTTATTTGCAACTAGCAGAATTTAACTCGTGGATTCGATAAAAATTTGAACTGTATCAGTTTGACTCGATACAGTATTGACAAACGCTAGTAAGGGAACAAGAAAACACAAAAACTAAAGTCATATTATGACAAAAGAATCGTCACAAGTTTGGTTTGTTGCGTCGGCTCAATTATATATTTAAAAGCGTAAAAAGGTTAAAAACATATGCTGTAATTTAAAAAATTGTGATATAAGATTAATAAATAAAAATAATAATAATAAATGGATATTTGTTTTTTGTTAAATCAAAATATATTTACATATACACATTTAGCAAATGGACATGGCTTACTTTGGCATTAAATCGTAAACAACCAAAAAATAAAAATAACCATTAATAAAAAGGTTAAGGCAAATGGTTTTCTTTAACAAATGGACTTAAGCTTACTTTAGCATGTACACACTAGATTATAATTGTACACTTTTACAAGTAAAAATTCATCAAGGTATGATTTTTACATTAAAAAGTATGTCTTAAATTATCATAGTCAAAAGAATAGTTACAAATATTTATGTGATTATTATAGTTTTTTTACTTAATTGTTTTTTCAGTCAAAACACGTAGGATTTTATTGTAGATTATTATAAACTAATAACTATCTTATTTATATATTATTTTAGAACACCGTGTATAATACGCGTTGAATAAATATAGTTTTATATGCTAAATAAAAAATAAAATATCTTTAACAATCTCGTGTATTGTACGGGTTGAATAAATGTAATTTTATATACCAAATAATTGTAAAGTTATATCTTTAAAAAAATACAATTTGATTTATAAATTATGTTTTTTTTTTGAAAATTAAACTTCATTAGAAAACCAACCAACCCACGAAACAGGACGGCCAACCGCAGAAGAAACAAACTACGCAATACAAAAATTACAAAGTTATACCACTCGGATCACGAAACGGTTCTAAATTTAGATTTATTACAAAACCAAAGGAGCTAATAGCCTTCATCTCGTTGATTATATCTTTCGTTCTCACTTGCTTGCTCTCAAACTTTAACTTGTTCCTATCACGCCAAAAGCACCTTCACGATACCTTCGAAGGTTTCCTTTGCTCGCCCTTTAAGACCGACTTTGTTATGTAAACCCAAAAGCTCTCTAAAAGAATAGTTACGAAAGGCGCCACCTTACACCACCTCCAAACATGTTACCACACCAGGGTTGCGATAATGCATTAGGAAAAAAGATGAGACACCGATTCCTTTCCAGTGTTTCATAAGGGGCAGGAGTTATCTTCGATATCGATGTTCCTGTTCTGTAAAGCAATCGCGGTCGAGATCCGATCCCTTTCAGCTCTCTATGCAAAAATATTGCACTTTAAAGGTACTTGGTTTCCCCAATTCATCACATAATTGTTGATGTGATCAATTCCTTTTGTGAGAAATCTTTTAACAGCTCCTACTGAGAACTCTTTATCCTTATTTCCGGTTCACACCCACCTATCGCTATGAGCATCAACTGAAACCGAAGCCTCCTCTATCGATCTAACCAGCCAATTAAATTCAGAAACTTCGGTGAAAGAGCTTATACCTCTCGACCAATTCCAATCCATTTTTCTTTCCCCGTATCCTCTTCGCTACTTTACACCTTTTCTCCGCTTCGAGTTTGAACACATTTGGGAATATGTCTTTTAAAGGTTCGGAATGGATCCAAAGATCAATCCAAAATGAAATATCACAACCGTTTCCCAATTCCCCTTTGAAGAAAATTCAAAGACGAGTATCTTCTATAACTGTTCTAGCAAGCAATTTAATGATATTGTTCCACACACTATTTAAGCTTTTTCTCGACGGGAGGAAATCCCAACTTCCTCTATTCCTATGTATTGCCTCTATAACTTTTACCCAAAGTTGTCATTTTTTATCTGCTATCCCCATTTAGATAAAGAGCGCCATATAACATCCATCAAGATGGGTACCCGTTTTGAAAAAAAAAAAATTGAATCCAAATCGTTTGTAAACTAGTTCGAACCGTTATAAATAAAATATATTATTTTTGACCCAACTCTGATTTTTATGAAACTTACCTCTTATCATAGAGAAAAATGCGCTCGATCAAATGGTATGTTCGAATTTTTATAAAATGTTATACTTTTCAGAAAAAACAAGTTAAGCAGCTGAATTAATTCTTTATATAAATAAAATATTATATAATAAAAAAATAATAAACATTGTTTTACTTTCTTACTGTATTTATATATAATATTATTTAAGGAAATAAAATTTTTTTCAATCTCTTTTAAAAGGCAATTAAAAAGGCAATAGTTTACATTTTTAATCTAAGATTAATGCCTTGCTTTTATAAAGCAAATCAAAATTTTATTTCTCTTTTCATTTCAACATCTCTCATATCTCTAAAAAAAACCCTAGCCACTACCATTGAAATCTTGTAAGTTTTCTCAAGCTATCAAGAAGGAGGAATAAGAATCAACATCGCCCTTATCTCCATCCCGATACTATCCTCATCTAGGAGGTAATTATTAAAGTTATTTTATATTGAATTTTACTTTGATTTATTTTTCTTTATTACTTATTTCTTGTACTTGGGGTAGTTCTTAAGTTGCGTTTTGAATCTAGACATAACTTGCGTTTTGTGTAGTTAGTTTTGTTTATCATGTTGTTGTTGTCAAAATAATATATATAATAAATTACAAAATCCATTTTTCTCATATTACCAATATTATTATATATTTTTATTTTATCATGAGTCCATCTTTCCACATGTCATAAAATTCATTTCCATGTCATAAGATTTCTAAAACACCACAAGCTTTATATTTTCCAATGACAAGAAAAAAGAAAGCTTTTTACATTTACATTTGCACACATAATATGACGTGAAAAAGTCATATAAAATTAGTTACATTTTTTTAGTCAATTTATATTTTTGATGCCATATATGGTTCTACATAAACTTTTAATTTCATTTTATTGATCGAAGAATGTTATATAAATTTGGGTTTCTTTTGTCAATAAAGAAAACATATGAGACTGTGCCTTTAAAAAAATTAAACTAACTAGATGACTAAATTTATAACGTTTCTTTTTATGAACTATAAAACAGCTATGAAAGAAAGTGTATATTAAATTAATAACTTAAAGAAAAATAAAATTTTAAATTAGATATTTTACTAACTGTTGACATTTAAGTATATATTAAATTAGTAGGTTTATTATATCACATAAAAAATATTAGATAGGATAAATTATATTTCTTTTAGGTATAGACCCCAAGTATTAGATTGTAATATTTTTATATATTTTTCCTTGTGTTATTTTATTTGAGTATTTTGATGTTAGAATATTTAGGGTGATTATGTCTTTTTGGTGTTATCTCTCTTTCGTTACTCGTACGGATTAGTGGGTTTTAATGGAACGTAAAATTGTGAGTAGATCTTACTTTCCCCTTTTTGTCACTTTAACTTTTTGGGGTGTTTCAAGTGTCATGTTTTATATGATCCATATACCTTTTCAATAACATGCAATAGTTAAGTGTCATATGTGTCCCTATTTGTTTTGTATGTTGCATTACTTGTTTCATTCATATGCTATACGTGTTTACCACTTTGTGTCATGGATGTTATAGTTTCGCTTTTCGCCTTTTGGTGGCTTGAATCGCATCATTGTTTCATAGTATCGCTTTTCGCCTTTTGGGGGTTTGAATCGTATCATTGTTTCATAGTGTCGCTTTTCACCTTTCGGGGCTTGAATAGCATCACTGTTTCATTTCTTATGTTTCGTTATGTCATGTTATATTATTTACTTATGGATTGGTTGTTTTTCGGATTAATTGATTTATGTCACCTATTACACTTAATATTGCATGTTGAATAATTTTTATTAAATATAATCAACTAAACTTTTAAAGTTAAATAAAAACAAATAAAGATCTATTCACCAACTATTGTTGACCAAAATTTCTTTTCCACATGAAACATGTACACAAGGTTGATAGCTACTTGAAAAGACAAATAGGATTGTGCCTTAGAAGAACTACATCAAGACTTATGTTATCTTTTGTATTTTAAATATTGTATGATTTTATTTGAAACAATTATTTGGTTATGTGAGGCAAATTAATATTGATGATGATAAATATTCAAATCTTAAATAAATGTCAAAAGCTATGAAACGATCATATCATACCCTGTGATATATCCGCTTCGGGTCGGGGAGTGACACGCCACATGTATATTCTTCAATCTACTAAAACCGAGACCCCCTTCCTCCTTATCGATCGCCACCCTATCCCAAGCCACCCAACGCATCTTCCTGCTATCCTTTGTACCCCTACATAAATAAACGAAGTATAAGTTTCTCCAAATCATCTATGAATTTTATAGGAGCCTGTTAGGACGTTTTGAGACTGTTGATACTTGAGTTTCATTGTTTGTAGCTGGTTTGTAATAGTTAGTAAAACTAAAAGGACTGAAAGTGTAATTATATGGAATTGTACCTGTAGCAGCGTATTTAATGTCCCAGCGTATTTATTAAATACGCTGGGTAGCGAGTGATTATATATATGAAACCCTTGAAACCTTTGGCTCCAAGTTTCTTGGACCAATGTCATTTTGCTATTGTTTTGTATTTGTGTCTCTGATTTACATGTTGTTATCATATACATCGAGGATCTTTGATTGTTACTATCATTATGGGATTACATCTTGGACAAGGTTCTTCACCTTCATCTTAGTTTCTTTGTGCTTTCTTAATTATATCATTCAAACACCTAATATATAGGTATTTGGATGTTTGTCAATCACCATCACTGTGATCTAAAGCTGATTTGGGATTCACAATTTGGTATCAAACCCTTTGTGCTCTTGATTGACTGATATTTGTTAAGATTTTCAAGGTTTTGAAGGTTTTCAAAAGTTTTTCAAAGTTTTCAAAGTTTTTCAAAAGTTTGGACTCAAATGGCTTGATTTGGTGCATTTAATGATTGGGTTGTTGTTAATCAGTGTTTAGAGTATCATTTGGGTTATTTGATCCGGTATATTTGTCTTTTATGCAGTCTTTGTGTCGGCGTATTCATCTGAAGGAGACTTCAGGGTTAGTGATTTAAATCCTCTATGATTTTATCACGGTGTTCGGCGTATTTAGCCAAATCTTTGTTGGTTGTTGGTCTATTGGCGTATTTGTCAGCGTAGTTCTCTGTGTCTGGCCCAAGAAACAAATATCATTCGAGCGTATTTACGAGCGTAATTCACCTGATTTAAGACTTGATTTTATAGCGTATTTAAGAAATTTGAGCGTAATTGTGCCCACTAACAAAAAATCCAGCGTAATTAACTTCTGTTATCAAATTTGAACCTAAAACTGAATCAATATGTCTCTAAATCAACTGAATCCCATCACTCAAGCCGAGCTTGAAACTGGAACTGCAACTAGACCTCCAAAGTTGAAAGGATCCGAAGATTTTAGTAGCTGGAAGAACATAATCAAGTCATTCTTTAAGTATACGGACTATACTCAATGGAAATCTGTCACAGTAGGACCCTAGTTCCTATGGAAATTCATGATGATGTTCATACAATTAACGAAGATCCCCCAACCTTCACTGAAGAAGATAGAACATTAATCCAACGTGACCACCGGGCTTACGTGGCTCTAACTATGGCTCTATCAAAGGACGACAACAACCTATTTAAAGAGTACACCTCAACTCATGAATTATGGTTGTCACTTATTGATCACTATGAAGGCAACCAAGAACTGATGGATAACAAGAGAAATATGGTTCAGAAAGAATATGATATGTTTGCAAGTGTTCGAGGTGAAAATCTGTCAGATCATATAAGCCGTTTTCTGAATGTGTTAAAAAATGAAAAAAGTTGGTAATCTAGTTGCCAACTATGCCTCAATCAAGAAACTTTGGACTCTCTTCCAAAAGAATGGAGCTTACAATGCATGATGATCAAAAGAACTTTCTTGACCAGTACAACTCCTGTCACTCTTTCAGATATGATCAACACTCCAAAGGCCTTTGAAATAGATGTACTCAAGAGAGAGATGAATCAAACATGATACTCACAAAAATCCACTCAATCCGTTGCTGTTACTGTTCCCAAGAACATGGCATTCCTTGCTCCCATAACCTCCGGTGGTTCAAGTTGTCAAAGTGCTAACGTATCTTACTTTAACGCTTTCGCAAACTCTGCAAAGGCTCCACCATCTAACGAGAAGACTAATGTGGTCGATGATGTTTAAGCACTCAAGATATCCACTGAACATGTTGCATTGTTTAACACCTTCCTGAGCAGTTATGAAACTCTCATGTCGGGTGAGCTGAAAAGAGATTTTCTCACTGCTGAAGACATGTATCAGGTAGATCCAGACGATGTGGAGAAAATAGACTTAAAATGGCAAATGGCAATTATAACCCTACGGATAAAGAAGTTTCAAGGCAAAACGGGAAAGAGACTCGCACTGGGAAAAGCTGGTTTTGACAAGTCCAAGCTGAGATGCTACAACTGCAAGAATTTGGGGCACTTCAAAAGAGAATGTCCATTGCTAAAGAATGAAACGCTAATACGACTCTAGCTAGACGGGCAATTGCTATTGAGGGAAATGAAAATGCTGCTAACAACACTCCTAAGGCATTGGTGGTCGAAGAATATGATTCGGCTGAGGAAATTGCTGAAACAAAGGAAGAAGTCAACAAAGCTTAATGGCGAAGATATCCTTTGAATCGGTTCCATGTCCTTCAAACTTTCTTAGTAATAAAAAATGCAGGTATTCCCAAGGGAGATACGTCTGCTAACAAAGGACTGGAAAGCATAGTCAACCCAACCAAGTTTGTAGATGACCAAGGAAAGAAAGAAGTTGAAATCTCTAAGTTAAAGGAGAAGGTTCAAGTAGCAAGTAGCAATGACAAGAAGGAGAAAGCTCAAACTCCTGCAGCAGCAATCAAAGCTGAGTCTGGCAAAGAAAAGGAGGAGAAAGACTTAGTAAACAACATTCCATATGAATTCAAAGTCAAATTGTGCTCACAATCGTGTGTCAACGTCGTGCCTCACTATAAATCCCTCAACCGTGACCTTATCAGAGAAGAAGATAGAGTTTTGCAATTTAACAAAGAACTAAAACAAAACAAAGCAGCATATCAGAGACAGTTGAACTCAACTTTAGCTAAAATGCAAACTTTGGAAGAATTTGTTTTCTGAAAAAATTTCATAATCAATGATTTAACTGAAAAACTTGAGAAATCTAAAGTTGAAAACACTAAATTGCATCTCACTATTGAAAAATGAAATGTAAGCAACAAGACACTGGTTGATATCAAAAATTGCCAACGACCGACATACGTGAAAGATGGCATTGGGTACAAAGATAAGCTAGGAAATGAAAGAAAAATCTTTCCACCTCCTCATAGCAAAAACTATGTACCCATGCCAGCTCCTCATCCAGAAAATGATTTAATTGATAAAAATGATTTAATTGCTCAAAGTGTCGATTATAAAAATGACAAAGGTACTAACGTTTCTATAAACAATGCAGATGCAATTGAGCATGAGGAGGATGCGTGCAATGAGGAGTATGGCAGGACAAAAATAGGAATAGGGTATTCATGCGACAGTTATACTACAGTTAACTGGTTTTCCTGGAACTGTGGTAAAACAAACTAGACTTTTATTCAGGATGAATGCAATAATTTAACTAGGATGGATGATTGTATTAAACCTAGTCTAAATATTCGGGATAACTGTAATAGGCATGAGCCTAAACCTTTGACCCGCAACCATGATAACGTAGTGGTTGAATACATGGACTTGAAATTTACTTTTTATGATGAAAATGTTGTGCTTGAATCCCCTATGTTTGTTCCAGAATTGAAGAAAACAAATTTGGAAAGTTCCTTACAGAGGAAATTCCCGAGTTTGTTCCATCATGTATAGGTACATCAGAGTCCAATAAAGAATCAATGCAAGTCAGCAGCAGTGAAGACTCAAACACAACAACTTTGGAAAGTGGTGAAGAAACCTCGAGTGAAGATAAAAAAAATCAGATGATTCAAGTGAAAATCAAGAATCAGTTTCTTCATCAGATAACGAGAGCGATGAAGATTGAATTAATGATTGAAGTCGTCTTGACAAGAAAATGAAGAAAATCAGAAGTTCAAGCCTCAATGCATCTTCATCAGACAACATCATACAGTTCAAGACACTCATCACATACATCATCTTCCAATGCATCAACCTCTAAAAAGAAAAAGAAATGTTGCATAAAAGTTTTTCACTGCGGTCATTTAGGACACAACAAAACTTTGCAAAAGCAAGAAGTGTTTTAAACCAGATCAAAATTTTGCTAAACATTTCACAGATCATTTTGACAATTTTAAGAAATCGGTCAAAAACTTCGTTAATACAAACTGTTTTTGGAAAAAGGAAAGAAGATATTGTGATCCAAGATCATGATAGATTAAAAATGAAGCATGTCTGGGTTCCGAAATCTAACTAACTTATATATATTTCATGTGTGTTGTTGTATAACAGAATAAACTAAAGAAATGGCTTCGAATGCTCATGGAATACATCTGGCATGTGGACAATGGATGCTCAAGGCATATGACCGGATTAAAGGAACTACTGAAGAACTTTCGTTCTATCGACGACGACTTCGTGTCTTTTGCCGGAGATGAAAAAGGAGGAAAGCTTGTTGGAATTGGAGACGTTGTTTCTGAAGCACTTACGTTGGAAAATGTGAACTATGTACCAGAATTGTGTTACAATCTTATGAGTGTATCACAAGTCTATGACAAAGGAATACCCGTGTTGTTCAACAACGTAGAATGTCTCTTTCTGAAGCCCGAATACTCAGTTCCTGCCGAAATGATTATGTTTATAGCTCCTCGTCAAAACAACACTTATGTCCTCAATATGAAATAATGCTAAAACCAAGGAGCAAATGACGTGTTTGATCTCCAAGGCGTCAGAATCGGAATCACTACTTTTGCATAGGCGTCTGGGACATGTGAATTTAAAAAATATGAATAAACTTTCTAAATTAAACTTAGTAAGAGGTTTACTGATAAAAGAATTTCTGTTTTCAGACAAATGTATCGCATGCGCCCAAGGTAAGCAGCACAAAAAGTAGCACAACTCCAAAGCAATGAATACAATAACCACACCACTACAATTGTTGCACATGGATCTTTTTGGTCCTATTAGTGTTAAAAGTTTAGCTAAAAGATCTTATTGCTTGGTGATTACAGATGATTTTTCTCGATTCTCATGGGTATATATTTTTGAAGCCAAAAGCTAGACTGCATCTATTCTTCAGACTTTCATTCCCTTGATCGAGAACGTCGTCAAAATGAAGATCAAGTCAATCAGAAGTGATTACGGATCTGAATTCAGAAATCAAACGTTTATATCCTTCTTCGAAGAAAATGGAATTCACCTTCAGTGTAGTGCCAGCTAGAACTCCTCAGCAAAGTGGCGTAGCAGAACGCAAGAACAGAACACTCATTGAAGTTGCTTGAACTATGCTTGTAGACTCCAAGCTACCCTTTATCTTTTGGGCAGAAGCAGTCAACACAACATGCTATGTCTTGAATCGAGTTCTCGTTTTTAACATCACGGAAAAACTGCTTATGAACTTCTTTTCAAGCGAAAGCCTCTGTAAAATTTCTTCAGACCGTTTGGATGCTCATGCACTCTTCTCAACACTGAAGACAATCTAATCAAGTTTGAAGCAGTCGGCGATGTGTGTTACTTCATGGGCTATTCATCCACCCAGAAGGCATATAGAGTCTACAACAACCAAACCAAGATGGTTCTTGAATCGTACTATGTCGACTTTCAAGAAGGAAACTACACCAACACTGGAAGTTCTTCCAATTGGTTTTACGATGTAGATGTCGTTTTCGACACCTTCGACATTCCCGAACCTTTCGAAACTGAACCTGTGGAAACTACTCAAAGTGAACCAGTGTTTGACTCATTTGACCTTGGTTTTACCCCTTTCACAACTCGTTTTACTCCAGCTTCAGCCGATCCAATCCTTCCCGTCGAAGAAGTAAGTGGTGACACTTCGGATGAGAATGCATTTGCAAATGATGCTTCCTCTTCTCAGACGAATGTGGATGAACCAATTCAAGAGGACAGACCCCCAATCATCTATGTTTCACCAATCTACCTCAAAAAATTGAAACCCATACCAATGTAGGTTATAAGACCAATCGAAATCACCCCATTGAAAACGTAATAGGTCCGGTGGAAGACAGTGTGCGAACTCATGGTCAGACTTATGTTATCAACAAAGGATTGTACGTCGCTTTCCTTTCACAATCTGTACCAAGTGACATCGAAGAAGCTATTCAAGACTCAAGTTGGGTGCAGGCGATGTAGGAAGAATTATCTAGTTTCAAAAGCTCAAAGTATGGGAACTGGTTGATCTTCTGGAAGGAAAATTTCCTATTGGAACAAAATGGTGTTTCAGAACAAAATGGACGATCGTGGTGTGGTCATTAAGAAGAAGGCAAGATTGGTAGTTCAGGGATTTAGGCAGGAGGAAGGGATCGACTATGAAGAAGTTTTTGCTCCGGTAGCAGGCTTGGAAGCAGTTAGAATATTCTTGGCATATGCATCGTACAAAAACTTCAAAGTATATTCGATGGATGTGAAATGCGCGACTCTGTATGGTAAAGTAAAAGAAGAAGTTTATGTTTGTTAGCCTCCTGGGTTTGAAGATCCACATTTTCCTAAACGATACTAGAAGCTTGACAAAGCTCTCTATGGTCTTCATCAAGCGCCTCGGGCTTGGTACGAGACTTTGTCAACATACCTTCTAGAATATGGATACACCAGAGGAAGAATCGACATGACTCTCTTCACAAAAAGGATCGGAGACAATGTGATGCTGGTTCAGATTTATGTAGACAATATAATCTTTGGGTCTACCGATGAAACATTATGCAAGGAATTCGAAAAGGTTATGCAAGCAAAGTTCGATATGAGCATGATGGGTGAGCTCACATTTTTCTTGGGATTGGAGGTGAAGCAGCGAGAAGATGGAATCCTCATTCATCAAGAAAAGTACATCAGGGATATTCTTGCTAAATATAGTATGAATAACTGCAAAACTACAAGCACACCATTTGTGGCTCAGACTGATCTGACTCTTGATCTTCGAGGAAAACCCATGAACAAGTCTTTCTATCGCTCAATGATAGGCTCGTTGATGTATCTAATCGCAAGTAGGCCTGACATTATGTGGGCTGTTTGTATCTGTGCTCGTTTTCAGAGAATCCCAAAGAATCTCATGAGACTACAGTCAAATGAATCTTCCGCTATCTAAAAGGAACACCCAAGCTTGGACTTTGGTATCCTAATTATTCTAAAAGTGACCATGTAGGTTGTAAAGTCGATCGAAAATCAGTCAGGAGGTTGCCAATTATTAGGAAATCGTCTCATATCATGGCAAAGAAAAAAGCAGAGGCCAGTCTGCACCTCTACTTCTCAAGCTGAATACACGGCGACCTACAGTTGTTGTTCACAAGTTCTCTGGATCGGGATCAATGTCATGAAAACTCCTATATTCATCGACAATGAGGCGTGTCTAGGAATTATGAAGAATCCAATCCATCACTCGAGAACTAAACATATCGAGATTCGCATTCACGCGATTCGATATGTGTACGAGAAAGGATACATTCAAGTGGTGCCAGTGGATACTACACAACAGAAAGCCGACATCTTCACGAAAGCCTTCGACAAAATTCGTTTCAACTAGTTGGTAACCTGGTTGGAAATGATAAATTTCCTTGAGTGGAAATGAACTTTTTTGTGATAATACTCTATCTTTTATTAAAAAAACCCGCTTCCCTAAAAACGAGTATCCTAAAACAGTGCCCATTAAAATGATTTTCTTTTTAAATTAAAATTTCATTTTCAAGCAATACACGAAAATAAAATTTTAGGGGGGAAGATATCCAGAAAGCTGTAATCTCCTTTATGATACATGTTTGGTAAAGAAATGATAGAAAACTGCTAACACTTTGTCTATATTTGAAACAAAAAAGAAAAGAAAAATCAAGATGCAAAGCAACAAATCGAGATGCCAAGCAGCGACATGTTAATAGATTCAGCAACACCATCAAGTAAACTACGATTAGGCGACAAAAGATAATGCTTACACAAGAATTCTGGATACCCACAATATTGTGTGTCTGTGGGTAAGTTGCGGAATATAGCTTAATGGTCTTAAATTTTGCGTTGATAGATTGCCAAAATCCGAGATTTCGGGTCTTTGTATTGTTTTATCATTCGGGGATATCATAGTCGCTCTTCTATTGCATCCAAATATATGCAGACCTAGACAAAGAGGACAAAAACCTAAAGTTGAAAAAGTTCAGCTAAACGAGCTAATCAAAAGAAATCGTACCATACTGAGGTATCTGCCTAACCCTAGTCAGGACAGCATTGGTTGCTTTGATTGTACGAATGTGCATACATGTTCACCAATGCGCTGATCTTGTATCTTTCAAACGAAAAAATTCAATATACCCACATGTTATGAGGAAGCTTTGTGCATGCCTTGATCACGGGGTATGTCCTGACATGGGACTCACATGCATAATATTCTAACCGTCTAGCTTGATTGGGGGCCATTGCAATTCTTGTCAATATTACCATAACATGATGAAACGCTCACCGAAAGCATGTTGAAAGAAGGATGCATGGATTTAAAAGGACAAACATACTGACAGTTTTTCTTGTGCCTCGATTATTCAAAATTCAAAGTAATAACCTGAAGGGTGTTACCAGTATGATCTTTTGCAGGAACGTCACGGAGTTTCAAACAAAGGAAAATTGTGATAAAGGAAGTTCCTCGGTAAGAAAAACGAATTTCGGTGTCCAAATTGCAAATTTTTTATTTTCTCAGACTTATTTTCGGTTTTTGTACTATTTTTAGTTAAAAAGGGCATGTTTTTCAAGAAAATTTAGAATTTTCGAGCGTATTTGGATCAATTTTCTTTGATTTAAAGAATCCTTCCAAAATTATAGGGGCGGCGTAAGTAACTTCCAGCGTATTTATTAAATACGCCGGAAGATATTCTAGTATATATATGTAACAGTTTTGAAACTTTGAACAATTTTCTTCCTAACACTTTATCATCTTCATCATCAACAAATATCCTTCAAACATTTTACTCAAAAATCGCATCTGATCTTCTTGGTGTTTGATATTGATTACGATATGTCTATTATGTTCATGAGTATTGTATCGAATGACCATATCATACAAACTATGTTTAGAATGTATAATGACCGAGATCAGATCAGCTTGTGGGTTTTGTTTAAAGGGTTTATCAAGAACACGATGAATATAGCAGATTTGCTTTGAGTATAGCATATTTAGTAGAGATCAACATGTCACACATTTAACTCTTGAAAGCTAGTTCGAGCAACCAACGTAATTGACAAATCGGCAGTCACTCAGTGTAGATGAATATCTACACTGTTTGTAGTCTTGAAACTAGACTTAACTACGCGACCTGATACCAGCGTATTTACCTATAGCTCAATCAAGTCACAGCGTAAATAACCAGCGTAATTATCTTTTCTCATACATATCCGGTGTTTTTAACTTGTTTTATTAGCGTAAATACTTTTGACATCTGCGTATTTAACCTTTATTAGCGCTTTTATCAGCGTATTTATACCTCTTCTTTTTGTTTTATTTTTTTATTTTACTCTTACTTTTAATATTTAATGTATTTTGTTTTGTAAATATAATATTAATCTAAATAGTTACGTTTCGGAACCCATGTCTCACTTGGCTCATTTTCATGTTTCAGAATAGCTCAACAATTAATTTGGGATGGAACGAGAAAGCATAACCAGCCTATTACTCTAGTTCCTCCAGAGGACGATTTCGAAGATGTAATGGATTGGCTGGCCAGGAGCAAGATAAGCTATGCAGTTCAAGCAAATCCAACAATCTATTGCATACACATAGAAGAATTCTTGAGAACCGCAAAAGTGAAAACAATCAATCAAGTTAAGAATATCACAGCAACGGTTCGAAACAAAGAGATAATGGTGACGGAAGAAAGAATTCGAAAGGTTCTGAGCCTCAGAGACAATTCAAGAGACTCAATGAAGCTGAGCAAAGAAGAAGTACTAGAAGGTTTCCGTGGAATGAACTATATTGGAGATTTTCGAGGAAAGAACGAGATAAAAAGAAATGGTCTGACGAAGGATTGGAGATTCATCCTACACACTTTTTTTATGAGTATAGCTCATAGAAAAGACGGGTATGACGGTCTAAATTTGGAACGGTCAGCCGCAATGCTCAATTTGTGTACAAATGATGTCCTAAAAGTAGTATAATAAATACAATTAAAATTAACCTAATTCTAGACTCAAAGTAATACTCTAGACTCCTAAACTCGACTAAACTACTAACCGGCAAGTGGACAGATCAATTGTAGAAAAGCAAGTGCGGATATCGAACCCACAAGACTATCTAATTACGTTGACGACTCTATCTAGACTAAATTGACACACTTATTTATGTTTGGGGGGGGGTACTAAAAATCCAAAATTTATAATTAAACTAATATTAACTTAACTAAGGCGAATTGAGATGGACTTTTGAATTGGAGATTTAATTCAAGGATGGTGGAACAGCTACCTAGGTTAGAATCCTTATTACTATTGAATGGGTGTTCAATTGACAAATAATGCGATAGGGAACCGAGATCTTAATTTACTAAATCCTAAGGAATACCGAACTGGACTCCCGACCCTTCTCGGGAAGACACCTATGATATTCTAAAGATAGATATGTATACCGGTTTTTGAGACTTCCTTTCGGTTATCTAATATTTAATGAAGTGTCTAAGTTAGCTAACTATCTCTCAATAGAAGCCTAGACTAACTATGACTCTTGATTTAGTTTACCCGACTCGAATATGGTAAGTAAACTAAAACCGGGTTTTTCTCAAAACCTAACTCTAGAAATTTACCTATTTAATTCAGTTAATAATTAATAAATAATTAAATCAAGACATGCAAATACACCAAATCAAATAATCAAAGTTCACTACTTTATTAAAATTCCCATTAAACGCATCAAATAATCAATAAAAATCCAAAATTTAGTAAATAGTAATCAAAACCTAGGTAGCAAAAATGAATTTAGCCAAGTATCATAGTCATAAACGCAATTAAAACAATGATAAAACTGAATTCATCAAGATCAAAGAATAAGTAAACTAGAGATTTAGAAAATTGGTAATAAAACCTGTGTTTGCTTCGAACTCTATGCTCTTGCTTCAACCTGATGATTCTTCAGCAACTTCAACTCCAAACTTGGCTCCAAATCTCCAGAATTATGCCTCTAAAGCTCCCAACTTCGTCCAATTTATTATAATTAGAGTTAAACTCTAATTATATAACTTAACCTTCACAAATCTGATCAATTTCGAAACTCTCTGACCAAATAACCCTCTCGCCACCCGCGAGAGGTTTCATGTAGCTGGTCTCGGCCCGTGTCCGTGTTTTGTTTCTCCAGATAATTATCCTCCTCTCGCCACCCATGAGAGGAATGAATGTATGCGGTCGCGGGCCGCCAGAGAGTGATTTTTCCCATTTTTCGATTCGTTTCTTCTCTCGGCTTCCAATTACGATCCGCCTCGGTTTCTTTCACCATTTCATCTCCTTTTCTCGTCTTTTCAGCTACTTTCACGAACCAAGACCTGCGAAACGTATTTGGATTAAAAGTAGATATATTCTTGTAAAACCGAAACGAATATTAACAAAACTAATACAAACTATACATGATAAATAGATGTATTATTCAATACATCAACAAACAATCCATTCAACATTTCTGGTTTGATCTTATACAGCATGGTTGATAACGTAAACAGAGGACCATGGGCCATGTATCCAAGATTTGTCCAACTGCTTATCAATGATCAACGCCAAAGCCTGCCTCTTGACGGAAATGTATACAAGTTTCATTTACCTAAAGGAAGACAACTTACTGAGTTAAAAACAAGGCAATGGGTGACGCTGCATAACTGGATGTACAGAGAAGAAAGGCTTCCCATTGTTCTTGAAGTGTACAACAAATATCGAGAGGATGTGAGGCAAGCCAAGGAAAGTTGAGAAAAACAAGCAGCCGAAGAGCAAGAAGTAGACGTTGAAGAAGAAACACAGTTAGTGCGTAAACGAAAAGACAAAGGCAAGAAGGTAGTTGAAGAGGGGGGATCGAAAAAGAGCAAAAGAGACACATCCGAACCTAAGAGAATTATGGGTGATAGTATTGGTGTTGGGTCAACAAGAGGAGAGATCGAACGAATGCAGGCTATCCATGCTGTCAGAGAAGTTGAGAAACGAGAAAGGAGGATGAAGAAGAGAGAAATGACTGAGTTGGAGACACCTGTTGTGGTTACATCAGAACAGGAACAGTTGGATCGTTTCGTTGAAGGTTTACTTTCTGATCCCACAAAGACCACTCCGAGCAAGTCCCCAGTGCACAAAAAGAGAAAAACTGGAGAGGGATCTTCTAAAGATGCTCCACTGAAGTTAACTTCAACTGCTCAAGTACCTCCTCAACGAGCTCCAGCTAGACCATGTCCGTTTCAAGAGCTGTATGATTGTTTATCTAGAGAAATTGGATCGTTTCCTGCCAAAGAGTTGGCTGCTGAAGAATCAGGTTAACGATACCAATGTGCTTAGAGAAAAGCTGAAAGAACAAAGAAAGAAGAACAAGGAATTGAATAACTGTGTGTCAAAGCAATCTGAGTTTATAAAGTTTCAGCACGACGGAATGATCAAACTGCACGAAATGCTTCAAGATTTGTACACCACAGCCGACCGACAACCAAAATACACTGGTGAAGACATCTTTAATTTTGATAAGTTCAGAGAAGAGGAAGAAAAACTAAAGCTGAGATAGCTGAAAAGAAGAAGAAACGACTTGAATCAGCTATAGATGTGAACATTGATGGAGATAGTGAAGAGGAAGAGGTGGACAAAATTGAGAGGCTACCCAAGTTCATCGAATGGGGTTTAGAGGATGAAGTGGTTTATGAAACAGATGGAGGCGAGGACGTTGCACCACAACACCCTAACTGGTTCAAGAAAGAACGAACTAAAATGCTAGACTTCTATCAAGTCGTAATTGCTGAAAGAACAGAGGCCACTGATTGAATCATAAGCTGGAAGTATTGTAACCTGACCGGGTTATTTATTGTGAAGCGTAGAGGCGGTGTAATCCAACATTTCTGTATTGGAAATGATATGCTGAGCTTACCAACGTGGGACATTCGAGAGCTTAGAAAACACGATATGATAAATCCCACAAACAACAGCATTGGTAGTGACTTTGAAAGACTTAATCTTCGAGAATGTGTGCGTGGATTCACCGTATTCAAGCCTCAACGCTTGAGAAGACACATGTAAAAAACCACCAAAGACCTAATAACCAGAAAAAGGTAGAGTTACATGGATGATTAATCCAGCTAAAGTGGTTACCAAGGTGAAAATTCCTCCAGAACATCAAGTAATGCTCACCAACTTTAAGAAGTGGTTCTACGACGGACAAACCCATAAAGCTGTGATCAGATCGAACGATAACGAAGACATCAGAATCCTTGATCCAATGGATGTGTTAATGTTTTGTCTGTCTGACTTGACTATCCTCTACGGGCATAAGATTCATGTAGGTGTTGGAAATGAACACTTGGAAGAAGGCATGCTCTTTCAGCGAGCAGTCGAGAGAGCTAGAGAAGAAAGAAAGAAATGATGGAAATAATGCTCAGGATCGACGAACAGAAAGATAAAGATGAAGCAAGAAAGAAAAGTGCTGCTGAGAAGCCTGTTGAACCACAGTCATCACCTCCTCAAACCAATGATCCATCATCCGAGTCTTATGTTCAAGTTATTCCATGACCTCCAACTTCATGCACATATGAAGTCACTATGGAGGTCCAACCAACAACTAGTGAAGCTGTTTTTAACCAAACTGTACCACCAAGAAATGATCAAGATATTGCTGCAAGCCTTGAAGCTCAAAACGAAGAATGAAGGCTCTCAAGTACGCAACGATCTAGGGGGATATTGTTAGGACGTTTAGAGACCGTTGATACTTGAGTTTCGTAGTTTGTAGCTGGTTTGTAATAGTTAGTAAAACTAAAAGGGCTGAAAGTGTAATTATATGGAATTGTACCTATAGCAGCATATTTGATGCCCCAACATATTTATTAAATACGCTGAGTAGCCAGCGATTATATATATGAAACCCTTGAAACCTTTGGCTCCAAGTTTCTTGGACCAAGGTCATTTTGCTATTGTTTTGTGTTTGTGTCTCTGATTTGCATGTTGTTATCATAAATCCAGGATCTTTGATTGTTACTATCATTATGGGATTACATCTTGGACAAGATTCTTCACTTCATCTTAGTTTCTTTGTGTTTTCTTAGTTATATCATTCAAACACCTAATCTATAGGTGTTTGGGTGTTTGCCAATCACCATCACTATGATCCGAAGTTGATTTGGGATTCACAAAGTCCTATACAATGAAAAATAGTAGTTTAGAAGAATTCAAGGACAGGCTTAATAAGCGTGACTCTTCCACCAATAGAGAGAGTATTAGCCTTCCATGACGAAACTCTAGCTTCAAAGATGTCGAAGACCGGTTTCCAATTGTTTATCTGACTTATATTTGCTCCCACCATCAACCCAAGATACTTGAAAGGAGGGGTCCCCGCTTTACATTCCACCATCAAAGCTTTACTTTTCACTTCCGTAGGTCCACTCCAATACAGTAAATATTGGATTTTGCAAGGTTGATTTTCAGCCATGAGCACATGTAAAACACCCTCAAAATCCTCACCACGTTTGCTATATTTTCTTCCGACCATTCTCCCGAGATGATGGCATCATCCACGTAGAGTAAGTGAGTAATGATTGGACCATTATTTTCCGTTTTGATTCCTTTATAGCTTTCGCTTCCCTGGCAACATTCAACATACAAGACAAGTTTTTCATAACAATTAAAAATAACAAAGGAGAGAGAGGATCACCTAGTCGCATACCTTTCCCGCATCGAAACTCGAAAGTAGGTGCTCCATTAACGAGCACCGACAATCTAGCGAAGGCCAAAACACCATGAACCCAATTGCACCATAATCTAGGGAATCCCACTTGAGCCATGAGTCTATCACAAAATTCAAGTTCACGTTGAGGACAAAAGCCTGATTTTTTTTCATTTTGGTCTACGTAATCAGCTCATTCACCACGAGAAGCCCATCAATGATAAGTTTCGCCATGATAAACGCGATTGAGGCTCCGATATAACCTCTTTTAAAACCTGTTTAGGCCAATTAGCAAGGATCTTTAATACGACTTTACTTATAATCCCCACCATGTTTATAGGTCTATTATCACACCCCGACCCACAGCAGATAAGATACGGGGCATGAGGTGTAACGCCTTGCTTTTTCGTACTTTACTTAATTAGAAAGTATAATCGTATTTCTATTTATGGAAACTTGGATTCGTATTTCTTTTCCCAATTTTTTAATCTGAGACTTTAATCGTAATAAAAATTCATACTTGTTATATATACATGTCTTACATGCATTCAATCGTTTAAACTGATACTTGTTATACGTGCAAAGACTCATACTTCACACTCGATACTCAAATCATACTTATATGCGTTACACATGCAAAAATGACAAGTTATAGCCTGAAATGAAAGATAAACTAAGTTTAAGGACTAAAAATGGCATAATCCGGAGAAAGTGTTTTCTAGCCCATGGATTGGTCCAATTTGTGTTTTTTGCATTAAATGCACTCAACTAACAACCCCTCTCACCTCAACTATAAATACCAACCTCCTCCCACTCTCATTTCACACCTCAAGCACTTCTCTTCTTCTCTCAAAGCTCTCTCTCCATCTGAAAGTTCAAGACTTTCAAAAGATAACTCGGTGCTCCATCTTCCAAACTCCTCCAACACTTTACAGAAAATATCAAGTGGAAGCTTGCAAAACCGTGAGTACACTCGAACACCCTTTTTACGCTTTACACCTTTGGGTGCAACATGTTAGTTTATCAAAATACACGCAATCACACTTATACTTTTATGCAATCACACAAACAATCCATCATACATGCTATAGTTATGTGATACACAATTTGTATACTTAGAACATTCTTATGTGATGCTATCTGTCATTAACTACGTACGAGCCTCCCCCTTAACATGTATAGCGCTATAGGAGTAACGCATCGCCCGTATTCTTGAGCTCATGTTAAGTTTATTCTATTTTGCGGTGACACGTGAGGGTTGACTTATATATCGCATGCCATGTTTACATTAATCTAGTATACTAGCTTAACATGTGGATTCGTTTAAATTTTTTCGTACTTATGCTATATCAAACTTGTGTACTCGCCAATACTTTTTGTATTGAACTATACTTTTAACATGTTGCAGGTTAAGGATGTTGATCATGACGAACTTAGTAGGGACAACGTAAAAACACATCTAGAATGTTAGGATTTATGTTGTTGAACTTATTGTATTTGACTTCCTTGTTGTAATTGTCACACCCTGACCCGCAGCGGAAATGGTAGTCGGGGCATTATTGGGTTTTCATCAAAGCTCATGACATTTACTATAAAGTTTCATATTTATTATTCAAGGATGAATTACAACAATCATGTATACATACAAGCACAATATGTTTTAAATACAACATTCATGACTTCTTTATTTTTCTTCTAAGTCAATTTCCTATGTGTCCCTTGCTTCAACCTGTCCACCTGTATCATGTGTAAAAATAGGGTTTTTGGTCAACAGAAGTTGGCGAGTGAATCTTATTTAAACATTTGAATGAATTAGTTGTATTGGTTATTTTAAAAAAATATGCATAAACCAAATACGAGTAAACGCATATGTAAACTTAACCATAATCCACATAATATTAATCAATGCACACACACACACATCAAATGATGAACAATGAGATCAAGGCTCAATCGAATGGAGCCGATCTAATGAGGCACCTGATGCTCAACTCGTCTCTCACGAGGAACTGATGGGCCTAATGAATGATTTGCACGCAACTGACAATAATGCAAACACACAATATAACAAATAACATATACGTCACACGTTACATCATATAATGGTAATAGCACAAGTGTTTGAATAAACGAAATATATGAAACGACACATGATACACCCCAAAACATAAATAAAAAGGGGAATTTGTAAGAATTCACTCACAGTGGGTGTGTTTTTCTTGATTGATGAAGAGTGCGCATGAATTGAGGATTTAACCGACGAAGAAGACTAACCTAGATAATAACGCAATAATTCGATAAATATATAAAAATTAATATTTTGATTTAATACTTTTTGTTAGATTTTTAGGTTATTTTTGTGGTTTTTATTGAGATTTTAAAACCATTGAAAATGTATTTTTAATATATTTTTAACTAAAATATAAATACAAAAAGTAATATAAATAAATAAATTAAAATAAAATAAAAATAAAAAAAAAACCTTATCAGACCTGACAAGGTCTGACCGGTTCAACTGTGGTATTGGCCGCGTGTAGTGAGGCTCGAACTCGTGACCTCTCGGTTGCGTGCACGCAGCTCTTCCAACTGAGCTACGTGTCTAACCCGTTAGTTTCTTGATTTTTATTATACTTATATACTTATTAGAATATATCAGAAATGATTTAACTTAAAAAGAATTTAAAATCCTTCGAACCGGCGTGAAAGATCTGCTCGAACCCGCGACCTTAGTGATGTTTTGCACCCAGCCCAACCAACTGGATTGGGTGTCTAACCCATCTATATTCGAATTTTAATTATATTTATCAACTTACTGAGGAAAGATATGATTTGTTAAAAAAAAGAAACTGTTTTAATCCAACAATACGAGGAAAGGCCAGACTCGAACCGGGGATTTACGCATCGTGTGTGCACACAGTCCACCACTGGACTGTGTGTCTAACCCGGGTATATTCCAATTTTTATTTCTTTTAACCATTAACCAGCTTCATCTTCTCTAATGTACCCACTGATTCAAAGATTACCCGACCGAATTGCTTTGAATCGATTTGATTTCAATGCATCATTAATATGTAAAGATGGAAGAAGTTGTACTGTACCGGGATGGTGGGGTTGATACTCGACGACACTTCTGGCGAGTTGTTAGAGTTTCGGCGACTGCACAGTTCCGACGAGGCGGAAGAATAAACGAGGAGAAAGAGATGTGTGGTGAGTTTGAGTTTTCTAACAATGAATTAGCGAGTTCCTCAGATTCAAAAGCCCACCATTTATAGATGTGGTACAGAGCAGTTTAGAGCTTGGTTTAAACGGGTTTCCGTTACGATTGGACATTCTCATGATTTTGTAACCGATTCATGATTGAGGGTCGGTTTCTGGTTGGATTTACGACAGAGATATCCTCCATTAATGTAGGATTAGCAGTTACAGTTGTCGTGATTTGAGTGGGTAATTCTTGAGGATGGTTTTTGAAACTGAATACAATATAAAATTATTTAAATTAGGATAAATCCACAAACGTGAACGTAGACCGGTTGGTGTTTCAAGAGTGTGAAAATGTGGGAGACCCGGGTTCGATTCCAGTTTGAACCCTTTCTCTTCATCCATTTTTTATATACTTTATTACATATTTATTTATTTATTTATTATTATTATTTTTTATCATCTATTCTTTTATTACCCCACATTAATTTTACTTATTAATATTATTATCATTAAGTGACACTTAATACATAACTAACGAATATACAAATGCATCGAACAATTAAACGGGAGGAAAGGATATACTTGATTAATAAACGAAGCGGTTTTTTTTCTTTTAGACCCATTACACGAATGTTACAGTATCCCCTACTTTTAGAAATTTCGTCACAAAATTTAAGTAGTAACCGTAACTGGAAAAAGATGCGGTTATTTTTCGTGCATTGAGTCATTGAGTTCTCAAATAAATTCAGGTCCTTGATTCTACACTCAACGTACACTGACTAAAATCTGGAAAATCTCTTAATAGAAAATAGAGGTATGATGTTTGGACTTGATGGTTTCGTAACCAGAGGAGTGTGAAGTTTGAGTTTTTAATTGAGGCGGTAACGTTCCTAGTAAGGGTTGAATACCCCGCTACCGGAATCGCTTTTTGATGCCTGAGTTGAGAAGCGTTGATACACAGAGTTGATTGATTGGATATGATCTCATGCATAAGAGTTTTGAGAGAATTGATGCGCTGAAAAGATAAAGTTATGTCACAAGACAAAAACTTCAACCATGACGGTATTAAAACCTACACAGAACTTCTCATAACTGCCTGACAATCCTTTTGATCCTTTGACAAGAATACTTATATATAGGAAGTACCAGCGGCGTATCCACCATATTCTTGTCAAATTTTCATTGACTTTGTTAGTAAGTTATGATTAGTTCTATGTGACTCTAAGATCTACAAAACATAAACAAACACAACAGCCAAAGCTTGAGTCTCAAACTCGAAAGAATACATGACTGAATGACGACGGTACCTCTCTCGTTTGTTATGATTAAGGGGTCAGTCTATGAAAAAGTGAGACACGACTCAACTTCCTTAAATGATGAGGCAAGGTACGTTGTGATGTTATGATGACATGAAATTTTAAATCGATGAATAAAGACATGAAATAAAACAATGATATTAATTTGCATTAAAATTCTTGGGTACATAAATTCTCAAATGGAAACGAGGATACACAAAGATTAAGATTTATAGAAAACATTAAAAACTAAACGATTGGAGCTGAGTCTTGACTCTTGGTGATGGAGGGCTAGTTGGATTGTTCGTTCGCACCGTTATTGGCTTCAATTGGATTAGCGTTGATGTTGTAAGCTCTTCCTCTCGCTGGTGGTGGTGCTGGGTTTGCTCGATTTGCTTGGTTAACTGGGTTTGCTTGAGCTTGGGCGTTAATGATGTTAACCAACCTAGGGCACACGTTTCTAAAATGGGTAGGGTCACCACAGTTAAAGAAAGCTCAAACATATGGAACTATGGGTATTTGGGGTTTTTGGTAGGGTTGAATCATGTTTTGGGTAGGGGTGAAGCTTGGTTTTGAGGGGTACGACAAGTTTTGCTCAAATGACCATAACGCCCATAATTAGCACACAGTCGACAAGGTATGGTAGATGGATGGTGATAAAAACAGGTGTTGCATTGAGGGTGAGGTCCAATGTAAGGTTTCTTATTTGGGTAAGTAGAGTTGGGTGCTACTTGAGTGATTGGGATAGCTTGGAGGGGTACGGCTTGTGGAGCTGGTTGATTGCCTTGGGTGACAGCGAAATTTTGCCCATCTCGTTTTCTCTTAGAAGTGGGTTGAGAAGAGGATTCGGTCTGGGTTGAGTTTGAGGTTTTGGTTGATGCTTTATCCTTCTTCTTCTCCTCCTTGAAGTCTTCATTCCATATGTGGTTTTCGGTGAGCTCTGTAGCTAACTCCATTCCTGCTTCCAAAGTTGCAGGTGTGGTACTTATTACAGGGTCTTGAATTTTTGAAGGAAGACCTCGAATGTAGTGCTCGATCAAACGGTAGAGGGGAGTGAACAAGTTGGGGACCATCTGATTCAACTTAAGGAATCTCTTGTTGTATGTGGTGGGGGCCGCCCTCCTTTTATTTCAAAGAGTAGAACTCATCTTCTAATTTCTTGATTTCGCTTCTTGGACAGAAACGTCTTGTCATGATCTCCCTCAACTTTTCCCAAGTCAAAGTCATAGCATCCTCAGCACCTCGCTTGCCCTTCTCTGTATTCCACCATGTAAGTGCTACTCCGAACAAACGACCGGTAGCATATCGCACCTTGCGATCATCGGGGCAGTCGCAATTGAGAAAAGTGTTTTCCATCTCCTCAAACCAATGGAGGAGAGCGGTGACACCTTCAGTCCCTTCGTATTTTGGAGGATCGCAAGATTTGAAATGCTTTAAGGTGCATTTAGTGGTGTTGAGAGGAGGGTTGGCGACATTTTGCCCTTCTAGATTGGTTGGGGTGATAGGATTGGCGACGAGGGCTTGTTGGACTTGAACTACGATGTTGGGTATGACGGCGACCATTGTTGAGCGATTTGGGCAGCCATGCGCTTGCGGAATTTTCCTGATCTCCTACCTCTACGAGAGTGACTAGAAGACATTTACAAGGAATACGTATCGAGAGTATGAGTTTGACGTTTTAGGTGTCATGTGTCGTATTTAGAAATGAACATTCACAAAACAAATGAAGAAAATAAATTTGCTACATCCATAGGATGTCTTGGGCTTTGCTCATGTTTGGGCTCCCATATGTCCCCTTACTTGGCCTTGATAGTCATGTGGGCCCCCATGACTACTGGGCTCTAGTAGGGTTCATATTGGTGTTGGCCTGTTAACACTTGCGCCACCCGAATGAAAATCATAAAACATGACTGCAAAGTATAAGGTCGGAGGGTGTCCTGGTATGGACACAATGACAACTCAAAGTGGGGTTAGTTTGAACGACATTTGGTGTGGCATGCTTTGGCCTAATAGGTCCTTCGTACTCTCATCGTTAGTCCCCAGGTAAGCAAACTAGTTCGTTATATTGGATTTATACGAATGCCAACCTAGACAGGACGTTTCGACTACCGGTACTTATACCCTTCCAGTTACTACATGCCCGTCGTAGAACTTACTTTGAGGAGATTTAAAAACGAAAATACCACAAAATCTTGAATAAATAAAATATGAGGATGATTTGAATATGTGAACATTGAAATATGCGTGATGAATGTATATGTAAGCATGTTATGTTTGACAACAAGCATAACTCATTAAGTATCATACAAAATGATAGTGGAAGTGTTTGCATGCATTTGTGTGTGTAATAAATACGAAACAAATAAACATCATGAGTTTGCATGTAACCACATAAACAATTAAAATCTAATCAACTATAGTATAGGCTCTAAGGGTCTAATAACCTATCCTATATCCCTATAGTCAAAAGCTCTGATACCAATCTGTCACACCCTGACCCGCAATAGAAATGGTAGTCGGGGCATGATTGGGTTTTCATCAAAGCTCATGTCATTTACTAAAGTTTCATATTTATTATTTCAAGGATGAATTACAACAATCACGTATACATACAAGCACAATATGTTTTAAACACAACATTCATGACTTCTTTATTTTTCTTCTAAGGCAATTTCCTATGTGTCCCTCGCTTCAACCTGTCCACCAGTATCATGTGTAAAAATAGGGTTTTTGGTCAACAAAAGTTGGCGAGTGAATATTATTTAAACATTTGAATGAATTAGTTGTATTGGTTATTTTAAAAAAAATATGCATAAACCAAATATGAGTAAACGCATATGTAAACTTAACCACAATCCACATAATATCAATCAATGCACACACACACATCAAATGATGAACAATGAGATCAAGGCTCAATCGAACGGAGCCGATCTAATGAGGCACCCGATGCTCAACTCGTCTCTTACGAGGAACTGATGGGCCTAATGAATGATTTGCACGCAACTGACAATAATATAAACACACAATATAACAAATAACATATACGTTAGCACAAGTGTTTGAATAAACGAAATATGTGAAACGACACATGATACACCCCAAAACATAAATAAAAAGGGGAATTTGTAAGAATTCACTCACAGTGGGTGTGTTTTTCTTGATTGATGAAGAGTGCGCACGAATTGAGGATTTAACCGACGAAGAAGACTAACCTAGATAATAACGCAATAATTCGATAAATATATAAAAATTAATATTTTGATTTAATACTTTTTGTTAGATTTTTAGGTTATTTTTGTGGTTTTTATTGAGATTTTAAAACCATTGAAAATGTATTTTTAATATACTTTTAACTAAAATATAAATACAAAAAGTAATATAAATAAATAAAATAAAATAAAAATAAAAATAAAAAAAAACCTTATCAGACCTGACAAGGTCTGACCGGTTCAACTGTGGTATTGGCTGCGTGTAGTGAGGCTCGAACTCACCTCTCGGTTGCGTGCACGCAGCTCTTCCAACTGAGCTACGTGTCTAACCCGTTAGTTTCTTGATTTTTATTATACTTATAGACTTATTAGAATATATCAGAAATGATTTAACTTAAAAAGAATTTAAAATCCTTCGAACCGGCGTGAAAGATCTGCTCGAACCCGCGACCTTAGTGATGTTTTGCACCCAGCCCAACCAACTGGGTTGGGTGTCTAACCCATCTATATTCGAATTTTAATTATATTTATCAACTTACTGAGGAAAGATATGATTTGTTAAAAAAAAAGAAACTGTTTTAATCCAACAATACGGGGAAAGGCCAGACTCGAACCGGGGATTTACGCATCGTGTGTGCACACAGTCCACCACTGGACTGTGTGTCTAACCCGGGTATATTCCAATTTTTCTTTCTTTTAACCATTAACCAACTTCATCTTCTCTAATGTACCCACTGATTCAAAGATTACCCGACCGAATTGCTTTGAATCGATTTGATTACAATGCATCATTAATATGTAAAGATGGAAGGAGTTGTACTGTACCGGAATGGTGGGGGTTGATACTCGACGACACTTCTGGCGAGTTGTTAGAGTTTCGGCGACTGCACAGTTCCGACGAGGCGGAAGAATAAACGAGGAGAAAGAGATGTGTGGTGAGTTTGAGTTTTCTAACAATGAATTAGCGAGTTCCTTAGATTCAAAAGCCCACCATTTATAGATGTGGTACAGAGCAGTTCAGAGCTTGGTTTAAACGGGTTTCCGTTACGATTGGACATTCTCATGATTTTGTAACCGATTCATGATTGAGGGTCGGTTTCTGGTTGGATTTACGACAGAGATATCCTCCATTAATGTAGGATTAGCAGTTACAGTTGTCGTGATTTGGGTGGTTAATTCTTGAGGATGGTTTTTGGAACTGAATACAGCATAAAATTATTTAAATTAGGATAAATCCACAAACGTGAACGTAGACCGGTTGGTGTTTCAAGAGTGTGAAAATGTGGGAGACCCGGGTTCGAGTCCAGTTTGAACCCTTTCTCTTCATCCATTTTTTTATATACTTTATTACATAATTATTTATTTATTTATTATTATTATTTTTTTATCATCTATTCTTTTACTACCCCACATTAGTTTTACTTATTTATATGATTATCATTAAGTGACACTTAATACATAACTAACGAATATACAAATGCATCGAACAATTAAACGGGAGGAAAGGATATACTTGATTGATAAAGAAGCGGTTTTTTTTTCTTTTAGACCCATTACACGAATGTTACAGTAATTGACAACCTTGTTATGAAATGAAATTGGTTTGATTTAAATAGTCGCAAATAGTGTTATGATGCCTTGAGCAATCTATTTTGTCTCACTTCGATGTTTCCGTCATCGGTTGGGGTGTGACATGAGGGATTGCCCCTTTGACATTTATTAAAAGTTTGAATTTTATTATCATCAATATTAATTTATCTCACATAATCAAATAATTGTTCCAAATAAAACCATACAATATTCAAAGAACAAAAGATAACATAATTATTGATTTAATTATTTTGAGGCACAATCCGATGTGTCTTCTCAAGTAGCTATCAACCTTGTGTACATGTTCCATGTGTAAAAGAAATATGGGTCAACAGTAGTTGGTGAATAGATTTTTTTTGTTTTTATTTAACTTTAAAAGTTTAGTTGATTTATTTAATAAAAATTGTTTAACATGCAATAATAAGTGTAATAGATGACATCAATCAAATAATCCAATAATCAACCATAAAATAGGTAAATAATGTAACATGCCATAACGTAACATGTAATGAAACGATGATGCGATTCAAGCCTCATAAGGCGAAAAGCGACACTATGAAACAATGATGCGAATCAAGCCCCGAAAGGCGAAAAGCGAAACTACAAAACCCATGAAACAAAATGGTACGCACGTGTAGCGTATGAATGAAACAAGTAATGCAACATACGAACACACATGGGTACATATGACACTTAACTTGGCATATTATTGAAAAAGTATACGAAACATATGACTCGTGACACATGAAACACCCCTTAAAGTGACAAAACAGAGAAATGTAAGATCTACTTATAGTGTGCGTTCCATGAATCCTTAGCTAAACCGCACGAGTGTCGAAAATAAATGATCCGAATGAAACAATTATCCTAAGTAATATGACACAGAAAATTATACTTAAATAAAACACACCAAAGAATAATATACAATAATACAACCTATGACTTTGGGTTTTTTTCTAACAAAAAATAGTTTATTAAAAGTAACATTTTTTTTTTTTTTGGAATTAAGTACTCATAGCTATATTATTTAATTGCTATAATAGAACTTCTAGTGATATATATACTTTAATGGCATTTGTTATTATAAGATATTAAGTACTAATTTTTGTAAATATATATATATATATATATATATATATATATATTATTTTTAAATGACACTACAACATATATAATTTATATTTTTCCAAAGTTAATATTTTAGTATATTATAACTTTGATCATTTTCATGGTCGAAAGCTTTATGGATTCTAACTCACATTAATTCATAATTTTTAGATTAATAGATTTATTTACTTTTATGTTTCCAAAAAAACCCTAATTTTTTACAAAAATAATAAAGACATGACTATTGAATCCATAAAACTAGCCAAAACTTATGTGATATTTTAAAAATATTATTTTGACAAAATAAGACCAATTTTGTATAAAAGTTTTGTTAAGTCCTAATTATGATACTAGTAAATTGAGTCTTATGAGACATGATATTGAGAAAATGAAAATTAACGTCTTATGAGACACACACACATATATATACACTTATAAAAACAAATTTTAAAGTCAGAAAAATTTTAACGTCTTCGAGTGCCCTTGGCCCGAATTTTGGCGCTCCCTAGGCACAGGCTAACGAAAATGTTTGGGATTGTGACGTTTAGGATATTTAGGACCATCGCTTGTAGTGAGTAGGGTTACAGGGGTGTGTTCTCTTGAATTTGAATTGAATTAGAACACTCTTTTTTTGACATATTACAAAAAAAAAAAAATCAAATTGTTAAACTTATGTCCAAAAGTCATACCAATTTTTAATTAATTTAACTATTTCGTGCCGACTCAATTCAAAATGTTTTATTTAATACAGTGATGAAAGAGGCAACACACAAGGGTTACGTCATGCTGTTGATCACATCGTTTTTGACCTGAAATGGATTGGCGTTGAATGCTCGTCTACGTGTCGTCTGATTATATTGATTCACTACGTTGTCTCGAATTTAGGTGTTGACATATTAACTAGTCTGATATATCCATTACCGAAATGGATTGGGTCCTCACAATAGAAACAGGCTCGATGGTAAGGAACGAGTTGTAGGTTATGTTGTACGATTGGTTGATCGGTAGGTGAGGTGACTTGTTGGACATACTGTCAACTCATAAGTTGTATAGTTGACAGGACGAGTGAAGGAGTTACGAGTAGTGCATCTGATGAAGCACTAGGTTGACCATAACGCTCACAATAAGTGAAGAAACGCCACAAGGAGTTGACTGAATGACGGTATCGGCAAGTGATGCACCATGGAAAAGGTATAATGATAACACTTTTCATTAGGTTGAGATTAGGGGCAACTGAAATTTGGCAGAATTGCCGATATGTCATAGTTTTGGTTGTTTTCCTTCTATTGGGGTTGTTGTTGTGACAAGACTCCGTTGAATTTGACTGGCAATATCCAGTTTAAACGCGGTTAGGGTTTCCCGAACGATGACCAAGATTAGAATACGTTTATGAAGCATAAACGTAAGTACGATGTGCAGCTCATAGTGTGAATGGCTAGTGGATTATTGGATATATTAGAAAATACACGAAATTATGAGATTTATGGTAACCCATAATTCAAGGATACGATTCACTGGAAAATCATCATAGAACATTATAGAGTAACTAAAGGTCATCCCATTGACAAAAGACGAATTGATATAGCCCGTGCATTGTCGACAAAGAGTGTTGATTTGATGGCGGTTTGGGCAGTGGTTACCTAAGGAATCAACACAAATGGTTTGCGAGTTTTTGTGAATAGAGACTTGTGAACACATAGTGTAAAACGATATTATAGATATGGAACTTATGACACATAGAAATTCCAATATTAGATACATGAATATACGAAACGTGATACATAAGTCAACCAACAAAATCCCAATATAAAACCACATGAACCACAAAATCTAGAAAAAACTTAGGATAAAACAATATTTTAAAATGAAATATAAATTTATAGGGTTGGTATATCATAGAGTGTAGTATGCCTTCCATCCGTCACTTTCGTAATCATGTGGGCCCCCATGATTACCGAGCTTTTGCATGGTCCGCATATGTCGACTCATTGACACACACTTACCCAAAAGAAACCATAAATGATAAATTATTCAAGTTTTGGGGTGATATGAAACAATGTTGGAGGGCACCCATGACTTAACACGTGTACGTTTGACTTATCAAAGTGTTGTTGGTTTTTGTAACGTTTGGTGTAACACGCTTTGGCCTAATAGGTATCGATACTCTCATTGATGGTCCCCATGTAGACAAACTGATCCTTAATGGATTTGTATGTCCGTCAGGTGAACCCATTTTGACGAGATATGAAACTCAAATGAAACTTAAAGCTTGAATTGAAATAAATGAAGTCCAAACGATATTGAAATGAAATAATGAAATCAAAATAACTTTGCATATATAAAAATATGGCTAGTAAATTAAAAGATATAATATTTATATATTATATAGTGTGTGTGAACGTGACAAAAATAAAAGAGGAATATACTTTAGATAAATAATATAACACAATGTTTCACGTAACACACATTTAACATGTAACAATTAAATAAGTGATCTTGTGCATGTGTACTTTAAATACTCATAAGCTATAAACAATTAAACAAGTAAACACATAAGTACCTAAAAGAAAAAACAATAGTCTAAGTCTACCGTCTAATAACCTATCTTAATTCCCTATAGTTATCGGATCTAATACCAATATGTCACACCCCGACTCGCGATGGATAAGGTACGGGGCATGAGGGATTGCCTATAGCCTTTGACATTTATAAAAAGTTTGAATATTTATTATCGTCAATATTAATTTAACTCACATAATCAAATAATTGTTCCAAATAGAACCATAATTATAAGGTTTTATTTATCTCAATATTCAATGAACAAAAGATAACATAATTATAGATTCAATTATTTTAAGGCACAATCCTATGTATCTTGTCAAATAGCTATCAACCTTGTGTATATGATCCGTGTGTAAAAGAAATATGGGTTAACAGTAGTTGGTGAATAGATATTTATTTGTTATTATTTAACTTTAAAAGCTTAGTTGATTTATTTAACAAAAAATGTTTAACATGCAATAATAAGAGTAATAGATGACATCAATCAAATAATCAACCTTAACATAGGTAAATAATGTAACCTGACATAACATAATGATGCGACACTATGAAACAATGATGCGATTCAAGCCCCGAAAGGCGAAAAGCGAAACTACGAAACCCATGACATAGAATGGTAAGCTCGTATAGCGTATGAATAAAACAAGTAATGAAACATACGAACACACATGAGCATATATGACACTTAACTTGACATGTTATTGAAAAAGTATACGAAACATATAACTCATGATTCATGAAACACCCAAAAAAGTTAAAGTGACAAATCGAAGAAAAGTAAGATCTACTTACACTGAGCGTTCCATGAATCCTTAGCTAAACTGCACGAGTGTCGAAAATAAATGATCCGAATAAAATAATTATCCTAAGTAATATAACACAAAAATTATACTTAAATAAAACACAGCAAAGAATAATATATAATAACACAACCAACGACTTTGATTTTTTTCTAACAAAAAACTGTTATAAAAGTAATATTTTTTTTGTTAGTGGGATTAATTACTCATAGCTATATTATTTAATTGCTATAATAAAACTCCTAATGATATATATATATATATATATATATAATATATTTTAATGTCATTTGTTATTATTATATATTAAGTACCAATTTTTTAACACATATATATATACATATATATTATTTTTCAATGACACTACAACATATATGTTTTATATTTTTCCAAAGTTAACTATTATATATTTTAGTATATTTTAATTTTGACCATTTTTATGGTCAAAAGCCTTATGGATTTTAACTCACATTAATTCACAATTTTTAGATTAACAGATTTATATACTTTAATATTTCCAAAAGGACTCAATTTTTACAAAATTTTAAAGACATGACTATTTAATCCATAAATCTAGCCAAAACTCATATGACATTTTAAAAATATTATTTTGATAAAATTAGACCAATTTTGTATAAAAGTTTTGTTAAGTCATGATTATGAGACGTATGATATTGAGAAAATGAAAATTAACCTATGATAAAATTTATAGTATTGAGAAAAATAACATATACGATATTGAGAAAAATAACATTTATGATATTGAGAAAATGGATCTTATGATTTTTAGACAAACATTCTCA
Organism: Scalesia atractyloides; assembly: GCA_947069175.1. Classification (NCBI taxonomy): domain Eukaryota; kingdom Viridiplantae; phylum Streptophyta; class Magnoliopsida; order Asterales; family Asteraceae; genus Scalesia; species Scalesia atractyloides. Next base: position 41,030,131 of record CAMTDV010000011.1, read on the forward strand.
TGATAATCATCAATACTAAAAAATAACTATCTCAAAATGCAAGCTACATCTAAATCCCAAGTGGTATGAAATTGCAATAGTTTAAAATAAGAACACTAAAAAAATAAACAAATGCAAGAAGAATAATTTGAAATCTACCTCCTATGAAGATATGGTATAAATATAAAGATGGATCCAAGAATGAGGTAGGGTTCCTTGCTTCCTTCTTGATGATCTTAAGATACTTGGATAGAGATGAAAAGTGGCTAGGGTTTTTTGAGAGAGATGATGTTGCAAATGACAAGGAAATAAGGTGGAATTGGTTTTATAATGGGTTTTATTGTGTTGATTAGAAAGTATTATGGAAAGATTGGTGGTAGTGTAAATCTCACAATTATGACTTGCAAAACAAATGAATTTCATTAGAGCATACTTGTGATTGAAAAATAAATGTACTTAACTGACAAAATAAATATTCTTATTTAGAGTATTAATATTCAGACCTTAATATAACTATTTGAGTTATTTCGGATCCGGTCTATGAAACAAGTCGGGTTTTGGTAGCATCCGTTTTTTGCGAATGTTAGGGTCTCCCATACTTTTGGGAATTTTGTCCCGAAATTAGGAGTAAACTGCTCGTGTAGAATAGTATGTAGGGTTTTTCATAAACATGTGTGATATCAGTTAGATATAGTCATAGCCGCGAATCTTGAGACAAGGATGTTTCTTAAGGATGTCAGGCAACCAAGTGTTAGACACTTGTCTTAAAGATGTTGAGAATATGCACAAGATATGGTGTAAAACTAAAGGTTAGATCTGATTGAGTTGGTAGCGTACCTGGTGAGAGCTGGATATCTAGATAAAGGAATCGCTTTAGTGCCAGAGGTGCCATTAGTGAAGAGCGCTTATGATAGTGTACGAGATAGCATGTCATAGGCGATACGAAATTTACATCGTGAAGCCCAAGAATGGCGTATTGAAAATTCACTGTTGAGAGAAAAATCTTGTCCTGAAGATGACTTGTAACATGAGAAAGTTTGCAAACTGTGTCGTAACGTCAACTCATAATGCTTGAACTGAAATCCGTGTCACAACTTGGGATTCACAAAAAAAAATCTCATGAAACGCCACAATGATAGAGTTAGATGCGAAGAGACGTAGAATTTGAAACACCAAAAACTCAACCAATGAGCAAAAACAATAAATTCACATAATCTATCATGATTAGTCTAATATTGCTTTTGAAAATTTGACAAAGACGCTTGTATAAAGGAAGTACCAGTGACATATCCACTATGTCTCTACCAAAGTTTCATCCACCTCATTATTCGAACCATGATCGACGACTAAAACACTACCTATATAGAACTTTTCATGACTAGTCTAACGAGTCTTTTGATAGTTTGACAAGGACATTTATATATAGGAACTACCAGCGGTGTATCCACCATGTCTTTATCAAATTTCATCGGCTTCGTTATCCGGTTTTTATTTGTTCTATGCGATGATTCGACCTAAACCTACTAACTAAATAAATGCAACCAAAACCACAAACAAAAAGTACTTAACTCTCGAACCCAAAAAGGGCATGACTAAATGATGGCAGTATCTACATCCCATAGTCACGAGGGAAAAGTAACCGTGAAATAGGAATGAGCTGAAATTGTAATCACAACAAATAGCAAAAACAGCCTTGTCCCTTAGAGGTCAAGCCATGAAATCATAATAACGTGAAAAGGCAATAATAATCAATAACATTAATAAGAAAAGATGATAGTATAAAAAGACGATGTAATGATATCGAAGATATCATAAAAGGTATTTAGTACGAAATGAAAAAATATTACAAAATGATCATACTATCTATTGTCATTAGTGCAAAAAGGAAACAATGATAATTTTAAAATGGTACCGTCGAAAACATGACGACGTCACAAGCTATCTCGTATAACTTGAAAAACATAACGTCTTATAGAAATACTAATATGCCAATGAGACAAGCCTATTTTTCTCTATATGATGACTTAAGTTTTATAAAAATATAAGTAGGGTCAAATTATTATCGTTATTACGTAGGCTGAGGGTACAAAGTTTTATTCCCTAAACAAATGAACATGACTTGCAAAAAAATGAATTTCATTGGAGCATAATTGTAAGTGAAAAATAAATGTACTTAACTAACAAAACAAATATTCTTATTTAGAGTATTAATATTCAAACCTTAATATAACTATTTGAGTTATTACATTTCGGATCCAGTCTATGAAACGAGTCGGGTTTTGGTAGCATACGTTTTTAGCGGATGTTAGATCTATAATTGTGGAGATCCACATGGTCTTTCACCTTAGGCATCAACGCAATAAACGAGGACCCACAACCACAGTTAATAATACCATCTTTAAAAAAGGCCAACATAATACTTTTAAAATCGTTTAAATTTTGTTTTTTTTTTGCCAAAAGTGTTTTATAAATCTCATGTTAAAACCGTCAGGCCTAGGGCCCTATCATCACGACACTCAAAAACCACATTTTTTATTTCAAGATCAGAAGAAAAAAAGACTCAACAATTTGGGTCTACTAGGCATGTCCTCCACAAGACGTTTTCTAGAAAACCCGAAAACCTGTTTCTTAATTAGAGACGGGTTGGTCTCCCATCTCCCCCCAACATTTAACCCCGGAATAGCATTTTTGGTTTTTCTATTGTTAATCATCCCGTGGAAATATTTAGAGTTTTTGTGCCCTTCCACGTCCCAAGGAATTCTATATATCTTTGAGAATTTTCTTGTTTTCCGGTAACACCCATTCTATTCTTCCTCTTCCGAAAGATCTCTAGATTCTATCTCCTCTTCCATTTTTCAATCTCACCTCTCGCAACTCTCTCAACCTCCCCTTCATTTGACACCAAATCCTCCTTCCATTTTTAATACGATTCCTAATGCACGCAAACTTTTTAGTCAAAATGGAATCAGCTGGACCCATACCTTCAAAACTATCAATGACCGCTTCTTCTTCATAGCCCGCCCTCTTTACCAATCCAGGAATTACAAAATGGATGTCTGGTCCCACCTCATTAATACCCACATTCTTCTGGGTGTGCACCATTAACGGATATGTATCCTCCTTAACACCATCGTTCGAGTCAATTCTCGAGGTGACCAATGTTAATTTCCCCTTCTTCCAACTCCATTTTCTTTTATCTCTAATCGGTGACATCTTCCCGGCGCCTGCTCCTGATTGAACTCCGATTGCACCTTCAGTACTCGTTGAGTTACAACGCCCATACAATCCGGTATCCCATCGTCAGTTTCTTCATGGATCCAAACCCTGAACCTCTTGTCCTTCCATTTAGTAGTGACCGATCCTGAAACCCTGTCCGCTTTCATCCGACCAATCTCCATTTTCTACATTCATCTACAGTGCTGAATTGGCCAGCTATGTAATCGAAAACCCAGTTTTTCGCCAGGTGGATTGGAACTCCCTGAATTTTAATACATGCAATTCTCTTGAAAGGGAGTATCTTCCCTTGCCAATACTCTAATCTAGAGAACCATTTTCCCCCACAACTCTTTATATTGAAGAAACTGATTAGCCTTGTTAACCTTTTTAAATTTCAACATAATCATTAGACCACCAATGTATATAATATCCATGCCCCACAGACCTTCGTCCTTCAAGTAATCGTTCAGATTAGTGAGGGATCCGAAGTCCGTCGTATGTCCAATCAATGCTCTCCCATGGAGATCTTGAAAATCATAAGTGTTTTTCCTAAGTGTCCATCCTGCCACTAGGATTAACACATGCTCCGCCTTCCAGGTTTCCTACCATTCCATTGTACGAGGTTCCCCGCTCAGTTTTAACATCGTGCCACCGCTTGGAATTTGATAAGGGTCACAGGTTATTTTTCTTCTTGTTTATTCAATGTTTGTTGCATCGGCTGGTTATTCTCAATGAGTCCAACATTCTCAGCCGCAAACAGAGTAATATTTGATCTAAGTTTATACCCCCCCCCCCCCCCCCCCCATCTTAACTCCATTGATATTTTGTTCGATCTCCTTTGCCTTGCTCACATTTTTGAAGGTAACAAAACTGAAACGATAGCCCTCCTTGTCCTTCTTCCTTGCAATGTAGTAGGTGACGTGAGCAATGGTGTGTGTGATTTTTAGATATAATTTAAATACTTTTCACTCATCTATTCAAGCTTTATATTTATAAAATACGATACAACACTATCACTCTCTACAACTCGTTAGGGCAAGTGCACCTATCGTTAGTGTAGCATAGTGATGGTAAGATACCGAGATCGTCCAAGGACACAAGAGCTTTAAAAAGAGGATTATCGTCAACGTCTAATCAACCCAAGTTTTGAAAAATGCTTTAACAAGTAAATTAAAATAAACAGATAAAATGGAAGAGTCAAATAAACAAGATGGAATCACTTGGTTCTGACTCATCCTTTATGTATCCTTTAATGATATCCGCACTTTGGGTTTTTTAAGAGATTATTTTGATTAAAGTGGCATGCCCCTCTTTTGGAGGCGACAATACTCGTAGCCATATTGGCCTCAGTCAGCAAGGATATAGTCCCCAAAGGCCATAATATTGAAAGATAATTAAATAAAGTTATTAATGCAAAATGTGGCATGTCCCTCTTTTGGAGGCAACGCTACCCTCAACCATATTGGTCTGAGTCAGCAGGGATACAGTCCCGCAAGGCGGATTTAAAGTTTTAATAGTAGTTTATAAATAAGGGGTTCAAGCCATTCTAACTTCCCATGATTTGATGCTATCTGCCTTAAGGGAAGTCCTAATAAGCTCAAACCAAGTCCTCGCAGAATCTATACACTGAACGAGACAAGATTCTTACCCAAACCAACCTTCTAACCCCCTTCCAGGCAGTTAACGTGCCATATATAGACCGTAAAAACACGAATGAGTGAATCAACGAAACATAAAGAAATGATAGACTAAAATTCACTTTCAATGTAAAGAAACTAGTTATTAAATTTATTAATACAAACCCAATTAAAAAGTTGACCAAAGATTGGAAATCAAAAGAATACATAAAAGATTTTGTCTTCACCAAGTGTTGTAAGAGATTGGCCAAGCATGGCCATAGTTTGACAAAGGCTCTTACGATCAATCTTGGATCCCGAGACTACTACACACTCTAAACTCTAAAGATTGTGATGGAAGATGATGGTGGAGTGGTGCCAGGTGTGAGATAAATGGTTTGCCAAGTGATGAGTTGGAATGAAACCAAGCATCCATATTTATAGCTATGAACCGACCCTTCACAAGGCCCCATGCCCGCAGGGCACGGCCCCGTGTCTTCCTTCTTCTCTATCTTCATTTAATTCGTATGTCAGATCAGCTAGCTACACGGCCCTATGTGCCAATGGCACGGCCCCGTGGCCATTGTACATGCTTTACTATCCGAGATATTCAAATCTCGAAGTTGACCACGACCCGTGTCCTTAAGGACAAGGCCCCGTATCTCTTGTCTGCTTCTGTTTGTCTTCTTCTTCTCTGGAATCTTGAAGGGGCAAGGCCCCTGTCACACCCCGACGCAGCGAAATAAGAGTCGGGGCATAATTGGGTTATCACCAAAGCTCATGATGTTTACTAAATGTTTCATATTTATTAAATCCAAATTACATTTCAATGTTCCAAGTCAAATTCATACAATACAAGGAAACGAAAAATTAACTAAAATAAATCCATAATCTAAACTGGTTTATTCTTCTAAGCCGCCCTATATGTTTCTTGCTTCAACTTGATCACCTGTATCATGTGTAAAAATGAGAAATTTTGGGTCAACAAAAGTTGGCGGGTGAACCTTGTTAAAAACATTTGTTATCAATTCATTATTGTAATTTATTTAGGAAAAATTGTGCAATAATCATTTATGAACAAATGTATGTAAACATAACGATCACAAACCACCCTGCTTAAACATGAAATAAAAATGACAATGTATATGTTGGCAACGTCCCGTTCACGCTCATAGGTAATGGGGAACGGACGGCCTATGCTAATGTATGTGAGATCAAGGCTCAATCAAACAGAGCCGATCTTATGTTGGCAACGCCTGGTTCACGCTCATAGGTAATGGGGAACAGCTCACGCTCATAGGTAATGGGGAGCGGCGGCCTATGAAATGTATGTACTGAAATGATAAAATTAATCTAAACTTCAATCACACAAACAATGGAAACACATTGAATACACATTTGATCATGAACATGATGGATGCACAAATGTTTAATTATAATAAATAAATAACGACACATGATACACCCCAAAATGTGATTAAAACGGGGAATTGGTAGAGATTCACTCACATTGGGTGCGTTTGTTTGAAGATGTTGAATGCGCACGAGTTTAGAGGATTGATCGACGAGAGATAACTAACCAAATAAATAACGAAAAGGTACGGTAAGTATGTGGATTTTATTAACTATTTTAATAAGATTTTTGGGTATAATTTTGTGAGTTTAAGGCTACTTTCTAACTTTGAAAACGTTATTTTTAAGTATTTTTAATTGATTTTTAAATTAAATAAATAAATAAAAATAAATAAAAAAATGTTGACTTTGACCGTTGACCGAGACCGTTGACCGTTGACCAGTTCGGTCGGTTATATTGTTGCACTGAGCGAGGTCCGAACCGGTGACCTCCCGTACGCGTGCACGCAGCTCTACCAACTGAGCTACGTGTCTAACCCGAAATAATTCTGTTTTTAATTATACTTATATACTATTTAATTTAATCCGAAAATTATTTATTTTTAAAAAGATTTTAAACGTATCGGACCGGTACTGACCACAGGTCTCGAACCCGGGACCTGTGGGTTAGCGTACACACAGTCCACCGCTGGACTGTGTGTCTCACCTGGTTATTAACTCGGTTTTTATTATACTTAACATGGACTATGAGTCAACCCGGTTCAGTTAAAAAGGCAAATTTTTATTTCGAGCGAGTAAAGCTGGGACAGGATTCGAACTCGCGTCGCAGGTGTTATGTGTGCACACAGTCCACCGCTGGACTGTGTGTCTAACCCGTTTATAAAACCAATTTTAATTAATCTTATGATACAATCTGACTTCGTCTTCTTCGTTAGATTTTACCCAGAAAAATAAGGTCCGACTGGTTGGTCTGGTTTATGCCTTATCTGGTTTTTTTAAACTTTATAAGTAACTTAAAGGTAACGAATGGAAAGGGTTTGGGGGAAAAAGATATACCGATCAGTGTTGTTCACAGAATTCCGGCAGAGTCCGTCGGTTCTGAAAGTTAACTCCGGCTGTCGACATCAATTAACAAATTCTGTTCGATTATTACGAAGTTGAGATACTTAATTAAAGTTTAATAGGAGTTGGAAAGATCATACCCGCTCTCAGTGTGATTTCGGAAGTTTCAGAAAATTTCCGGCGAAGGTGGGGATTTCGACGAACGTTGACTGGGATTGCTTCTGATGGTGGAGTTGTGTTAGTGACAGATTATTCGAATGATTGAAACAGAAAGGGTTGAAAGAATTACCGTGTGGATGTGAGTCTCGGTTTTCCGGCGACTTACAGTTTTTTTCCGGCGATTGAATTTTTGTCGAGAAAAGGTGCGATTTGTGAGCGAAAAGGTTTCCGGTGAATTGTGGGTGAATTTATAGGGTAGTATCGAGATGTATGGGGTCTGAATTCGGTCTCAATTCGAAGTCAGCCGTTCTCCGGCGGTTACGACTGATGTCGCGGGTTCAGACGTTGGTTATAACCGTCGTTAGAGTAAATTCTTCGGTTATCTTGAACGGAAACGTAAATTATCGGCGAAGTCGTCGGGATTTCCGACGACTGCTATTTGGGCGCGTTTTTGACTGATTTGACTTCCGTGCCTTATTATTTGAATTAATTGAATCAATATGATATCAGAAATATCAAAGTGACGGAGCGGTTGATGGTGTGAAGGTTAAGTCTTTGGGGGATTTCCGGCTGACCCGGGTTCGACTCCCAGCAGCCGGTTTTCCTTTTTAATTAATTTATTTTTATATTTTTACAATTATAATTTATATCTTCTAATTTATTGATTAATTATGAATCGTTTAAAATTAAAATAAGCCATAAATGAACAACAAAAATTTAAAACTGATTGTTCGGTTATTAAACGAAACGGGTTTCGAAAACCCGTTTTTCGACAAATGTTACAGTATCCCCTACTTTTAGAAATTTCGTCCCGAAATTTAAGTAGTGGTAGTTACAGGAAAAAGGTGTGGGTATTTCTCGCGCATTGAGTCTTCACGTTCCCAAGTAAACTCAGGTCCTCGTTTCGACTCCCAGCGTACCCTGACAATTGGGATGCGGCTTCTTCTTAAACGTTTTTCCCCGAAGTCCATAATTTCTACTGGTCTTTCAATAAAATGCATAGATTCATCGACTTGAATGTCTTCTAGAGGAATATGGAGATTTTCATCGGCGAGGCACTTCTTCAAGTTCGATACGTGGAATGTGGGATGAATTCTGTTGAGTTCCTCCGGTAGGTCAAGCTTGTAGGCTACAGGTCCTACCCTTTCGAGTATCTTGAAAGGACCTACGTAACGTGGTGCTAGCTTGCCTTTTTGGCCGAAACGAACTACTCCCTTCCACGGTGATACTTTTAAAAGTACTTGATCGTCAACGTTAAACTCCAAGGGCTTTCGTCACTTGTCAGCATAGCTCTTTTGACGACTTTGTGCCGCAAAAAGGTTGTTTCGGATTTGATGAATCTTGTCAGTTGTTTCTTGTATTAATTCTGGACCGGTGATTTGAGCTTCTCCAATTTCGTGCCAACATATTGGTGATCGGCACTTACGACCATATAATGCTTCAAAAGGTGCCATGCCGATACTTGAATGAAAGCTGTTGTTGTACGAAAATTCAACTAATGGTAAGTGAGCGTCCCAATTCCCTTTGAAGTCTATGACACATGCCCGAAGCATGTCTTCAAGAGTTTGAATGGTGCGTTCAGATTGACCATCAGTTTGGGGATGATAAGCGGTGCTGAGATCTAATCGTGTACCCAAAGCGGCTTGTACAGCTTGCCATGTTCGTGAAGTGAAATGACCATCACGATCTGATATAACGCTTAACGGTACACCATGACGGCTTACGATTTCACTGATGTAGATGCGAGCTAGTTTCTTATTTTTGAAGTCTTCGCGAATCGGAATGAAGTGAGCTGATTTTGTAAGACGATCAATGATTACCCATATTGTGTCGTACCCACCAGGAGTGCGAGGTAACCCGGTAATGAAGTCCATGGTTATATTTTCCCACTTCCATACGGGTATTTCAGGTTGGACCAGAAGTCCTGAGGGTCTTTGGTGTTCAGCTTTCACTTTTGAACAGGTAAGGCACTTGGAAACAAAAACAGCAATATCCTTCTTCATGCCAGGCCACCAGTAGGTGTATCGAAGGTCCTGATACATCTTGTCGGCTCCTGGATGTACAGAGTATCGTGTCTTGTGAGCCTCTTTCATAAGATATCGCGAAGGTTGTTGTGATCAGGAATCCATATGCGATCTAGATAATACAGAATGCCGTCAGATTTCGTTTCGAGTTTAAGTTCTGCTCCACAAGATAACTCATTGCGTATGTCGTATTCTGTTATGGAAACATGTTGAGCTTCTCGGATTTGGTCATGATTTGCGAACATAGAAGGCGAATGGAGTTCGCATAACCCTTTCGACTGAGTGCATCGGCCACCACATTTGCTTTGCCAGGATGATACCGAATTTCACAGTCGTAGTCATTAAGAAGTTCGACCCATCTTCGTTGCCTCATATTCAACTCCTTTTGGTTAAAGATATGTTCGAGGCTCTTGTGGTCAGTGTAAATCTCACACTTGGTACCATAGAGGTAATGTCTCCATATCTTAAGAGCGAACACAACGGCTCTAAGTTCTAGGTCGTGAGTAGTGTAGTTCTTCTCATGAGTTTTGAGCTGCCTAGAAGCATAGGCTATCACTTTTCCCCTTTGCATTAAAACACAGCCTAATCCCTGTCCTGATGCGTTGCAATACACTACAAAGTCATCGCAACCTTCGGGGAGTGTAAGGATAGGAGCGTCACAAAGCTTTTGCTTAAGGGTTTGGAAGGCTTCTTCTTGTTTAGGTCCCCATGCGAAGGGTTTTCCTTTATGTGTCAAAGCCGTGAGTGGTACAGCGATACGAGAGAAATTCGATATGAAACGACCATAGTAACCAGCCAACCCAAGGAAAGATCGTACTTCGGTTGGGGTACGTGGCGCTTGCCATTCTTGTACTGCTTTGATCTTTGAGGGGTCGACATGAATTCCCTTGTCATTGACGACATGACCAAGGAACTGTACTTCTTTTAACCAAAATTCGCATTTGGAGAATTTAGCGTAAAGCTTTTCGGTCTTCAAGAGTGTGAGGATGAGTCGAAGGTGTCGTTCATGATCAGTCTTAGACTTTGAGTAAATGAGAATATCGTCGATGAAGACTATAACAAAGCGATCAAGATAGGGTTTGCAAACTCTGTTCATTAAGTCCATGAAGACGGCTGGAGCGTTGGTTAGACCAAATGGCATAACCATGAATTCATAGTGACCATATCGAGTTCGAAAGGCGGTCTTTGGGACGTCTTGTTCATGTACTTTGAGTTGGTGATAACCGGAACGAAGGTCGATCTTTGAAAAACAAGTGGCACCCTGGAGTTGGTCTAGAAGATCATCGATGCGAGGTAAAGGATAGCGATTTTTGACCGTTAATTTGTTGAGTTCCCTGAATCGATACACATGCGAAAGGTCCCATCTTTCTTCTTTACAAACAGAACAGGTGCACCCCAAGGCGATGAGCTAGGACGTATGAATCCCTTGTCGGTCAGTTCTTGCAATTGACTGGCCAGCTCTTGCATCTCGGATGGGGCTAACCTATAAGGAGATTTCGCGATGGGTGTAGCGCCAGGTATAAGGTCGATGCGGAATTCGACTTCTCTCTTGGGAGGAAGTCCGGCGATGTCGTCGGGAAAAACTTGCGGGAATTCTTTCACTACGGGTATATCTTCGAGTTTCTTCTCTTTGTCTCCCTTCTTGACAACGTGGGTTAGAAATGCTACATAATTCTTGCGGAGATATCTTCGGCTTGAAGACAGGACATCAGCTTGAGTCCTTTCGAAGGGGTTTCTCCAAAGATTCGTAGAGTTTGACCGTCTGCAAGAGGAATGTGAATGAACTTCTCGCGGCATACTACTTCAGCCTGATGTTGGCTGAGCCAATCCATGCCGATTATAATGTCAAAACTTCCCAACTTCATAGGAATGAGGTCAACAGAAAAATCGTGATCGTTTAGAGTAAAGGTACAGTTTGTGATAATGGAGTTTAATGAGACTGGTTTTTCGTCAGCAACTTCTACCGTTATGGATTCCATAAGTTTGTCACGAGTTTGATTGAGGATGGGTTCAAATTCTAAGGACACAAAACTCTTATCCGCGCCAGTATCAAATAACACGGATGCATAACTACCATTGACGAGAAACGTACCGTTAATCACGTTGTTGTCGGCTCTAGCTTGGTTGGCGTTGATGTTAAATGCTCTTCCTCTAGCAGGTGGAGGAGCTTGGTTAGCTTGGTTCACCGGACTCGCTTGAGCTTGAGCATGTATGATGTTCACCAAGCGTGGACACGTGTTTCTAAAGTGGTTTGGGTCACCACAATTGTAGCAAGCCCGCATGGGTTGCATCATGGGGTAGTTGGGTTGATAGTAGGTTTGGGTTGTATGTTGTGTAGGTGGTGGTAGTAGGGGTTGTTGGGTTTGACCCATTATTTGATGGTGGGTTTGAGTTGTGGGTTGGTTGCGGTTCATTCGTTGCAGTAAGCGGCAGGCTTGGATGGTGTGACCTGCACGGCCACAGCCGGTGCAATATTGACAGGGGTATTCGGGGGAGTGATGGTATTGACAACGGGTGCACTTTGGGTAAGGACCAGAGTATTGCCTTTTGTATGGTGCGGGTGAAGGAGTAACTTGTGTGATGGGTGCAGCAGGGATGGGGAAATTTGTTTGAGTGACGGCAAAATTTCTGGTATTTCGCTTCCTCTTGTTTGAAAATTTTGAGGATGAGGTGGGGTGGTTGGAAGTTTGGCCCTCAACGGGGGCTTTCTTTTTCTCCTCTTTGAACTTACCGTTTCTGATGCGGTTCTCGGTGAGTTCGGTGGCTAATTCCATGGCGGCTTCGAGGGTTGCAGGCGAAGTGCTGAGGACTGAGTCTTGAATCTTCGAGGGAAGGCCTCGAATATAGTGATCCACCAAACGGTACACGGGGGTGAACAAGTTAGGAACTGTAACATCCGTCAAAAACGGATTTACCAAACCCGCTCCGTTTATCAACCGAACAGTCAGTTAAAATTTTCGTTGCGAATTAAATGCCCAAAATAATTTTAAACGATACGTAATCAATTATTATGCGGGGATATATATTTAGTTTTTGAAAAACTGATAAAAATCGCAAAATAAAAATGATTTGCTTCTGTCGGGTCTCGAACTCGGGTCTGTAACCGGCTCAACAACAACTTATCACCCAGCCAATCAACCGCTTCGCTGCTTTGTTTTTTTGATAATAACAGGAAACAATTAATTCAAATATTCAAGTTCGGAAGTTAAATTCAATCAATTTTCCGCCCAAATAGCAGTCGTCGGAAATCCCGACGACTTCGCCGTTTAATTACATTTCCGCTCAAAGTAACCGAAGACTTAACTCCCACAACGGTTATAACCGACGTCTGAACCCGCGACATCAGCCATAACCGCCGGAGAACGGCTGACTTCGAATTGAGACCAAATTCAGACCCCATACATCTCGATACTACCCTATAAATTCACCCACAACTCGCCAGAAATCTTTCACACTCAAATCGCACCCTTTCTCGGCGAAAACTCACTCGCCGAAATATTTTATACGTCGCCGGAAAACCGAGTTTTTAATCTCTGAGCTTCACTGAACCCCCTAAACTTATACCGAAGTCACCCACACCCTTTGTAAGCTTTCGGAAGACTCTCTGCTGCAAGACACTCGTCGCCGGAAAGAGATTGCTGTCGCCGGAGTTCTGCCGGAAAACAGAGGAAAACCAGTCGGTACTTTTCACGCCTAAATTCCTTTCTTTTTACTTTTATCTCGCTTGTAATTGATCATTAAACGCTAAAGAAACCCGAATCAACACTTCGAATCAGTCAGTCGTCACTTCCGGTGAAAACCAGTGAAGAAGACGAAGTTTCGGTAATGGTTAAGTATAATTAAAATCAAGTTATTTACCGGGTTAGACACACAGTCCAGCGGTGGACTGTGTGCACTTTGAACGCTAAGGTCTCGAGTTCGAGTATCGTCCCTCACACGCTGCCTTAATAAAAATTCCTTTTTCCGCAAAACTGAACCGGATTGTTTTAGATATATGTTAAGTATATTGATAACCGAGTTTATAACCAAGTGAGACATACAGTCCAGCGGTGGACTGTGTGTACGCTAACCCACAGGTCCCGGGTTCGAGACCTGTGGAGCGCACCGGTTTTCGGGGTTTATTTCGTTTTTAAAATAAAGGATTTCTGTTTAATTCTAATTAATATATATATGTAACTAAAATCAGATATATAATGGGTTAGACACGTAGCTCAGTTGGTAGAGCTGCGTGCACGCGTACGGGAGGTCTCGGGTTCGAGCCTCACCCAGCGCACAACAATATGCCTTCGAACCGGTCAACGGTCAGTCAAAGTCAACTGTAGCAAAAATCAAATATTTTTTTTATTATTTTTTATTTAATTATTTTAATTAAAAATCAATTAAAAATACTTAAAAATAACATTTTTAAAGGTTAGAAAATAGCCTCAAACTCACAAAAATACACCCAACAATCCTACTAAAATAGATTAATAAAATCCGTTACTTACCGAACCAAAATGCTATTTATCTAGGTTAATTTCACTCGCGGTTAAAACCATTTCGCGTGCATTCAACCTCATCAACCGAACGCACCCAATGTGAGTGAATTCTTACAAACTCCCCTTTTTATTCATGTTTTGGGGTGTATCATGTGTCGCTTAAACTAATTCTCTTATGCAAACTCGTGCTATACCATTATATGATTTAAACTAGCATGTAACTATTGTTGTTTGTGGTGTATTACATATTGTCAAAGTTGTACGCAAATTATTTAGGCCCATCAGTTCCTCGTGGGAGACGAGTTGAACAACGCGTGCCTTAAAACTCATTCATTAGGCCCATCAGTTCGTAAGAACAACGCGTGCCTCAAAACTCATGCATTAGGCCCATCAGTTCGTAAGAACAACGCGTGCCTCAAAACTCATTCACTAGGCCCATCAGTTCGTAAGAACAACGCGTGCCTCAAAACTCATTCATTAGGCCCATCAGTTCGTGGAACAACGCGTGCCTCAAAACTCATTCATTAGGCCCATCAGTTCCTCGTGGGAGACGAGTCGAACAACGCGTGCCTCAAAACAATCATTTGGTGTATGTGTGTTCAATATTCAATATTATGTGTTGTGTGAATAAATTTACATCTACATTTACTCATATGTGGTATGCACATTATTTATAATCAATTGGATAAACTTGTTCAAATGTTTTTCCATAGGATTCACTCGCCAACATTATGTTGATCCAAAAACCTTTTTTACACATGATACAGGTGAACATGTTGAAGCAAGGAAAACATAGGATATGCCTTAGAAGAGAACCAAGAAGCTTAGACTGATAGTTAGAACATGTTGTATCATTTATTGTAGATTTCCATTAAATTATATTAATGAATATGAAACATATAATAAATGTCATGAGCTTTGATGATAACCCAATCATGCCCCGGTCACCTTTTCCGCTGCGGATCGGGGTGTGACAGATTGGTATCAGAGCCATGACTATAGGGATATAGGATAGGTTATTAGACCCTTAGAGCCTATACTATAGTCTGCCTAAATTTTAATTGATTAGGTGGTTACATACAAACTTGTGATATTTATTTGTTTCATATTACAGTCAAACATACATGCTTATATACATATTCGTTATACATATATCAATGTTCATATATTCAATTCATTTTCATACTCTCATTATTCAAAGATTTTGTTGCAATTTTCAATCTCATCAAAGTAAGTTCTGCGACGGGCATGTAGTAACCGGAAGGGTACAAGTACCGGTAGTCGGGACGTCCTGTCTAGGTTGGCATTCGTATAAATCCAAAGTAACGGACCTGTTTGCCTACCTGGGGACTAACGATGAGAGTACGACGGACCTATTAGGCCAAAGCATGCCACACCAAACGTCGTTCGAACTAACCTCACTTTGAGATGTCACCGTGTCCATGCCTGGGCACATTCCGAATATCATACGTTACATATTTCTCGATTTTCTCCGGGTTTTAGTGTACGTAACCTGGCTAACACATGCGAACCATATGAAAAACCCGGTAATCATGGGGGGCCCACGTGATTACGAAGGTGAAGTATGGCGGCATGCAAGACCCAATTACGAGCAAAGCCCAAGACATCCTATGGATGTAGTAGATTTATTTTTCTATATTTATTTTATGAACGTTCATTCCCAAACACGACCCACGATTCCAAAGGCATCCAACTCATACTCTTGATATGTATTCCTTGTAGATGTCTTCTAGCCTCGCTCGTAGGAAAATGAGAGCAGGAAAAGCCCGTGAACGCATGGCTGCCCAAATCGCTCAGCAAATGGCGACCGTAATACCCAACATCGTAGTTCAAGTTCAACAAGCCCTTACCACTAATTCCATTAACCCAACCCAACAAGAAGATCAAAACACTATCAATCCTTCAGTCACTAAATGCACCTACAAACATTTCAAATCATGCGATCCTCCAAAATACGAAGGTACTGAAGGTGTCACCGCTCTCCTCCACTGGTTCGAAGAAATGGAGAACACTTTTCTAAATTGCGATTGCCCCGATGATCGCAAAGTGCGTTATGCCACCGGTCGTTTACTTGGAACAGCACTCACATGGTGGAATACAGAGAAGACCAAACGAGGTGTTGAAGAAACTATGACCTTGACTTGGGAAGAGTTGAAGGGAATCATGACAAGACGGTTTTGCCCAAGAAGTGAAATCAAGAAATTGGAGGATGAGTTCCATGCTTTGAAACAAAAGGAAGGCGACCACACCACATACAACAAGAGATTCCTTGAGTTAAATCAAATGGTTCCCAATTTGTTTACTCACCTCTACCGTTTGATCGAGCACTACATTCGTGGTCTTCCATCAAAGATTCAAGACTCTGTAATAAGTACCTCGCCTGCAACTTTGGAAGCAGCAATGAAGCTAGCAACCGCGCTCACCGAGAACCGAATCCGGAACCAAGATTTCAAAGAGGAGAAGAAGAAAGATAAAGCATCAACCGAAACCTCAAACTCCACCCGAACCGAATCCTCTACACCACCTATTTTTAAGAGAAAACGAGATGGGCAAATTTTCGCCGTCACCCAACGCAACCAACCAGCTTCACAAGTTGTACCTCCTCAAACTATCCCAAACGCTCAAGTAGCACCCAACTCAACTTACCCAAATAAGAAACCTTACATTGGACCTCACCCTCAATGCAACACCTGTTTCTATCACCATCCATCTACTTCACCCTGTCGACTATGTGCGAATTGTGGACGCTACGGTCATTTGAGCAAAGTTTTCCGCACCTCTCAAAACCAAACCTCAACCCCTACTCAACCCATAATCCAAACATATCAACAACCTCAATACCCCATGTACCCATATGTTCGAGCTTGTTTCAATTGTGGCGACCCTACCCATTTTAGAAACACGTGCCCTCGTTTGGTTAACATCATAAACGCCCAAGCTCAAGCAAACCCAGTTAACCAAGCAAACCAAGCAAACCCAGCTCCACCGCCAGCAAGAGGAAGAGTTTATAACATCAACACCAATCCTGTTGAAGATATTAACGGTCCAAACCAACCACTTAACTAGCCTTCTCTCACCGAGAATCAAGATTCAACTCCAACCACTTAGTTTTTATGTTTTTCTTTATGTTATCTCAATTTTCACGTATCTCAATTGGAATTTTATCCAAGAATTTTAATGCAAATTACTAGTTCAGTTTGTTTTATACTCATTGATTTAATATCCATATCACCATACTTCACGACATATCTCAGTTCATCATTTAAAGAAGTTGAGTTGTGTCTCACTTCTACATAGACTAACCTCTCCATCATATTAAACGAGAGAGGTATTGTCAAACACGGATACTATTAGAATTAAGACTCAAGCGCTGGTTGTTGTGTTTGTTTATGTTGTAAGAGTCGCATAGAACTAATCATAATTCACTGATAAAATCAATGAGAATTTGACAAGAATATTGTGGATACGCCGCTGGTACTTCCTATATATAAGTATTCTTGTCAAATGATCGGAGGCATTATCAGGCGGTTATGAGAGGTTCCATGCATAGGTTGTTTGTGTGATTAAGTTATTCATTTTCAGTACATGCAATAAGCTCGGCTCCGTTTGATTGAGCCTTGAGCACACAGACAATTTCATTTTCAGTACATTCAATACGTTCGGCTCCGTTTGATTGAGCCTTGAGCGCACAGACATTTCAATTTCAGTACATACAATACGATCGGCTCCGTTTGAATGAGCCTTGATCGCACAGATATATTTCATTTCAGTATTTTTATGTTTGATGTATTGGTTGTAGAGTTATAGGACTAATCATAATTCACTGATAAAACCAATGAAAATTTGACAAGAATATGGTGGATACGCCGCTAGTACTTCCTATATATAAGTATTCTTGCCAAAGGATCAGAGGCGTTATCAGGCGGTTATGAGAAATTCCATGTAAGATTTAGTATTGCCTTGGTTGAAATTTGTGTTACATTTACATCATCTCACTATTTAAAGAAATTGGATTGTGTTCCATTTCTACATAAACTAACCTCTCCATCATAACAAACGAGAGGGGAACCATCACCATTCAAACATATATACTATCAGAATGTGGATTCAATTATTAGTTGTTGTGGTTATATGTGTAGATTGTAGTAATAGAAGCCTTGCCTTAAGATATGACCCTAAACTTCTAAGCATATTCAAACTTTTATGCATGAAATCAAAGTTAGCACAATCAATTTTGCTTATCAATACTTTTACAGTGGGCAACAAAAAGCGATTCCTGTATTAGGATACTTAACCTTTACAAGGAACGTTACCGCCTCAAACAAAAACTTAAACCCTTATTTCTTCTAAAGCGTGTAACTGTCAAACTAAACACCATCATTTTTTAGTCAAATATATCACTATTTAAATTTCGGGACGAAATTTCTAAAAAGCAGGGGATACTGTAACATCCGTCAAAAACGGATTTACCAAACCCGCTCCGTTTATCAACCGAACAGTCAGTTAAAATTTTCGTTGCGAATTAAATGCCCAAAATAATTTTAAACGATACGTAATCAATTATTATGCGGGGATATATATTTAGTTTTTGAAAAACTGATAAAAATCGCAAAATAAAAATGATTTGCTTCTGCCGGGTCTCGAACTCGGGTCTGTAACCGGCTCAACAACAACTTATCACCCAGCCAATCAACCGCTCCGCCGCTTTGTTTTTTTGATAATAACAGGAAACAATTAATTCAAATATTCAAGTTCGGAAGTTAAATTCAATCAATTTTCCGCCCAAATAGCAGTCGTCGGAAATCCCGACGACTTCGCCGTTTAATTACATTTCCGCTCAAAGTAACCGAAGACTTAACTCCCACAACGGTTATAACCGACGTCTGAACCCGCGACATCAGCCATAACCGCCGGAGAATGGCTGACTTCGAATTGAGACCAAATTCAGACCCCATACATCTCGATACTACCCTATAAATTCACCCACAACTCGCCAGAAACCTTTTACACTCAAATCGCACCCTTTCTCGGCGAAAACTCACTCGCCGGAAATATTTTATACGTCGCCGGAAAAACCGAGTTTTTAATCTCTGAGCTTCACTGAACCCCCTAAACTTATACCGAAGTCACCCACACCCTTTGTAAGCTTTCGGAAGACTCTCTGCTGCAAGACACTCGTCGCCGGAAAGAGATTGCTGTCGCCGGAGTTCTGCCGGAAAACAGAGGAAAACCAGTCGGTACTTTTCACGCCTAAATTCCTTTCTTTTTACTTTTATCTCGCCTGTAATTGATCATTAAACGCTAAAGAAACCCGAATCAACACTTCGAATCAGTCAGTCGTCACTTCCGGTGAAAACCAGTGAAGAAGACGAAGTTTCGGTAATGGTTAAGTATAATTAAAATCAAGTTATTTACCGGGTTAGACACACAGTCCAGCGGTGGACTGTGTGCACTTTGAACGCTAAGGTCTCGAGTTCGAGTATCGTCCCTCACACGCTGCCTTAATAAAAATTCCTTTTTCCGCAAAACTGAACCGGATTGTTTTAGATATATGTTAAGTATATTGATAACCGAGTTTATAACCAAGTGAGACACACAGTCCAGCGGTGGACTGTGTGTACGCTAACCCACAGGTCCCGGGTTCGAGACCTGTGGAGCGCACCGGTTTTCGGGGTTTAATTCGTTTTTAAAATAAAGGATTTCTGTTTAATTCTAATTAATATATATATGTAATTAAAATCAGATATATAACGGGTTAGACACGTTGCTCAGTTGGTAGAGCTGCGTGCACGCGTACGGGAGGTCTCGGGTTCGAGCCTCACCCAGCGCACAACAATATGCCTTCGAACCGGTCAACGGTCAGTCAAAGTCAACTGTAGCAAAAATCAAATATTTTTTTTATTATTTTTTATTTAATTATTTTAATTAAAAATCAATTAAAAATACTTAAAAATAACATTTTTAAAGGTTAGAAAATAGCCTCAAACTCACAAAAATACACCCAACAATCCTACTAAAATAGATTAATAAAATCCGTTACTTACCGAACCAAAATGCTATTTATCTAGGTTAATTTCACTCGCGGTTAAAACCATTTCGCGTGCATTCAACCTCATCAACCGAACGCACCCAATGTGAGTGAATTCTTACAAACTCACCTTTTTATTCATGTTTTGGGGTGTATCATGTGTCGCTTAAACTAATTCTCTTATGCAAACTCGTGCTATACCATTATATGATTTAAACTAGAATGTAACTATTGTTGTTTGTGGTGTATTACATATTGTCAAAGTTGTACGCAAATTATTTAGGCCCATCAGTTCCTCGTGGGAGACGAGTTGAACAACGCGTGCCTTAAAACTCATTCATTAGGCCCATCAGTTCGTAAGAACAACGCGTGCCTCAAAACTCATGCATTAGGCCCATCAGTTCGTAAGAACAACGCGTGCCTCAAAACTCATTCACTAGGCCCATCAGTTCGTAAGAACAACGCGTGCCTCAAAACTCATTCATTAGGCCCATCAGTTCGTGGAACAACGCGTGCCTCAAAACTCATTCATTAGGCCCATCAGTTCCTCGTGGGAGACGAGTCGAACAACGCGTGCCTCAAAACAATCATTTGGTGTATGTGTGTTCAATATTCAATATTATGTGTTGTGTGAATAAATTTACATCTACATTTACTCATATGTGGTATGCACATTATTTATAATCAATTGGATAAACTTGTTCAAATGTTTTTCCATAGGATTCACTCGCCAACATTATGTTGATCCAAAAACCTTTTTTACACATGATACAGGTGAACATGTTGAAGCAAGGAAAACATAGGATATGCCTTAGAAGAGAACCAAGAAGCTTAGACTGATAGTTAGAACATGTTGTATCATTTATTGTAGATTTCCATTAAATTGTATTAATGAATATGAAACATATAATAAATGTCATGAGCTTTGATGATAACCCAATCATGCCCCGGTCACCTTTTCCGCTGCGGGTCGGGGTGTGACAGGAACCATCTGGTTCAACTCAAGAAATCTTTTGTTGTAGGAAGTGTGATCCCCTTCCTTTTGCTTCAGCGAGTGGAATTCGTCTTCCAACTTCTTGAGTTCGCTTCTTGGGCAGAAGCGTTTTGTCATTATTTCCCTTAACTCTTCCCAAGTTAAGGCCATCGCGTCTTCTACTCCTCTCTTACCCTTCTCGGTGTTCCACCAGGTCAGGGCTACCCCAACTAATCTCCCGGTTGCGTAACGTACCTTGCGATCCTCGGGACAATCGCAATTTAGGAAAGTGTTTTCCATTTCCTCAAACCAGTGGAGGAGAGCGGTGACACCTTCGGTCCCTTCGAACTTTGGGGGATCGCAAGACTTGAAGTGCTTGTAGGAGCACTTCTTGGAGGAGGGGTTGTCGATGTTTTGATCCTCTTGATTTGGTGGGTTGACAGGATTTGCAGTGAGAGCTTGCTGAACTTGAACTACAATATCAGGAAGTACTGCGGCCATTTGTTTTGCAATTTGAGTGGCCAAGCGTTCGTTTGACCTTCCTGACTTTCGTCCTCCACGTAGCTGCCTACCCGACATCTACAGGAATATACATAGGAAGATGGTGAGTTTATGGAGTGTTTAGGGGTCATGTGTCTAAAAAAAATGAAATTAACATAAATATCAATAATGCAACCACATCCATAGGATGTCTTGGGTTAGCTTATGTTGGACCTCAAATGTCCCCCATACCTTCACCTGTATAGTCATGTGGGCCCCCATGACTATTGGCTTGGTAGGATTCACATTAGTATTGGCGATTTAACACTCGCATGACCCGAATGAAAACCACAAAATATGTTTACAAGATGTATGGTCGGAATGTGTCCAGGTGTAGACACAATGACAACTCAAAGTGGGGTTAGCTCACACGACGTTTGGTATAGCATGCTTTGGCCTAATAGGTACTTCGTACTCTCATCGTTAGTCCCCAGGTAGGTAAACTGGTCCTTTATTTTGGATTTATACGAATGCCAAGCCTAGACAGGATGTTCCGACTACCGGTACTGGTACCCTTCCAGTTACTACATGCCCGTCATGAGAACTCACTTTGATGAGATTTGAAAATACAAAAATCATTGTAAAGCAATCATGAAAATGATGTGGTGTGTGCTTTCATGGGTATGATATGTTATGAGAATATGATTTATGATAGGCATTGTATAATAATATGTACTTATTACATGCTTGCATAACATTGAATGTAACAATAAACATAAAGCATATAAGCATCATGAATTTTGCATGTAACACCCAAAAATTTAAAATTTCTAAGCAACTATAGTATAGGCTCTAAGGGTCTAATAACCTATCCTATATCCCTATAGTCATGGCTCTGATACCAATCTGTCACACCCCGACCCGCAGCGGAATAAGAGTCGGGGCATAATTGGGTTATCACCAAAGCTCATGATGTTTACTAATATGTTTCATATTTATAAAATCCAAATTACATTTCAATGTTCCAAGTCAAATTCATACAATACAAGGAAAGGAAAAATTAACTAAAATAAATCCATAATCTAAACTGGTTTATTCTTCTAAGCCGCCCTATATGTTTCTTGCTTCAACTTGATCACCTGTATCATGTGTAAAAATGGGAAATTTTGGGTCAACAAAAGTTGGCGAGTGAACCTTGTTAAAAACATTTGTTATCAATTCATTATTGTAATTTATTTAGGAAAAATTGTGCAATAATCATATATGAACAAATGTATGTAAACATAACAATCACAAACCACCTTGCTTAAACATGAAATAAGAATGACAATGTATATGTTGGCAACGTCCCGTTCACGCTCATAGGTAATGGGGAACGGACGGCCTATGCTAATGTATGTGAGATCAAGGCTCAATCAAACGGAGCCGATCTTATGTTGGCAACGCCTGGTTCACGCTCATAGGTAATGGGGAACAGCTCACGCTCATAGGTAATGGGGAGCGGCGGCCTATGAAATGTATGTACTGAAATGATAAAATTAATCTAAACTTCAACCACACAAACAATGGATACACATTGAATACACATTTGATCATGAACATGATGGATGCACAAATGTTTAATTATAATAAATAAATAACGACACATGATACACCCCAAAATGTGATTAAAACGGGGAATTGGTAGAGATTCACTCACATTGGGTGCGTTTGTTTGAAGATGTTGAATGCGCACGAGTTTAGGGGATTGATCGACGAGAGATAACTAACCAAATAAATAACGAAAAGGTACGGTAAGTATGTGGATTTTATTAACTATTTTAATAAGATTTTTGGGTATAATTTTGTGAGTTTAAGGCTACTTTCTAACTTTGAAAACGTTATTTTTAAGTATTTTTAATTGATTTTTAAATTAAATAAATAAATAAAAATAAATAAAAAATGTTGACTTTGACCGTTGACCGAGACCGCTGACCGTTGACCGTTGACCGTTGACCGGTTCGGTCGGTTATATTGTTGCACTGAGCGAGGTTCGAACCGGTGACCTCCCGTACGCGTGTACGCAGCTCTACCAACTGAGCTACGTGTCTAACCCGAAATAATTCTGTTTTTAATTATACTTATATACTATTTAATTTAATCCGAAAATTATTTATTTTTAAAAAGATTTTAAACGTATCGGACCGGTACTGACCACAGGTCTCGAACCCGGGACCTGTGGGTTAGCGTACACACAGTCCACCGCTGGACTGTGTGTCTCACCTGGTTATTAACTCGGTTTTTATTATACTTAACATGGACTGTGAGTCAACCCGGTTCAGTTAAAAAGGCAAATTTTTATTTCGAGCGAGTAAAGCTGGGACAGGATTCGAACTCGCGTCGCAGGTGTTATGTGTGCACACAGTCCACCGCTGGACTGTGTGTCTAACCCGTTTATAAAACCGATTTTAATTAATCTTATGATACAATCCGACTTCGTCTTCTTCGTTAGATTTTACCCAGAAAAATAAGGTCCGACTGTTTGGTCTGGTTTATGCCTTATCTGGTTTTTTTAAACTTTATAAGTAACTTAAAGGTTACCAATGGAAAGGGTTTGGGGGAAAAAGATGTACCGATCAGTGTTGTTCACAGAATTCCGGCAGAGTCCGTCGGTTCTGAAAGGGAACTCTGGCTGTCGACATCAATTAACAAATTCTATTCGATTATTACGAAGTTGAGATACTTAATTAAAGTTTAATAGGAGTTGGAAAGATCATACCCGCTCTCAGTGTGATTTCGGAAGTTTCAGAAAATTTCCGGCGAAGGTGGGGATTTCGACGAACGTTGACTGGGATTGCTTCTGATGGTGGAGTTGTGTTAGTGACAGATTATTCGAATGATTGAAACAGAAAGGGTTGAAAGAATTACCGTGTGGATGTGAGTCTCGGTTTTCCGGCTACTTACAGTTTTTTTCCGGCGATTGAATTTTTGTCGAGAAAAGGTGCGATTTGTGAGCGAAAAGGTTTCCGGTGAATTGTGGGTGAATTTATAGGGTGGTATCGAGATGTATGGGGTCTGAATTCGGTCTCAATTCGAAGTCAGTCGTTCTCCGGCGATTACGACTGATGTCGCGGGTTCAGACGTTGGTTATAACCATCGTTAGAGTAAATTCTTCGGTTATCTTGAACGGAAACGTAAATTATCGGCGAAGTCGTCGGGATTTCCGACGACTGCTATTTGGGCGTGTTTTTGACTGATTTGACTTCCGTGCCTTATTATTTGAATTAATTGATTCAATATGATATCAGAAAAATCAAAGTGGCGGAGCGGTTGATGGTGTGAAGGTTAAGTCTTTGGGGGATTTCCGGCTGACCCGGGTTCGACTCCCGGCAGCCGGTTTTCCTTTTTAATTAATTTATTTTTATATTTTTACAATTATAATTTATATCTTCTAATTTGTTTATTAATTATGAATCGTTTAAAATTAAAATAAGCCATAAATGAACAACAAAAATTTAAAACTGATTGTTCGGTTATTAAAGGAAGCGGGTTTCGAAAACCCGTTTTTCGACAAATGTTACAGCCCCATCCCAACTAGGCTCGGCCCTGTACCAGACTTCTAATTCGTTGTTTTTGATTTTGGGGTGAAGCTCGGAGGGTTGGTATATTGTGTTGTCTTCCCTTCTTATGTACTTATGCTGGATTTTGTCGTTAATTTTTTCCTTTTCTACCTTTAAGCTCTTTTGATCCTAATAATCAAAAGTATACAATGAAACACACTTTTTCCAATATTGGTACTAAAAAGGGTTGGTTTTATACCGTATTTGATATAATTTATACGTTACATTTGACGCATATCAAATATCCCCACACTTGAATGTTTGCTTGTCCTCAAGCAAAACTCTTTAATATATGCTTACACATCCAAATGGAATGGGTAGAGAAGAAGTTTTTAGGTCTTGTTTGTAGAGTGTCGGAAATCCAAGTTCTTTTTATTCTTGTTTTATATTATTTACAATCCTATTCGACATGATTTATTTAGAACAACTTGTTAAGAAAAATAAATATAATTGTCCATAACGTGCCTTTATAAAAATCTATTGAGCTATATACAAATTCACACACCTCACAAGTAATCACTCAACACTCGGCCGATAATGTATAAGTGAAATGCTCGATACCAGTATAGAACTTACTTTTACCATATGCTTGATAAGCAATCAAATCTCATCGTTTTAATAAAATCTTAATAAGTATTAGGAGGACTTTTATAAGGGTAGATTTTGGCTAGCGGTAGGATAGTTATATTGAAAAGTGGCTAAAGATCATAAAAATGTCGGCGTTTTCTTTTAAAAATTTTATTTAGTTGTCACTTAGTTACAAACTATATACTTTATAAGTAATACTTTTGCTTATTTATTTCAAGTAACTAGAGATTTTATTATTATTATTATTAATTTTATTTGAATAAAACTAAGTCACATCTTTTTATATAATTTTCAACCGTATTTTACTAAAATATAGGGGTGTGAAAATAAAGTTTGGTCTTGGGTGGTTTGTGCAAAATGGTGTTTTGCGGGTTTTGAAACGAAAGGTTTAGGCTCAAAAGGGTTTAACTAGGAGAATATTTTTGTTTTTTGGTGGAGAGATAAAAAGAAAATAAAGTTGAAGATGAAAAAAAATATCTAATGCCTCCACGATGTACTTACTTGGATTTGTTGGAAAGGATCGGGAATGTATCATTTTGTCAAGTTCTAGATTCGTAAGAGCCATAGGGCTATTCACACAAGAAACGAAAATGAGCATTTAATAAAGATATAGATTTGAATACTTGGTAAAGGCTCAAAACTCATTTTTTTTGTGGAAAAAGGGGTATAAGTGTGAAATTATATATACAATCAAATTTTATAAAGAATTGTCATGCCTTTTTATCAATTTTTCTTATATGGTTCTTTTTATCACGACGCTATCTGTTGTAAACTTTATAAAAACTTAAAAATTTTAGATCTTGGTTTCTAACTTAAATTATAAACAAGACAAAACAAACTAAAAAATGTTTTTTTGCAAAAGATTGGGGTGTTTTAGCGTTTCCAAGTAGAGTTTGTGTAAGGATTGTTTTTAGGACAAAGAATTTCATGTTTAGCTTATCCCCCACACTTAAATTACACATTGTCCTCAATGTGTCCAAAGTTGGCTAAAACTGATTAAATGTGTAAATGTGGGTTAAAAACAACAAATTTTTCAAAAACCAGGCACTGGACACGGGGGCGTATGAGAGAGGCACGGCCCCGTCATAAAAGTGCCAGTATTAGAAAACTTTTGAAAACTTACAAATGGTGGGCACGGGGGCGTGTTAAGGAGGCACGACCTCGTGTGGCAATTCCTGAAAATTTGTGTTACAGCGACAAGAGGGACATGGGGGCGTGTCAAGTAGACACGGCCCCGTGTAAATCTACTGTTAAAAATCAGAAAAGATGGTAGGGTTTTGGGTTTTCTGTTCTGGGCTCAGGGAGTCGTATGCTTGGTGGTTCCAAGCATCCCAAGGTACCTGTAAGCTTATACATACCACAACAACAACAACAACAAACGAATACATAAATGGAAAATCCTACGTTACGATTGTTTGTTTGTTTCATCATCCAACACAACAAAAAACATAAAAATAAAGACAGAAATAAATTATTTGGAAAGTAAATTGTTCAAAACGGGTCATAGCCCACAAACCATCATAGTTTCATAAAAGAAGGAGACATTAACCTATCAGTCGTCTTCTTGACATCACTATCGCCATCACCTCCTAGTCCAAATCCATCTCCTCTTCCTACTCGTCCTCGCCACAGTACATCATACACTCCCGAATGTAGGAAATGTCGATGCGCATGGAGCCCACGTTCCTCTCGATCCCGCCAACATGGGTGCTAATGCCTTTGCTTGTCGTGAGGGCATTGCGGGTGAAGTGATTCCTGCGTAAGATTGTAAAGGTTGTGCATGTTAGGAAAATCACCACCACCTTGAGAGGAAGAACCTGGGCGTAGTTTTAAAAGTACTGTCACAAACGGTTTGGGTCATCTTCGATTGCGAGGATCAGGCTGGGGTCATTTGGGTTTCAAACCCTCCTTTTTTTGCCTTTGAAGCGCAGGAGACCATTTTGATATTCGAAGATGTGGTTCAGATTGTTGCAAAGTGCGATGTCGGCATGGGTGACGCCTATCCCGTTGGAGAAGCTTCGTGGAACGCATCCAGCATAGGCGCTATAGACCCGGGCTATCCAGCCACCGAAGAATATGGGTGTGGGAGCCTTAGCTCAAGCATTGGTGGCCATGTTCTTTAGCAACATCAAGGCGACATTTAAAGGCTCTTGGTTCAGTATGCAACTAGGCAAGTTAGCTCCCGAAGATTTACCACGCCTCCACTATCTCTCCTTGGGTACAAAGTACAGCTCAGGAACCGATGAATGTAGCAAATGAGCGGTCCCGAATCTTGGTGCTTTTGGTACTACTTGGATTATAAACCCCATCTCCAGTGGTTGCCCATAATGTGTTGCGTGAGTTTGCGGCCAAATCAAAAATACTGTCGTAGAAGATAGGCTCGGAAAGCTCACCCTTGGTATAGAGCCCCACATCCATACCAAACTTCACAACCGAAATCCCGTACCACTAACCACCACATCGGAACATCACAGCTTCACTATCATACATATCCTCGGTATCTTTCTTGAGGGTGAGAGTGCTTAAGAAATCAAGAATGAATTCATAAACAGACTGCAATGTTGCCTCAAGAAATAACCGAAGAGGTTCCATGACTAGGTTGTTATAATGGTCTCTCTAGCCAACTGTGTCCAAGGTGTCGTAATAGACTTGCCTTGGCGGCTCTTCCATATAGGTCTTGAGAATTTCCATTCGCTCCGCACAGTTAGAGTCCTCTGTTGTGAACCTGAGCCATTTGTGTGGCACCATTACCTGCACAAAACAAGCATTTAAACAGTTAGGTTCGATTAAAACAGCGAAAATATGATAAATAGAGGGTTGGGCACGACCCCGTCTCTACTGGGCACGACCTCGTGCTGCAGATTTTCATGAGGCATGACCCCGTGCCACGGAGGCACGGCCCCGTGGTCGTCTAATGTTTTGACCCAATTTTCAATTTTTCGCGTCGTCTTCGAAAAATCTAAAAATTTTGGTCCCCTGTGTGAAGTATACCCCGAAAAACAAACCCCAAGTATCAATTTTCACTTACCAACCCGTTTTACCCTTCGATTTCAAGTTTTTCGGCTATGAACAAGGGTTTGACCAAACGGGTCGCAAATGCCTGATTTTTCAACAGTGGTTTGATGATTTACTTACTCAAACACTACTACTACTACTACTACTACTACTACTACTACTACCACTACTACCACTACCACTACCACTACTACTAGATTTTTTAGACCAACATGGGTCAAGTTCAAGAACCCTAGATTTTTCCCCAAATCTAGATGTTATATAACATGCAAAGCGTAAATCGAACACATCTAGATGTTAGTAACATAACTTGTTGGTAGATTATGGAAGAGGATCGTGAAAAAGTACAAAGAACAAGCGGGTGCAAAGAAACGGGGTGTGGCAGTTTATGAAAAGAAAGGTCTGCCAGAAGGGTTTTATCCCGTCTGCAAATGGGCACGGCCTCGTGCCTCTAAGGCACGACCCCGTGTCTCCCTTTTTTTTGCCCTTGTTTCTCTGTCCACTCGGTTTGTCAGTCGGTGTTTATATATACTTCCGAAATATACCTGCAAGTTATATACTTTCGAAATATACCTGCAAGATGGATTTATTTAAAATAAGACAAATATATACAAGTTGTTAGTGTTCTTGTCGTTACTTATCTACCTCCTCCAAGGCCATTTCCGTTTCTTCTTACTCGAGGAATCCTTCATAGAACTTAAGCCTTTGTCCATTTACTTTAAATGGTTCTTCATTTGTAGGCTAAATATCTATTGCACCATGGGGTAAACTTTTGTGATGGTGAAAGGTCCGGACCATTGGGACTTATGTTTTCCTGGAAAAAGAGTTAGCCTCGAGTTAAAGAGAAGCACCTGGTCTCCTTCCCTAAATTCTTTTGTACCACTTATATATTTATCATGTATTCTTTTTGAGCGTTCCTTATAGATTTTAGAGTTGGAATATGCTTGAATTCTCTATTTATCTAACTCATTTAACTGTTGTAGGCATTCTTTTCCTGAAATTTCTTGGTCCAAGTTTATGCTTTTAAATGCCCAAAATGCTTTGTGTTCAATTTCTACTGGAAAGTGACAATTATTCCATAGACTAACTTATATGGTGTGGTCCCTATTGATGTTTTATAAGTTGTTCGAAATGCCCGCAAAGCGTCATCTAATTTGTCGGACCATTCTTTTCGATTTTAACCCACAATTTTTTCTAGGGTTCTTTTTAGACCTCGATTTGTTACTTCAGCTTAACCATTGGTTTTAGGATGATATGATATTGAGAGGCGATGATAAACCCCATATCGTGTTAGAGTTTTTCCATTTTAAAATTACAAAAGTGAGTACCTCTATCACTGATAAGGGCTTTTGGAGTTCCAAAATGTGAGAATAGCTTTTTTAGGAATTTTACTACTATTCTTCCATTGGTTGGGAGAGCATCAACCTCGGCCCATTTAGAAACGTAGTCGACAGCCACTAAGATATATTTGTCTCCTCTAGAAGGTGGGAATGGTCCCATAAAGTCCAATCCCCATACATTAAAGATTTCATAAATAAGAATGCTATTTTGTGGCATTTCGTTTCTTCTTAATATGTTGCATGCTCGCTGGCAAGAATCACACATTTTGACTAATACATAAGCGTCCTTATGTATTGTGGACCAGTAAAATCCTGCATCATACACCTTTCTTGTAGTGCTGGTTATTCCATGATGTCCTCCACATGGTCATTCGTGACAATGGCGAAGAATTTGCTTGCCTTCACGACCATGGACGCATTGTCAAATTAGTTGATCTGCATAGATTCTTAAAAGATATGGGTCTTCCTAGAAATCGTGTTTTACATCTGCGAAAAATATATTTCGTTGATGGTAAGATAACCCTTTGATGATGGTGCCACAAGCTAAGTATTTAGCAAAATCTACGTACCATGGTTCTTCTCTGAACTCTACCATTTCTAGGGATTATGTGGGGAATTTTTCGTTGATGAGTTCTTCTCGAGTTCCTTCCAAGGCAGGGTCTTCAAGACGAGACAGGTGGTCAGCAGTAGTGTTTTCCGCACCTTGTTTATCTTTTATTTCTATATAGAATTCTTGAAGGAGAAGAATCCACCTTATGAGACGTGGCTTTGCGTCTTACTTTTTGAAAAGGTATCGAATGGTAGTGTGGTCTGATAGACTATAGTTTTTGAAAGCACGAGATAGGAACATAATTTATCAAATGCAAATACTACAGCTAGTAACTCATTTTCAGTGGTTGTGTTATTTTCTTGAGCGTCGTTAAGAGTTTTGCTAGCGTATATGGGATGTAAATGTTTTTGCTTCCGTTGTCCAAAGACTACTCCAACTGCATAATCGCTTGCATCACACATGATTTCAAAGGGTAATTTCCAGTCTGGCGCGAACATGATTGGTGCTTTGACTAGTATATCTTTAAGGGCAAGAAATGTTGTCATGCAATCCTTGTCAAGGATGAATGGGGTATCTTTTTCAAGTAGCTTAGTTAGAGGTCGAGAGATTGTTGAAAAGTATTTAATAAATCGCCTATAAAACACGGCATTTCCTCGGAAACTTCAAATGGCTCGAATGAATAAATTAGGAGGAAGTTGAGAAATATATCAATTTTAGCGTGGTCGATTTCCATTCGTACATTAGAGATTTTGTGACCGAGTACTATCCCCTCAGTGACCATGAAATGGTATTTTCCCAATTAAGGGCGAGGTTAGTCTCTTTACATCTTGCTAACATTCGTTCAAGGTTGTCGATGCATTGGTCAAATGAGTCGCTAAAATAGAAAAATCGTCCATGAAGACTTCCATGGTTTTTCTATCATGTCGTGAAAAATGTCTACCATGCAACGTTGGAATGTTGCAGGTACGTTACATAAACCAAATGGCATGCGTCGATATGTGAAGGTTCCGTAGGGACAAGTGAAAGTAGTTTTCTCTTGTTCCTCAGGATAGATTGAGATTTGAAAATATCCCGAGAAACTATCGATAAAACAATAAAATTTATGACCGGATAATCGTTCTAACATTTGATCAATGAAGGGTAAAGGGAAGTGGTCTTTTCTTGTAGCTTCATTAAGTCTCCTATAGTTGATGCAAACTCTCCATCCGATGGTTCGTGTTGGTATGAGTTCATTATTTTTGTTGGTTATGACCGTTATTCCTCCTTTTTTGGTACAACTTAGACAGGGTTAACCCATGGCTGTCAGAAATTGGATAGATGAGTCCGGCGTCTAAGAGTTTTATTACTTTTTTTGTACAACTTCTTGGACGTTAGGATTAACTCTTCTTTGTGGTTGAATTATCGCTTCGTAATCGTCTTCCATTAAAATTTTATATGTACATGGAGGGATTTATTCCTTTTATATCCATTAAGTTACACGCGATTGTCGCTTTATGTTTTTTTAGCAAATTAAGTAATTTTTCTTTTTCGTTTTATGTTTTTTAGCATATTCTAAGCCCTTTGGAAGTTCCTTAATTTCTTAAGAAGGTGGTTTTCAATAGATGGCTTAGTTTTGGTTCGTCATCGCTGTTGATGAATGAAACTGTTTGGTTAGTGGCGATTTCCTCTTTAACGAATTGATAATTTTGTTCCTGCGTATCAGGTGGCTCAACTTCATCTTCCAATAAAGGGTCGTTATTACCGATTGGGTATTTCATTGATTTATTTATATTAAAACTTTTCTTTTCGGCCTCAAGTTTAGTGGGAAGATTTTGATGTCTTTGTTTGAGCAAAGCTTGATGGGTTTTGAGAAAAGGTTGTCACAAAATGAGTGGGGCATCATCTGAGATGAGGAAATCGGTTGGAACAATCGTTTGATTTGTTTGAATGAGAACGTCTTCAACGGTACCTGAAGCATGTTTTATTTTTCGAGTAGCCAAAATGATCGGAATTTTTATTGAAAGGAAGTCATCAATACCTAATCTTTAAAAAACGTAGCTTGTCATTATATTAACACAAAGATCTTTGTCGATTGATATGTTACTAACATAGATGTTTTGAATGAAACATGTTACCGGTTTTATGTTTAATCCAATTTATTCATCTTGTATTAGTGAAGTTTGACCTTTATTTAAGTTAATACTTGCCATTTATCTTATGTTAAGATTAGTGGTTACCTCTTTTAGAAACTTAGCATGAGATGGGACCAAGCTATAATTTTCGAAGGAAGGCTATAGGATGTGTATTTCTTGGAGGTATTTTTGTTCCTCCTCGATATTTACCTTTGAGAACTTACATTCTGAATTGCTTGGTTCGGATTTGTCATCTTCATGTGTCGGTTTTTCTTCAAGTGGCTTCTCTGGTGTTAGATCTCGAGGTTTTACCTCTTCTATGATTACCTCTTTGGTACACATGGTATCTTCTTTTGCATGAGATTACTTGATCAAGAATTCTAAGTTTTTGAGACTTTGTATGAGGCTTTCTGCTTCAGGTATGATTGTAGGCGGTGTTTCGTATTTTTCAAATGCTGAAGTGTCCCAATCAAAGCTTGATTTTGGAAGCTCAAACATTGGTTCCTCATACGTTGTGTATGAGGTTGATGGTTGAAAGAGGTAACAATTTTGTACCGAATGGGATTCACCATATATGGTACAATATGGTTCCTCATAATCATCATCGTGGTAGTTGAATCTCCCATGTAGTAATCCATTGTTTGGATAGTACCCAGAAGACTACAGTTCTCGGAAACAGATTTTTTTATGAAAACAGAAGGTTTACACGGCCCCGTGTCAAAGAGACACGGCCCCGTGTCCAGGACTGTAATTTATTTGGTACTGGGCGTTTTTTACATGGCCCCGTGTCGAATAAGCACGGCCTCGTGTGAGCCTTCTGTGAAAAAGTTTTGTTTGGTTTTCAGATACTGCAGATTGGGCACAACCCGGTGTTAGTGCAGCATGGCCCCATGTTAAGCTACTATAAATGAAATTTTTATAAAAACGAAGAAAATTTAAAACAAAATAATTTAAATAAAATGATTAGCCCGTTGATTTTAAGAATCAACGCTTTCTTAAAATCCTTGTGTTCCCGGCAACGGCGCCATTAAACTTGACGTGAGCAAGGGTGTGTGTGATTTTTAGATATAATTTAAGTACTTTCACTCATTTATTCAAGCTTTGTATTTATAAAATACGATACAGCACTATCACTCTCTATAACACGTTAGGGCAAGTGCACCTATCGTTAGTGTAGTATAGTGATGGTAAGATACCGAGATCGTCCAAGGACACAAGAGCTTTTAAAACAGGATTATCGTCAACGTCTAATCGACCCAAGTTTTGAAAATGTTTTAACAAGTAAATTAAAATAAACAGAATAAAATGGAAGAGTCAAATAAACAAGATGGAATCACTTGGTTCTGACTCATCCTTTATGTATCCTTTAATGATTTTCGCACTTTGAGTTTTTCAAGAGATTATCTTGATTAAAGTGGCATGCCCCTCTTTTGGAGGCGACAATACCCATAGCCATATTGGCTTAGTCAGCAGGGATACAGTCCCCAAAGGCCATAATATTGAAAGATAAATAAATAAAGTTATTAATGCAAAATGTGGCATGTCCCTCTTTTAGAGGCAACGCTACCCTCGACCATATTGGTTTGAGTCAGCAGAGATACAGTCACGCAAGGCGGGTTTAAAGTTTTAATAGAAGTTTATAAATAAGGGGTTCAAGCCATCTAACTTCCCATGATTTGATGCTATCTGCCTTAAGGAAAGTCTTAATAAGCTTGAACCAAGTCCTCGCATGATCTATACACTGAACGAGGCAAAAGTCTTACCTAAACCAACCTTCTAACCCCCTTCCAGGCAGTTAACGTGCTATATATAGACCGTAAAAACACGAATGAGTGAATCAACGAAACATAAAGGAATGATACAATAAAACTCACTTTCAATATAAAGAAACTAGTTATTAAATTCATTACTACAAACCCAATTAAAAAGTTGACCAAAGATTGGAAATCAAAAATAATACATAAAAGATTTTGTCTTCACCAAGTGATGTAATAGATTGGCCAAGCATGGCCATAGTTTGACAAAGGCTCTTATGATTAATCTTTGATCCCGAAACTACTACATACTCTAAACTCTAAAGATTGTGGTGGAAGAAGATGGTGGAATGGTGGCATGTGTGAGAGAAATGGTTTGTCAAGGGATGAGTTGGAATGAAACCAAGCACCCCAATTTATAGTTGTGAACCAACCCTTCAACGGCATGACCCCGTAGCCATTGTACTTGTTATACTATCCCAGATATGAAAATCTGGAAGTTGATCATGGCCCGTGTCCTTAAGGACACGGCCCCATGTCTTTTGTCTACTTCTGTTTGTCTTCTTATGATCTGGAATCTTTAAGGGGCATGGCCCCATGCCGACTAGGCATGGCCATGTGCCAGACTTCTGATTCGTTGTTTTCTATCTTGGGGTGAATCTCAGAGGGTTGGTATAGTGGGTTGTCTTCCCTTCTTTTGTACTTATGTTGGATTTTGTCGTTAATTTGTTCCTTTTGTACAGTTAAGCTTTTTTAATCCTTTAAATCAAAATATACAAAGAAACGCACTTTTTTTCCAATATTAGTACTAAAAAGGGTTGGTTTTATATCATATTTGATACAATTTTTATGTTGTATTTGACGCATATTAGTAGGTTCCCACCACTTTCCCAAAAGCCCCTAAAAAGTTCTTTACCACCCAAGGTGTGTAGCCATTCGGTAGGTTCGTGATGTAAAACTTAGCTACATCCTTTTCCTTTTCCTTGTTACCATTACCTCTGGTGGGTTTCCAGCGTGCAGTTATATCCTACCATGGTCCCTCTTCCTTGTCTTTTATCCCTCCTCCGTTCTCCATTAATATGACGCCCTTTTTAAGCGAAAACTAAATTAAGGCACTATAATTACTACTGCTCATATTTATAAATTATGAAATAAATAACAATTTGTTTTAATAACAAGAATAAAAATATATTAGTCAAAGTTTGGTTTTCTGATAAATAATTTGTTTTATTAAAAAAAATCTTAAATTAACAATTAATTTGAGGACGATATTTTAATAGGAAAATAGAGGGATTCCATTTGACATTCAAAGTAGGATAAACTTAATATTAATTTAATTAATATAATATAAGTTGAAAATAGATGGGAGAAAATAAAAAAAGTAAATGTCTTGACACACAATTTGCTAAATTATGGGTTTATATAGTATAGAAGATTTGTGGATAGTTAAATTATGGTTTTTCAAGAGATTGGTTTTGGGATTGATAGACCGTACAATTTGTTAAATTACACTAAAAGAAAGAATTAAATAGTTGTTAAAAATAGTAAATCAACTTATCCATAGACTTTCTATTTACGATTTGTGTAACATGTTTATAAGCTGTAGTAACACCCGTTTTAAATGAATATGTGTGTTATAAAAGTGTAATCAATATTTTTAAATAATGATAGCTTATTGGGCTCTTCATTAAGGGTGTCAAAAGTGTGAACAACGGATATCCGATCCTAAAAGCAGCAATGCCTTGGAATAAGCATGAGTAATCATATGAAATAAAGCACTGCAATAAGACCTCATACTTGAGAAATACTAGCTCTAATCCGTGAGGGATAGAACTATAGTTGTATTTTCGACCGGGGGTTATCCTCCTAATCTCTTCTTCGATCTTCAAAGCTTGGATTGATAAGCAAAATAAAACATCGTGAGCTCGTTACGAGAATGAGAGGTAGGGGTTCTTCTCATAACCACACCCGGTGTGAGAATAAGATTGTTCTTACATGAAAGTAAGGAAACAATTGTGTGCTAAGAGTAAGAGATCTAAAACTCAAAATCCTTAAACCTATGGTTGAAGGTTGGTATTTATAGCTGAAGGGTTTCAAGAAGGAGATGGGCCTTAGCCAAGACGTCACCATCAACGAATATCCATTTGGTCCCCTCTGACACGACAGGTAGTGCTTGCAGAGGTGGAGGGACGTTGGTGCATCCTGATCGGATACACATCGCCTACCCAATGTATTTGTTGTCGAGTCTATCATCAGATGTGAGTGTAGATCATGTAGGAATGAATGGCGCACGCTGGTTGGCTACACATCATTGTCCTTTGTACTGTTTATCGCCTACACGATTGATCATCGTGGGGATGGGATGGGCATAGCCTAGCGCACGCTGATTAGATGCAGGTTCCTGCCACTTGTATTGGTTGTACTTTTATAAGCTGTCATGGTTGCGCGTATGCGGGTGGATCTTGCACAGGAACCTTGGAACAAGTTGAGTGTTTTTGGGAATTTTTAGGGCATAGGTTTTATTAATTGTGGATAAGGTATCATGAAGTGTCGCTTGGATCAGTTATCCCTAGTGGATAGTACAGGGAACTGAAGGATTAAGGATCCTTAACATTACTATGTTTTCTAACAATTTTTCTCTATGTTTCTAATGTTCGTATGCAGGTTATGAATGACGTGGACTAAGTCTTAGATGGAATCTCGGGAATAATTTGTTCAAGATGCTGCACATGTTGAATTCCACTAACGGTCATGGAGCTTGAATGTAGTCATCCTTGAATTTCGGACTTAGTTGTTAGCTTAATTCAAAAGGGGTTGATCAAGTGTTAGATAGAAGAATTAAGGTTACACACACACATACTCGCATACATTGCAAATCAGAGCTCTCTATACATTTAGCATTCAATTGTACCACACTTGATCAACATCCAAAGTTGTAACCTTTTTTGTGCAATATAGTTGATAGTGATAATTTTCACTATCGAGGTTTTTATGCCGGCGATCTACTAGTGATCAAGGGCTTTTCCTCGTATAAATCATCGTGTTCATTACATATTTTCATTTCATATTCGATTACATTGTTGTTCAACATTCAAGCACATTACCTCACAAATCAGATTTGGTTACATTATCCTTAATCAGATTTTTGACCAAAACAATTTGGCGCCCACCATGGGGCAAGTGGTGCTTCAACTCTAAAAATTTCCATTATTTCTACTCATTCTTATCAATTCCATAATACCATGGTCTCTCAAGGAAAATCCACTCCATCTGCTATGCCAATGGTGACATCATCTCAGAGTTCTATGTCGTTGCCTCCTATTCACCCACCATTCCAGAAGAATGTTGAAAAAGCTTAGAAGTAGACATCATCCGTCTTCATAGGATCCAAAACTTCTTCTACTTCATCCTCTACTAATACTGAAAATGAACTTTTTGTTTTGATTCACAGATGAAAAGCTACATGGAGCAGCAGAAACAAGACTAACCAAAAGATCTTATGAGAGATTGAAGACATTAAGAAACAGAAGAGGCTAATAGAGGATCAATCTCCATTGATGCCCAGGGTGTTAGATTTTGTCACTCTAGCATCAACAATTCAGCATTCTAGAGGATCCACTGTCCAGCCTCAAGGATCCTTTATCCATTCACAAGGATCACTGGCGATGACTTAGTCTCAAGGATCCTTCTACCAACCTAGAGGATCACAAGAAATGTTCCAGCCTCAAGGATCCTACTTCCAGCATCAAGGATCCTCAGCTCGAGTTCAAGGATCCATGAATTACCCACCAAGATCTTCGACACAAACTTATCCTGGATCCAACGTCTTTCAGGATCAAGGATCCTCGGGGAGGCAACCACTAAGAAGCTCAAAAATTCATGATGGGGATTTCATCCCCATGTAGACTATTGCTTCCTCAGGCCCCACTATAATAGCAGACATGTCTTATCCCAAATTCACTTCTGGAATACCACTTTTAAGCCAAATAGGAGGTAACAATTTTCATAATACATCTATGGACACTAACTATGGTTTTATGCAGGATGTAGGAATCAGCCAGGCCATGGCAAGGGAGTTACAAAAGCTCAAGGATATGATATCCAGCGTCCCAGGAATAGTCAAGCCTATTCCTGAAATCCTGGATGGAAGCCACAAGATATCTCGTTTTGCACCACCAATCTGCAACGCAGAGATACCCAAGTGCATCCAAACCCCCAGCATGAAGTTATATGACAGTGCAACCGATCCAGAGGAGCATGTGGCACAATACAGGGAAAGGATGGAGATAAACCCCATCCCTGAAAGATTGAAAGAAGCTTTCCTATGCAAAGGATTTAGGTCCACACTTATTGGATCAGCATTAAAATGGCTGCTAAGTCTTCCTCCTTATTCCATAACTTCATTTTCACAGTTTTTTAACCTATTTAATAACCAATTTTCTTGTAGTTGAACATTTGAAAGGTTAATTAGTGACTTATATAGGATAACCCAGGCTCGTGATGAATCTTTAAGGGATTATGTCACTAAATTTGGAAGAGAATCCTTAGAGATCCCAAATCTAGATGTTGCAACTGTTGTTAAGGCATTTAAAATGGGATTGCAAAAGGATGTCCCCTTTTACGATGACCTTGTCATGACTCCTTGAAGGAATTTGGACGAAGTTAGAACAGGGCATTGAGATTATCAGACTAGAGGATGACAAAAGAATTGAAGACAAGCTTGGTGGTTCTACCAAGCATGAGTATAATGAAAAAAGGCAAGGATCTTTCTATAAGAATAACATATCCAAGCCATACCTCGAAACTTGATAATCAAAATGTCCACATAGTGGAATAAGATGAAGATGAGGAAGAATATCCCATGATATCTGAATATTGTTTCTCTATTAATAAAAGTGAACTAATGCTTGCTTTGTAGAACTTAGGTGAGAAGGCAAGATGGCCAAGGAAGAACGAGAAGTCAAACTCCTTCAAGGAAAAGTCCAAATGGTGTGCATACCATAAGGATTTTGGGCATTTAACGGATGGATGCATAGCGTTAAGGAGAGAAATTGGTTATCTTCTTAGCAAGGGGCATTGAAAGAGTTGCTGGGCAGAAAGAAATCAAGGACCCAGGATCCTGAGATGTTCCAGAAAGAGCTGCTTCACCCCTAGCTGACGCACAAGTGATTAACTTGATTTCAGGAGGGACAGACATTTGTGCCACTTCCTTCTCGGCAGCTAAGAGACATGCAAAGGAAACTAAATTGGAGAATGGTGATAGACCCATCAGGACTTCCACGTTGACGAATCAGAAAATAATATCCTTTGATGAGCAGGCTTAGGGTCAACATCCAGGATCCTCACCATGACGGTCTAGTCATAACACTATTTATTGCTAACCATTTTGTTCGCAGGATTCTCATAGACGAAGGAAGCTCTGTGAATATTGTGCAGCTTAGTGTGCTCAAGAAAATGAATCTTCTTGAGACTGAGATCATATAGAGATCCTCAGTACTTGTTGGTTTCAGTGGTAAACCAAGAATACATTAGGGGACATCAAGCTACCCATATATATAGAGGGAGTAAATTCTATCCAAAAATTTTGTGTAATTGATAGCTTATCTGGTTGTAATGTGATTATTGGCAGGCCCTGGATCCACGAGATAAAGGTTGTTCCCTCAACGTACCACCAATGTGTAAAACTCCCAACTCATTGGGGAGTAGTGTAGATAGATAGCGACCAACAGGAAGCTAAGAATTGCTATACCTCTTCGATGAAGCCAACTTCAAAGACTAGAGCAGCATAGCAATTACAGAAACCTCCAAGGGACGTAATGGAGGGAAGAGAACAGGTTATCAAGGAGGTTATATTGGAACCTGAGGATCCTGACATTAAGGTATTCGTAGGATCAGTGTTCCTTCAATATATTGAAACGGATCTTTTATCCTTCCTCAAAAGAAGGAAATCGACCTTTGCATGGAAGCACGAAGACATGATAGGTATTTCTAAAGACGTAATTACACATAAACTAGGCATAGACAAATCTTTCAGGCCCATCCATCAGAAAAGGAGAAAATTTGCGCCTGAGAGAAACGCCATTATACAAGTAGAGGTAGATAAACTCTTAAAAGCAGGTATGATTAGGAAATTAAAGTATCCTAGATGGTTAGTGAATGTGGTGTTGGTTCAAAAGAAAAATGGAAAGTGGAGGGTATGTGTCGATTTCACTAACTTAAACAAGGCATGTCCCAAGGATCCTTTCTCTTTACCATACATTGACTCCATGGTGGATGCTACCGCTGGTCATGAATTGCTAACCTTTATGGATGCTTCATCTGGATTTCAACAAATACAGATGGAACCATCTGATCAAGAGGATATTGCATTCATGACCCCTACTGGTATATATCATTATATTGTTGTGCCTTTCGGACTAAGAAATACAGGCGCAACATACCAAAGACTTGTCAACATGATATTCAAAGACCAAATTGTTGATACCATGGAAGTCTACATTGATGATATGGTAGTCAAGTCCAAGAAGGCAGAGGATCATCTTAAATATTTGGAAGTTGCATTCGATATCCTTGACCGCTATAAAGCTGAATCCTTCGAAATGCCACTTTGGTGTAAAGGCTGAAAAGTTCTTGGGTTACATGGTGACAAAAGGAGGAATTGAAGCCAGTCTTGAGCAAATAAACGAGATTATGAACTTGAAATCTCCTACGAGTGCAAAAGATGTCCAATGGCTAATAGGAAGGATCGCAGCTCCTAACAGGTTCATTTCAAAATCCTAAGAAAAGTGCAAGGATTTCTATGGCATCCTGAGGAAGAACAAGAAATTTGAGTGGACAGAGAAACATGAAGCCGCACTCAAAGCTCTTAAGGATTATCTATCCTCGGCACCACCTCTGATGAAACCAGTGGATGGTGAACCATTGTCCTTGTATTAGCTGTGTCAGATAATGTGGTAAGTGTAGTGTTAGTTAAGGATTATGAGGGTCAACAAGACCTTGTATATTATGTAAGTAAAAGCCTTCTTTATGCTGAAGACATGTATTCCCATTTAGAAAAATTGACTCTTGCATTAATCATTGCCTCAACTAAACTAAGGTACTATTTTGAAACTCATACTATTATTGTGAAAACTAATTTCCCAATCAAGAATGTTCTCAGGAAATTAGAAATATTAGGCAGAATTGAAAATTGGGCAGTGAAGCTTAGTGCATATGATATAAAATATGAACCAAGGACTTCTATCAAGTCTTAAGCATTGGCTGACTTTGTGGTTGATTTTAGTAGTGATCTACAAAGAGAAGCTGAATTAGAGGTTCAACAACTTGGAGAAACCAAGGATCCTTGGGTACTCTTCACAGATGGAGCCTCAAATGTCAAAGGAACTGGATTAGGAATAGTACTAAAATCGAACCACTAACAACGAAGCAGAATATGAAGCCTTAATTGCAGGTTTGCAGTTAGCTAAACAAATGAGGATCGGGTATCTTCAAGTTTATATAGATTCATTGCTAATGACTAACATTTTAATGGCTCATATACTATAAAAGGTGAGAAACTAATCAAACATTTAGAAATTGTTAAAAAAATGGCAAATGTTTTCGATTCTTTTAGTATAACACATGTACCCAGAGAAGAAAATGCAGGGGCAGATGCCTTAGCAAACTTGGGATCAGCCCTTAAAATTCTAGACGACATAAAAATACCTATTGTGCACATTATTTTTACTGCTATAGAGGAGAACGATGTAATGGAAATAGTGAAGGATACTACAGCAGCATCCAGTGACACATCCCGATCCAGGATCCTGGATCCTTCCGATCATGAAGTTTATCCAGAATGGAAAAGTCCCCATAGGAGAGAATCCTAGAGCCTTCAGGGTCAAGGTATCTCAGTTTACTATAAGAAATAACACTTTATATAAAGGATCTCTTGCAGGTCCCTATTTGCGATGCATTGAGAATCATGAGATGCAAGAAGTGTTGAAGGATTTCCATGAAGGAGACTACGGAAATCATACAGGGACAGAGCCTTATTCTCTAGAATTCTTAGGACAGGTTGTTTCTGGCCCACCATGAAGAAAGACGCAGTAGACTATGCAAGGAAGTGTGATGCTTGTCAAAGACACAGCAATATCTTACACCAGCCAGCAGAGCCTTTATATCCTATAATTTCCGCTTGGCCATTCATGAAATGGGGAATGGATATAGTAGGCAAGCTCCCTAAGGCACCAGGTGGAAAAGCCTTTATGCTAGCCATGACCGACTACTTCTCCAAATGGATAGAAGCAGAAGTTTTCGTCCAAGTTAGAGAAAGGAAGTCATATCCTTTATCGAAATAAACATTATTACAAGATTTGGATTCCTTCTGAAATTATATCTGATAATGGATCCTAGTTTATTGGGAATAGGACTACGAATTTTTGTGACAGATGGGGGAACAAGATGATAACATCTACACTAGTTCCTCCACAAGCCAATGGCCAAGCAGAGTCAAGTAACAAGATTATTATCAACAACTTGAAGAAGAAACTTGGATCCAAAAAAGGAAAGTGAGCTGAAGAGCTGCCAAATGTCCTTTGGGCCGACATAACAACTCCAAAGAATTCTATGGGACATACTCCCTTCTCTCTAGTCTTTGGAACTGAGGCAGTGATCCCTACATAGATGGTGGTTCCAATAGCCAGAACAAGCATCCGTGATCCTTAGACAAATGATGAAAATCTGATGCAAGACTTAGACATTGTTCATTAGCTTAGAGACTTAGCAAAGATGAGGATGGCCAGTTATCAGCAAAGGATGGCTGGAGCATACAACAAGAACGTCAGGATCAGAAGATTTCAAGTTGGAGACTTGGTGTTAAGGAAAGCATTTCAGAATACCACTAACCTAGCTGATGGCAAATTGGTACCTAAGTGTGAAGGCCCTTATCTAATAGAAGCGAAGGCTGGAAAGAGGGCATATTGTCTACTAACCATGGAATATGATCTCTTACCAAGGGCCTGGAATGCTATCCATCTCAAGAAATATTTTTTGTAATAAGGATCAAGGATCCTTAATGGATTCAGGATCCTCACATTGGTAACATTTTACCTTAAAATTTTTCTACTTTATATTTTATTTGTTATAAGGAAGGATGTTGAGCCACTTAACATCCATTTTCACCAAGTTTTAAGTTATTTTTAGAAGCTTTTGCCATCGTTTGCATCAACAAAGGTATAAGGGGTTGGCCACCTCTCTTCCACATTTAAGGTATCTAATACCTTCTAAGGTTTAAAGATTTTCACCTTTCACACGAATTGGGTTTTGACACCCCGCCAGTAGCGCACGATTATCTGGTATGGTTCGAGGCAATGGGACCAGTACACGCTTAGTGGCTGACAATTTCATTGTTGTTAGCCATATGTAGGATCTCAAGTATAATGGTAGACGTACCATACATCCATTATCCTAAGGTTTCTAACGTTTTCACGTTAGCTAAGGTTTCGAACGTATTCACGTTAGCTAAGGTTTTGGCATTTTCATGTCACTTAAGTGGACTTGTCCCTAGTTTGGGCTTGACCCCAGTATCTTTGGGGCTTGCCTCAGTTATCATGGGCTTGTGCCCAGTTCTTTTGGGCTTGTCCCCAGTTTTTTGGGCTTGACCCAAGTTTGTTTGGCTTAGTCTAAAGTTGATTTCAAAAGGTTTTGGAGCTTTGGAAACTCTCAAGTTTGTTCAGAAAGGATCTTAGATCCTTAAAGTTTATCTAATGGCAACTAGTTTGTTTATGCAAGGGTAATTCTCAAGAATATAAACTCCTATCTTGGATTTTCTTGTATGACTTATCCTTATTCTTGTTTATCTTATTAACTTCACCCCTAAACCTCGCAATTAAGTGTATGTGATCCATATTCATAATTTATCTAAGATTGTCATGAACAAGAGTTAGCAAATTTTTAACAACTTAAGTTTTTTCTAAGTTTTTATCAGGTTAAACCAAAGATTTTCACAAGAAGTCTATTTGAATATGGAAACAAAAACATGTCAAATAAGTTTTAACAAACAAATGAACAACACCAGATATAGCCAAAAGATTAGATTTTATTAAAACCTTGTTGAGGTTACCAAAATGATCAACCCGAGCTTCCACCAGCAATCATGGCCTATCCACTCGGGTTGATGTAGGGTGTTATTAATTGTTTTAAGCGCATGAAAGTTAAAAGTGAGGGGCGTCAAAGGCTTCATCCTCCACAAACAGAAGGATCCACCCACCTTTTTCACCCCCTATATTGTCTTAAGGATCAGTGATCCTTACCCTTAAAACTATTGTTCAAAATACTTATAAACCAAATTGTTCATCACAAAAACATCA
Source organism: Scalesia atractyloides (assembly GCA_947069175.1). Classification (NCBI taxonomy): domain Eukaryota; kingdom Viridiplantae; phylum Streptophyta; class Magnoliopsida; order Asterales; family Asteraceae; genus Scalesia; species Scalesia atractyloides. The sequence goes on from CAMTDV010000011.1 coordinate 41,074,826, forward strand.
ACAAAACCATAAAAAGTGGACTCCGGCCTAGGCATCAACATCCATCATCGCCCACTGAGTGGTCTCCACTGCTTCACCACCTTCACCTCCAGCACCTCTAGCTCCTTCAACCACCTCTTTAGCCCTGCTTGAACCAACTTCCAATGCCTTCATCGGCTCCAGCTCAATCTCTCCACCCAGCTAAAGAAGGGTCTACTTCCATGAGGCCACGTCCCAGGCTGACCTGTCAAAGTCCGCCTTGAGAATGGCACGAGTAGCACAGACTTTGGCCACTTCCGGCCTCAATCTCAGCTTTGTTAGCCTGCATGTCGACCACCATGATCTTCTTCTCTAAGCTCTTGACATCTTTCTCCAGCTTAGAGATGGTCTTGTCTTTAGCAGCAGCAGTTGATCGGAGGTCAGCCAGGTTCTCCTTATCTTTGGCTAGGCTTTGTCGTGATAAGCATTCAAGCGGACAAACCTCTACAAAAAGATAGCACATGAATTCAGAATCAAGGATCCTAAGCTACATACAACACTACTAGTGATGGATCAAGGATCCTTACCTCAACCATGAAGTCATAGATCTGCTTCTCAGCTTTGAAGTCAACCTCCTCGAGCTCCATGGGCTTCTTGCGCTTGGACCCAGCCTTGGCCCTGGTGGTTACGGCCTTAGGCTCCAGGAAGCTTTGGCCTTTGGCTAGCTCCTTCTTGATGGAGCGAGGGGAGATGATGCCCTTAGTGTCGTCTAGACCAAACTTGGAGGCTGACTTGCTGGTGGACCTTTGAGCGCCTACATAACAAACAAACAGATAAGTATTCTTGTTTCATACATTTTATTAAATATCAAATCACAATATAAAAACATATACGAATACTTTATTGACATTGTGTAGGATGTGGAGATGTTCTCTTCAGAATCCTTAACCCTTGGCTTGAATGTTCTCACGGTAGAATCAAGTTTTCAGAAAGCAGCAATCCTCTCTAGTGTTCCTAGAAGATTGGTGAGGCAGCTGAAGTTGGTTACTTCAAATCAAGAAAAAACATAAGTCAATAAAAACAATGATAATAGTCTCAACAATGGCTATCTAAGGATCCTAAATCCTACCCTTCAAGATCCACTTCTTGGGCAAACTATCCCCATGGGGAATAGAATTCCTTTTAACAAAAAAGAATTGATTCTTCCATGAGGAATCGTTTTGAGTGGTCTTGAGGATGGGAAGAGGATGATAAGCTTTGGACTTGAAAAAGAAACGATGGGAACCATTGGTAACTAGAAAATAGAGATGAGAAAGTTCAGTTAGGTTGAAGTCTAGCCCTTCGGTCCTGATGATCTCCTCGATGGTATATAAAACCCTCCAGAGCATCAGCATAGCTTGACTGTAACTGATGTCGGTGAGAGTGAAGAATCTATGGGTAAGATCAGGGAAAGGATGAGAGTAGCCAAGAAGGAATTGTAGGGCGAAGGAATGGTAGGGCTGGAAAGTACACCCAGATGGGTGAAACAGCGTCGCTCTTCATAGAAGAATCAAATGGCCAGAATACCGCCTCCGGTGGAAAATAGGGAAATAGACCCTCAATCTCAGGATCTGTGAACTCGTAGAGCTCCGAGGAAGGATTTGCTAATATGTTCTGACTTTGGGGTACGTTATCCTTCTCTGGGCTTTTTGCCGAGTGACGATCGGGTAGCCATCTTTACCATGATCGGAAAGGGGAAGATGAAAATTTTCAAAGAAAAAGAAAGGAATATAGAAATAGATACCTAAATAAACTCTGGAATGGATTTATATGGATGGAACTTCTGATCTTTAAAGGCACTTGAGGAATTATCTCTAAGCCTATATTTCGAAATAATAGTTTTAGCAGGTCTTATTAGTGACGTCAGGCAGTGTAACAACTAGTTACATGAATCAACGGCTAGTTCGTTCTTAACGGTAATATGATAGATGTGATCCTTATCACAACCGCCATATTGGGGTTAATTGTTAGAGCATATGTTTTATTAATTGTGGATCAAGTATCCTGAAGCGTCGCCTGGATCAGTTATCCTTAGCGGATGGTGAAGGGACCCGGAGGATCAAGGATCCTTAACATTACTTATGTTTTCTAACAATTGTTCTCTGTTTTTTCTAATGTTCGTATGCAAGTTATGAACGACGTGGACTAAGTCTTAGCTGGAATCTCGGGAATAATTCGTTCAAGATGTTGCACATGTTGAATTCCACTAACGGTCATAGAGCTTGAACGTGGTCATCCTTGAATTTCAGACTTAGTTGTTAGCTTAATTCAAAAGGGGTTGATCAAGTGTTAGATAGAACAATTACGGTTACACACATACACACACACACTCTCGCATACATTGCAAACCAGAGCTCTCTAACACTTTGCATTCGATTGTACCACACTTGATCAACATCCAAAGTTGTAACCTTTTTTGTGCAATATAGTTGATAGTGATAATTTTCACTACCCGAGGTTTTTATGCCAGCGATCTACTAGTGATCAAAGGCTTTTCCTCGTATAAATCATCGTTTGCATTACATATTTTTATTTCATATTGGATTATATTGTTGTTCAACATTCAAGCACACTACCTCACAAATAAAATTTGGTTACATTATCCTTAATCAGATTTTTGAACAAAACATGAATTATGTGTGGGTATGGTCATGCGTGCATGGCTTGCTTAGCATTTGAGACCATACCCATTCACATAGCTAGAGCTAACATCAATAACTCAACTAAGACATTGTGGAATAGGATAAACCTATCTTAATGTCTTTTTTAGCAAGAGCTAAAATAGCTCTCAAAAAAACTATTATTATCTATATCAAAGAGATAAAATTCATTATGTAGGGTATAACTATGAAAAGGGACAAAAGTCAAGCTACAATTAAAATTCTCATTCCCACATCATAGCTATAAGGTACGAAATAGGGGCCAACTCTTTCATTAGCAAATAATAGAACAACGCATAAAGTAATAAATACAAAATTGACCTCATTATTAGAAATCAAGTTATTGAATATTTGAAATAAATCACTAAATGAATTGTGAATTCGGCTTTTTTGTTTGGTCTTTGTCTGTAACCGAATTATGAAGTCGGTTTCAATCCACAAATATGGCTTATTTGAATAAACGCACCAGATTGAGTAGACTAAGTCAAATAATATCTAATTGGTTGAAATTGGTTCGGGTAGACACATTTGAATTTGGATCGATTCGGTACAATTTTCTGTTAAGAGAAAAAAAATAACCTAATAAACCCAACAAACAAACATGTATACAAACCAATGAACACTTCCATTCTTGATCCTTTATGTCTATAATTTTACAAAACCTTATCTCTAAATACAAACCAATGAACACTTACATTCTTCATCCTTATCTCTATAATTTCGCAAAATCTTATCTCTAAAAATTTAGGTTACCTTTCCAAAACATCCTACGTTTCATTCTCTAATTTTTATCTCTATACAATGAATGAATAACTGTTTGTTAGTATTTGTTGTTTGTTTTCTTTTTCCATTACAAGAAAGAGTTGGACACAAGCATCAAACAGGTCTAATTCGTAAAGACGCATCATCTAGAGACTGAGAGATGTTGTTCACATCAACATTAAAGGAGCATGGGAAGATTTTTTTCACATCAACATTAACGGAGCATGGTTCAAGACGCCAGAGAAAAGGCGTTGGTACAAAGGATGAGCGTGAAGAGGGCTAACGGTTTGGTGTCTCATTTAATGAGACTTGTCCTACACATGATTAGACAAACATAGTTTGACTAACGGGCACATCCATTATCCAGAGGTAAATCTTATGGGTCATGTAAGACGAACCTAATGACGGTGGGTAACGGATCTCAGACCCATAAATGGGATATATACCAGGTAATGAGAAAAGAGAGCACACATTCAATTCTCCCAAAGTTCTCTCATTTATTGCTTCCTTAATCAGTAACATCTCGTTGATTCTCAGAGTCCTCCACAGGGAGACTAACTATCATTGGTTTTAAAGGTTTCACAGACAAGGTTGACGACCTGAGCAATCCCGGATAAGGTTGTGCTCATTTGGACTCTTTGACAGGGAGGAAAGATAGATATGGAATTAATAGGGAGCCTCTAAATACAGGGAATGTGAAGTGATTTCCTACCTCATCTAGGGGCTACGAGAAAACCCTAAAACTTTTTTTCTCAAATTATAACCAACCTTTAGGATTGGGTTGACAGAGGGGAAACGAGATGTAAACGCTCTTGGTTCTCTTATAATTAATTGATTGATGCCCCCATCCCGTCCCTTGCTCAACATTTATAAGACAGAGAGCGTGCGCGCCTATCATCCAGCACTGGTCTACAATGCATGTAATTGTGAAAACATATTGAAAAAGTCCATCAACCCAATTTTGCTATTCGGTCGGTTGTCTATCGCTATTTATAGTTTTTTTTCGACCACGCCCGAGTCGGGTTGTGTAACATAATATAAAAAGATAAAACTAAATTAAATTCCAGATACATAATAAAAACTACACCAATTGTCATTAGAAATACAATATCCCTATTGTTTCTTCACATGACTTTTCATTTCATAATAGGTAACCGAACCTATTGTTTCTTCACATGACTTTTCATTTCATAATAGGTAACCGAACCAAAACTTTTTAACCAGAGGGTCGAGGTAATTTTTTTATTCACCAACAGAAATTATATTTTATCATGTACCGTAAATTTTTTGAGAACCAATGTAAGTTGGTAATTATTATCTTTAAGAATTAATGTTTTAGGAATTAAGTTTTAAAAGTGTACTATTTTAAGGTGCATCATTCATTTTATTGTGTAATCTGGCCTTCATTATGAAATAATCTCTCAGATCGTATTATCATTCGATTTTCAAGTCTTTGGTTGTCGTTTACCACAACAGGAGATTGTGGGATGTAACCTTCATAGCTTTGACATGTCGATTTACCTTCATCCTCCAAAATCATATTATTACATAATAAAAACAAGGTACATTACATTCTTTATTTTTTCTTTTGCCCACATTTGCGTTGGGTTGTAAATGATAGCCCAACTCTTCTTCAAAACTCCAAAGACCCTTTCAATATCTTTTCTCGCTAACTCTTGCCCCTTTGTGAATAGCTTTCTTTTTTCGTCACGAGGGTAGGAATCTGCAAGATAATACTCATAGTTGTACTCTTGCTCACTCACATAAAATGTTTGCCCAAATGCAACTCCATCTACTATATCATTAAAATCTAGGGATTGATTAAAAACCTTGATGTTGTTGCTGGATCTAAAAACTAGCGATCGATTAAAAACCTTGATATCGTTGCTGGATTTGATGACTCCAAAAATTGTATGCCAAATCAAAAGATCATATAATGTCACGACTTCAAGCATAATACTTGTGCCCAGATGGTCACCTCTGGCGATGATCTCCCCGCTAAGTAGTTGGACAGTTGATCATTAGCGATGCGTGCAATCATTGCTACCAACCATCTCAGGAAAACTCGTATACTTCTTCATGCACCTCATATATACGTTGAATGTCGCTAGACGCAGGCCTAATCAGGTAACTCTTCTTGTATAGTCGGATCACACCTTTAATTAGTGATAATAATATTAATTAATAATAATAATGATACTAATATTATGTACTTTATAATAAAGATATACAACGACGACCATGACCATGGCGATGATGATAATACCTTGACAAAAATACTCAAGACTATATCCTACAAGTAGAGGGAAGTGTCGTACACTAGTTAACGATAACTAATATACACTCTTGTAACTCAGTGAAACCAAGTATCCCCTTTCGTACAAAAAGTCATCGGCTCAATTGAAAACATCGTCTAAAAATGTTATCATCATAGACGAGATTTTGATAAAAAAAAAAAAAGCCATGTACTAGACGTTCATTGGCGCCCTCAAGATCCCAGTCAAGATGTCGTCGTCTTGTTAACGATTGAGAACTAGAATTTAATTTGACGACATTGGCTAAAATCTCGATTGATAATTTATACGCATCCATGAAAAGCTCGTCTTCCTCCAAATGGAACAAAGATGATGAGAAATCCAAATGTTATGTAGAGACGATAAAATGTGTGGAGAGTAGAATGGGTGCAGGGAATGAGAATTGTATAGTATGGTTTTTTGGTTTGAAGAAATGGTTTAAAAAGATTAACTATTTGTTTTTTTTTTAATTTTCAATCGGTTAAAACGCACAAATTAAGCCAAGTCTAACGGTCGCTGGACCCGTCCCCATTCACGTGGTCCCCCACATAATCATGCCCTACGCCCCTGAAGAAGCCTACTGGTGCGGTGTTTGCGCCCTCCATGCGGCCATGTTGGCATCCCACGCCCCGCAACCAAGCCTCATGTTCCAAGTGTGAACGACTCGAGTCATTCGTAACCTACTCAATATGAGCTTGCTAAAACATTTTTTTTTCTTTGGACTTTTTACACTTACTTTTTATTTTATTCTTGTTTTTATTTATACTAAAACTACTTTAGTAATGGTTCATTTTTTCTTTTGAAGTTTTGTTAAAGAGTAAATTTCCGTTTTGCTCCCTCAGTTTGATCGTTTTAACGGTTTTGCCTCAATAGTTTAAAAATAGCCATTTTCCACCTCCCTGATGTTTTCATTTTATTGCCAGTTTGCTCCATGAATATAGATCAGTTAAATATTTAATTAAAAGTAAGGGTATTTCGGTAATTTGAGATTTAAGTATATAATTTTATTTATTATTAACTTTAAAAATCCATTATATTATACAAGCATATAATTAAAAGATTGAGCTACAGTGATTATTTATTAATTAATATGACAAAAGTTGATTGTTATTTACGGTTTTACCATTTCATTCTTTTTCTTTATTCTGGTTGAACTTCTTGTGATACTTCACCGATAAGAATTCTTTATAACACAATTGATACAGAAAGTGCTTATCTTATTGATAATAAACGTATTGCACAAATGTTGAAAACTCAAATACAACATCTAATCATACAAAGTCTAGCCTAACGTAACAATGCTTCCACTATATCACACCGAACCAGATATACATTTCTCCGGAGTATCACAAATCAATCTGAGATACACTATTCCACCACAGTATTGCGTCTGGGATGGCAAACAACGATCATGTGTCAAAAGAAACTGATACTTTCAAAGTACAGTAAGCCTCCTATTTAAAGACTTAGTGCACGGTGCATTTTACTTTAAGATAGATGGGGGATCAAGTGTGGTGGCTGCCTACTAGCTTGGTTAGTATACGAGAAATCTCAATTGTTGTTTTCTTCTTCTTATTATTATTGTTATTATTATTATTATTATTATTCAGTTGCTTCACTCGTTTTTCTTATATAACTTTTAAAATACGACGTTTTATTAAAAACGACGAATATGTCATTTAGACGAGCTCATTTTTATCTACGTATCAACCTAAGTTTCATTAAAATCGGAGCAGGGTCAAATATAATATAATATAATATAACATAACATAACATAATATAATATAATATAATATGTTTTATTGTTATTATTATATAGTCTCTTATAATACTAAATACTCGTTTAGATATCTAATATTTTAAATGACCATCTTACTCATTACTTACTCGTTTGACAACATTAATTACAAATTTTATATACTTTTATTTTTGTCTATAAAACGGGGTATTACAACTCTACCCTCTTAAATTAGGTTTTGTCCTCGAAACCTGTAAATAACTGAGAGAAGGATTTCTTTATCTCGTCTTCACTTCCTTTTATGTAGCATTTGATCATATCATATGTTTCCATTATACTAACATTTGTGGCACTGGACGTTCCCAAACGGGTACTATCGGGTCGGGTGAATTCAATAATAGCTTGCTTCATTGTTTTATGTCATAACTAACTTATTTTTGTGTCTGGAACCTTTATGAGTTGCTCGACGGATGTTAGTTTTTCATTAACCTTTCTATGTACTAAAGATACACAGGTAGTCATGTCCGCCAAACATGATAACTATTATTGTATGAAAAATCTACGAGTGATAAATACAAATCTCAATTACCCATAAAGTCTATCATACATGTCCTTAGCGTGCCTTCGAGCATTCAAATCATAGTGTTCCTTTTAAAGGCGATACCTCCGGCATCACCTTATTAGCTACTTGAAATCCTAAGTGTTTACGCTTTTGATTTGCATAACTATTTTATCGGCCGTGAGCATTTTCATGCTTTCTTTAATATGCACTATATAACCGGTTGTATTGCTAGATAATCTTAGATCTAGGTAACTTACTTTTGCCTACTACATTCTAATAGATAAGAGTCCTATATTTCCTCAATCTGCCACTTCATAGGGTGCTCCTTTTATGATGACATGGTAACTATTATCGTATGAGGATTCGATCAATGGTAAATATATGTCCCTGCTATTACTAAAGTCGATTGTTCATGTATGGACAATATCTTCACATTTTCAGACAATTTGATCACTTTGCTTGTCAGTATAAGGGTGGTATACAATGCTCGATTTTATTCGAAATATGCACACTTTGTAAAAATCTCGAGGTGAAACAACTATTGTTGTCGGATATGATTGAGGTATGAGCACTATGTCATGAGACTAATCTAGTTAATACAGACTTTGGCAAAACCTTTCTATCTTATAGTCCTTTCAGATAGGTATATAGTATGTTGATTCGGTAAAGCTATTTGTCATCACCTATATAGTATTGTGTCCATGATTCGATCTTAGGAGTTAGTAACAAAGTCCAATGTTACTTTCTCCTATTTTCATTTTGCCATTAATGCTCTAAATTAACTCTAATGGAAGTAAGGCATTCTTTTTGTGCATTCTTTATTTGGTCTAAGTGGTTTATCGTAACACTAATTCTAGATGTACGGATCCCTATTGGTTGTATACTTTAATTTCTACTAATTGTATCCACGACCTTGTTTACCTTACAAACTAAGTTCATGAGATCCATGAATACCATAGGTGTGTTGTTCTTATACTAATGGCATCACTAAGAACTCATAGTGACTGTATTCAAGTCTCTGTGATCACATACAAATCTCATGTCTTTCTTCTTAACAAGGACTCCGAGCTTGCGAGTTTGGGTTACAATGATGTTTTTTTCCATTCGCTTCAAGATACGACTAGTTTCTTGTTGTTAAGCAATCTCAGTTGTGGTATTATTCTGGTGCACACGATTTCTACTTAATAGAGAGCTAAGCAAACCATTGATGTGACGAGATTGAATTTTCCTAACTTCATAGGCATCAAGTCTGTAGGTATCGGGTTGTTCAAGCTTATCGTACTATTCTGAATGATTTCAAGTATCTCCTTTTTAAAACCCATCGGCCATTTTACTATAAAAGTATGATTAAAATTCTAAGATTCTTAATTTAAATATGGTTTAAATATATCTTATACAAAGCTTCTATTCACACCAGCTTCCACGAATTAAAGAAACTTTTTGAGGCTCTAGCTTAAATGAACATTTGGATTTCTTATAATAAATCCTACATGACTCGTTTCATTATTTGTTTCCTTGTTACCATCATGTGAGGGACTAACCTAGTTGTTTCGTTAGATTTCATGACTTATTCTCTATATATCATATTTTCTCAATTCTAATTTGAAGAATTTTATTTCTAATTGTTCTATCTCCCTTAGGGGAAATAATCATTCATGGGTGAATTCTTCTCAACTCATTTGCATAGCAATGTCTTTTCCTTTGGTACGTAGTATACTATTATAATAATGTAGTGCTTTTGTTTGAAACCAATGTACTATAAATTGAACTCTATTGCTTTTTCGTACTCGTATATGTCTATAACACATTCCATTGAACTTTATAACTCGTGTGCCTGTGGGTCCCGTTGACGGCGGTTCTAGACGGAAGTTTGGGCGTATGATAGTACCGATTCGGTAGAACGTTATAGCAAGAGAGTGGAAACAGAATCAGCGAAAGCATTCGTTCATTCATACCAAAAGAGTATACATCTTGTCTGGCTAGCGGAATTCCTGGAGAGAATCCGCCAGCGTTTCCCCTTAGGGAACTTCCAAAACTTACAAACAATGAACACACAACACACACACACACACATATATATATATATATAAACATGAGCAGCTTGTGCGAAGCGAGTAGGTGGCTTCTTACGAAGTGTCCTTTGTACCAGTGAGCTGTTTATCACTCGTACGAGTCACATTGTCACTCGTACGAGTCACTTTGGCAGTCGTACGAGCCAGTTCTTGTTCGCACTTGATCGTGTGTTCGTATCTAATTTATCCAATATTCAATACACACTCTTTCTAGCCTATTTGCACAGTGACGGACATAAAGTGCATCAAAAGATTCCCCCTTGGACGTCACTGTCGAAGCTTGATCTTGATCTTGAAATATGAGAGCCATGTTTGAATATTCTGCAACTTCAATCAGGTATCTGTCGATGTCGTAAAATACGTCAATAGATTCCCCCTTGATTGATCATCCGAGTTAGCATTATCTACTTAAAGCAACATTCCCCTTGAAATAATTTTCTCCAGAAATTAATCTTCAGGTCTTTGTTTGCACGGTTCAAGACCTTCTCTGATTTGCTTGATCTACAAATTTTCACGAATAATCACCAACTTGAAATTAATCAATTCAGCTTCTCCGTTTCAACTTTAACCACACCCGTGTTTGGTTTAGCGCACTCCTCCAATGCTCGATCCTCTGATCTTCAAAAACCCAACCGACAATTGATAGAAACTTCGAATTACCACAACGATAAACTTCAAATCAATAAATATATGCGTAAATTTGAAATCCCGATTTCCGTAATCACGATTAATCAGCAAATCGGTAATCTTCTCAATCAGCAAATCATCATCGGAATCATATTATCTGGTAACACATCGAATCTGAGAAACATTCTTCGGCAATCAGAATCACATTCTTCCTTTTTAGTTACAATAACAGATGTATAGCTATCTCCGCTGGAATGGCACAACTGAAACTACAAAACATCCTCATTTCCTGGCGTTTAGTCCTAAAAACAGTTCATTTGCCTTGAAGAGTTAAAGATAAGCAGTCGTATATGCATCCACTTCCACATCGAAGATCAGGTATTTAACCTTTAAGCATCAATCTGTATCATGATCTGAAAATTCTGAACATCCTTTGATCACGAAACTCCAAATGTATAGTCTAGTTCATGAGCAACTGGTAACATTTTTTTGTCCGAAAGATTTATTATACCATCTTCTTTAGTCATGAATTGCAAGTATATAGCCTTCCTCGTTAGTCCCGGTGACAACTGAAACCACAAAGCATCCTTATTTTCTGGCGGTTAGTCCGGAAAACAATTCATTTGCCCTGCAGAGTTAAATTGGATACTTTGTACCACTAAGCAGTCGTGTGTACAACCGGCTTGTACGAAGACTCAGGCATCAACGTGACCACGACTACTGAATCTGATGAACAATTCCTCCAAGACTCGGTTATGCAACCCCACTTTTACGAAAAATAGACATCAACTTTATCTAATCACTAATGAATCTTAGATGCTCTGTCTTTCTCAGATAATAATCTGCATTTGGACTTATAGACATGCATCAATTTCTATTTTCTAACATTTTAGCATATCAAAGGTTAGTCAATATATTATGTAGGATCTTGCCCCTTTCGGATCTTCCTCTAAGTAACTCGCTCATGCTATGTTCCTTTGAACCACTGATATCGGGTTTTTTATTTTGATTTTCCATGATTAATGCTTTTACTGGTGTCGCAGTCAGTTTCTTTCCTCCACCGGCCGTAGGCGGTAGCCAGATTCGCTTCAAGGAATTTGCCAGCACAAAATAGTCACATCAGATGACTTTTAGCGGGGATGTGCTATAGGAGCATTTTATAAGTGTACGTGAGACGTAGAGGTCATCTTGTTGAACATGTCAACATCAACATCAGTGACGTTTTCTTCAAATCAAGCAATCCGCGAAAATTAGAGTTAGTAGTTTAGATCCATCAAAATTTTATTGTGATTTTTTTAGTAGGACGACCGACTTTTGGTGGTCTAGTATCATGTCTTTGACTTTTGGTAGGAAATTTATGAGATGACTTTTAAGTGGGGATGTGCTATAGTATTATGTCTTTGATACTCTACACATCCAAAATATAATTAATTAATGATGGTTATGTTTTCAGGTCTTTGAGGATGTAGTGGAGAAGAAAAATTATTTGAATATAGGGAAGTCTTACTTTCGCTAATAACTATTTCTCATATGCTATTTTCATAGTGAATTCGACTTATAAGGTTTGAGGGAAATAGTTGTGTAAGGAGATGTCAAGTGTGAGATCTCAACTATGGAAGAAATTAACATTTATGTATACAATTCATAAGAATGTGACTTTGTAGCCTTTGACAGAACTTCGGGCTCTCAGTAAGTATTAGGTTTGATCTAATTGATTACACGTACACAAATATATTGTCAGTAGACAATAATTAGTAAGTATTTATTTATTTATTTAATGTCAATGACAGATAGGAGGGGGTATGGCTGATCTATATAAGACCAGTAAAAGACTCAGGGGGGTGGACTGGGATGATAAACATAAAAGACTTAAACGAAAGACTCAAGGGTGTTAAACATAAAAGACACTTAAACATAAAAGACTCAAATGGTGTTAAACATAAAAGACTCAAGAAGACTCAAAAACTAGAGAGAGAGTAGAGAGAGAGGTAAGAGAGAAATATATAAGAAGAAGATTTTATTTCTTTCCAAGGATGATTTACAAATGAGGGGAAACCTTCCTTTTATAGACCAAGGAAAGGCTTGATTACATCATCCATGACATCACTCTTAATAATACATAGAAAATATCTAGGAAAATACAAAATACATGACATAAGCGCTTATGTCACTTTAAGAGTGATTAAAGCTTTATTTATCCTAAGCACACGTGCTTTTATCACTTTAAGAGTGATTAAAGCTTTATTTTATCCTAAGCACACTATTAGCACGCTAAGCGAGTGCAAACATCTTTATTGTGGTTTTGCGGAATCAAGGATCTCTATGGTGAACTGGGGCGGATTCTGATGGAACGGGTCATCATTTGGTATAGGGTCGAATACCGCTTTTCTCCTGGGGGCTGTTGGAAGGACGATCATAGGAGGGTGCGTGAGTGCTCGAATATTATTGAAATATTCCACCATATTCTTCTCCCATTCAGTTGTCTGGGGATCCTCTTCCTTCCATGGGTGTTCACCATTCAGGACTTGTGGTGGCAGTTCTTCAACCTCTACCCTGTTTACCTTTGCGAGATTAATGTGCGTATTCATCCAAGCATCCTTGTAGTTGATTTTGAAATAGTACCCTTCGGGGTTTAAGTCATACCAAGAGTGTATGAGGGCAGGCAATGCTGTAGAGTTTAAATCACACCAGCCTTGGCTAGGTTTGCGGAGCAAGACCATGCAATGTTTCTTGGGGGAGTCCCTCATGAGGTAATCCCAATCAGAGATTGGGAGGAACCACTCTAGAACCTTAGCAAGGTTCTTTCTTTCTTCTAGTAGCATATCTAGCTGGTAGTCCAAGAGGTAGGTTAACAGCTTGTTGGAATTAAAAGCCATGGGAATGGCAAAAGATTCCGTGAGGTACCATAGGAAAGCCAGTCCTTCGTTTGATAGCCTGTGCAAGTTTTTTAGCCTAAAAACATTTAGGAAGGGATTATCTAGGAAGAATTTATCTCCATCCATCAATGGGCCCTGTGTCTTGAAGGTGAGGGTAAGGAGATTTTTGAAGTTTAAGAGGGATTCATCTGTGATGGCATGTTTGGTAACCACTCCGAGGACCTCTGAAGGCACATTCTTGCCTTTCAGCTTTTGGATGAGAGTGGCTGTGTTCGGATGGTTTAGGTATTCATGAGTGCTTCTTTTGAAATGGGGAGGTTTGGGTTGTGGTGATTCTTGTTTTTGCTGGTCTTTAAATAGGCAATGCTATCCAGCAAGGAATCTTGGGGAATTTGTTGAGCAGTTGAGGAGGATCCTTGGAGATTATTCTTCGCTTGCAATGATAGACCCTTCGACATCTTCTCCTGTCTGTTCTTTGTTGCTGGAATTTCGTGATTGGCTTGGTGCCCTGGGGGGTTTTCTTTTTTCTTTTTGACCCATAGGGCATTTTTTCTTTTTCTTTCTTTCTTTCTTCCGAGGTAAGTTTCCCTTGTGACCACATATTATTTTGTCTTCATGCGGGCCATGCTCTTTACTTTTGCTTTTCCGGGTGGTTGTGGCAGGAATCTGCAGGGTGGAGGTCACATCTTCCTTTTGCTTTAGTTGAGCGGTTTCTTTTGCTTTTCTAGGCTGAGCTGGAAGATTCTTTCGGGACAATAGGATCCCTGTGTCTTTGAACTGTGTTGTCAGGGAATCTATCACGTGGTTTTTGTCGCTGGGGCACTGTTGTTGCTTTTGGTTTTCTTGTTCATTTTTGGTGTTGGTGCCGGTAACCGGAAATTTCGAGCGGTCTGAGAAAAGTCTTCTATCATGTAGATTTCCATTGGCTCATCTTCAGACTCAGACGTTTCACTTGTTTCCGATTCATCACTTGAACTGTAGGATATGGTGCAGATCATCCTTTTCCCTGGTTCATCATCTAGAGAATAAAGTGATTCTATGTCGGAAACATCTACCGGTTCTATCTTGTTGATAGCTTTGAGAAGGGCTTGTGTTTTTCTTTTATCTTTGCAACCTTTTGCAAAATGACCTTCTCTATTGCAGACGTAGCATCGATTTGTATTTCGGCCTCTTGTTGATTTTTTGTTCAAAAATTTCCATTTCTTCCTGGATGTACCTTTTCCTGGCCGCGAGGAGTAGGAGTTACCTGACCTTTTGAACTGGACAAATCTTGATTTTTTGTGAGGTTTTGAGCAGTTGCATGACGATTCATCTTTGCATTTGATCTTTAGGTGCTTGTCATTGCATGCAGACCCGAGCCTTCTTCCTGTTTTTTCAAACTCAACTAAGAACTGTTTTTGGTTACATAGTTTAGTTAGGGCGTTCATGACTAGTTAGTAAAGTCCATCGAGGGAAGCCTGAGCAACGGTCATGTTCTTGGCTTCTAGGGCTCTATATGCCTCATTCGAGAGAGACTCCGGAAAGGAGTTCAAGAAGACTTGCTTTAGGTTTATGTCTTCAATACCATGGAAACAATAAAACATTTCGGACATTCTGTTGTAATGCTTCTCAAGGTCTTTTGGACGGAAAGAGCAGCATTTCATTTTAAGAATTCTTCTCGAGCTCAAATTGTATGATCTAACGGATTCCCAATGAATTCATAATAGATTGCATTTATGAATTCTTTTGGGTTTTTTGCTTTTTAGGATGTTCGTTTGCCTATATTCACCAAGATTTACGTACCAATCCCAAAGTCTTCCTTGGCATCTTACCAGAAAGCGTTTGATGACCATGTCAATGTTGTAGTACTGGAGCTCGGCTGTGCACCAGGTTAGCATTTCAACGCTTCTATCACGCCATTTTGCTGGGGGAATATCGTCAAAGGTGAATTGCTGTTTTGAATCCGTATTCGGAGGAGCTTTCTCATTGGTCGGTGGTGATGTCTGGGACGCTTCATCATCAATGTCAGAAACATAGGCTCTTTTAGTTGTTTCTGCCTCATTCATGAACAGATGCTCGAATTCATCTGTTGGGGGCAGTTCTTCATAGGAGTGTGAAGTAGAGCTTTCTTCGGATATGGATGATGTTTCGTCATGTGGGTTAATCACTGGAGCGATTATCTGTAGACCCTATGGGTTGTTAGTTCTGATCAAAGCTTGCAAGAATGATGAGATCCCATTCTCTTCTTTGGTAGGCATCATATTGGGAGCCTTTGAGGAGGTCATCATGATGTTGTCATCTACATCCTTCTCACTTCTTGATGGTTCTTTTCCTCTGCTTGCAGATGGGATTTTGTTTATGCTTTCAGATGACGTGCTTAGGAAGCTTTTCGTTTAAGTCTTTTATGTTTATCATCCCAGTCCACCCCCTAGTCTTTTACCGGTCTTATATAGATCAGCTATACCCCCCTCCTATCTGGCTCTGATCCCAGATAGGAGGGGGTATGGCTGATCTATATAAGACCAGTAAAAGACTCAGGAGGGTGGACTGGGATGATAAACATAAAAGACTTAAACGAAAGACTCAAGGGTGTTAAACATAAAAGACTTAAACATAAAAGACTTAAATGGTGTTAAACATAAAAGACTCAAGAGGACTCAAGAACTAGAGAGAGAAAGTAGAGAGAGGTAAGAGAGAAATATATAAGAAGAAGATTTTATTTCTTTCCAATGATGATCTACAAATGAGGGGAAGCCTTCCTTTTATAGACCAAGGAAAGGCTTGATTACATCATCCATGACATCACTCTTAATATACATAGAAAATATCTAGGAAAATACAAAATACATGACATAAGCACTTACGTTACTTTAAGAGTGATTAAAGCTTTATTTATCCTAAGCACACGAGCTTACATCACTTTAAGAGTGATTAAGATTTATTTTGTCCTAAGCACACCATTTGCACACTTAAATTAAAACGATTACAATTTTTATTCTGAATCCGGATCAACTGCTGGGTCTAATTCTTTATCATAATCCCATACAGCTAGTTCGTCGTTTGTAAGCATGGTGACTCCTTTGGGAAGATGCGTCCGGATATATTCTTTGTGGGCATTGTCCCAATCCTTTGAGTGTGGGTCTTCGTTTTGCCATGCGTTTACGCCATCAAGTACATCTTTGGGCATATCTTCTGGTTTGAAGCCATTTGCAGCAGCTAGGCATTTTCGGACGCTCATCCATTCTTGCTTATGAAACATTTTGAAGGAAAAGGATGAGGGTTTGTAGCTTACCCAATCATGGATGAAGCAAAAAGGGGCATGATAAATGGCTGCTTTCCATCCTGGGGGATAGATGTCGGTGTAATGTAGCATCTGGGTCTTCTGAACATCACTATGCAATACCTTTTGTTGGATGAGGCCATTTGTCCAGTCCATTGGTGGGGTGGGAGAAACCACTGGAGAAGGGTTAGCGTATGTCTTTGTTCTTTAGATAACTGTCCAAACTGGCAGTCTATTAGGTACTGCAATAATTTGGAGGTATTGAAAGATATGGCAATGGTGAAGGCTTCAAAGAGGTACCAGAAGAAACAAAGTGCTTTTTTGGTAGTTTGTATAAATCCCTTATATGAAAGACATTCATGAAAGGATAATACGGATGAAAAACTAGACCCTTCATAAATAGGCCAGGGTTTTTCAAGGTGACCGTGAGAAATGTCTTGTAACTTAGGACTGACCGGTCCTTCAGGGCTTGATCCGCTATTGCCTCAATGATTTCTTCTGGGATTTCTTTTTCTTTGAATTCCTTGTTGAGTGGAATGGCTTCTCTTGGAGTCTGGGGGTTGGTTGTATTCATCATTGTCACACCCCAACCGATGGCGGAAACATCGAAGTGAGTCGAACTAGATTGCTTGAGACATCATAACGCTATTTGCGACAATATTTAAATTAACATCCCATTTCATTTCATAGCATCAAAATTGTCAAGGTTACACCGAATATTCAAATACAAGAAATAACAACAAAACAAGTTCAACAATAACATAATGATTAACTTAGTATTCTACGCGTGTTTCTACGCCATTCTTACTAAGTTCCATCATAACAACTTCATCAACCTGCAACATGTTAAAAAGTATAGTTTAATAACAAGTATTGGCAAGTACACAAGTTTAATATCATAGCATAAGTATAAAATCTATTTAAAAAATCCATATGAATAGCTAACGTACAAGATAAGTGTAAACAAGGCATGTGAGTCTACAAGTCAATCCTCTAGTGTACCACAAAATAGATTTGAAGTTAACATTGACCACAAGAATATGGGCGGTGCGTTACTCCTATAGCGCTATACATGTTATGGGAGGCTCGATCAAAGTTAATGACATTTAGATCACATAAGAATATACCAAGTAACAATCCAAGTAGTATAAGACTAAAGCATGTTGATGGATTGTTTGTGTATAGAATAAAGTGTGGTTTAGCATAGTTTTAGTAAATTAATCATGTTGCACCCAAATAGTGGAAAACATAAAAGAGGTCGAGTGTACTCACGGTTTTGCAAAGTAATATCCGTGAGAGAGTTAGGTTGATTTAGGGGATGGAACACCAAGTTTATCCTACACAAGGCAACGTAGGTGTGTGAGTATTAGATTGACGGGGGAGTTCAATGAGTTTAGGAATTTAAAATAGGCAAGGAAAGTATGTATAAACGAAAATATTTATCTAGACATTAACTCTCGTTTTTGACACTAATAAGCCCCGAAGGGTGTTTGTGTTTTTATGGGTCATGCCCAATAGAATCGTAATGATTGTTAAGTCTAAGATAAAATAACATACTTTTAAGATAATTAACCATTTGGTCATGGTCAAAGATTCGGTTATATTAAGTATTTACATATAGTTATATTATTACTAATTTATCATATAGTTCTTGTATTTCATAGATATCATGTAAGTCATATAAATCATACATGGAGGTAGGAGGATAACCATCCTAAACCTCTTTCATAAGATTCACCATTACACAAGATTGGCACAAGGACAATCCGGATGGTCAAGAATTATGGAAATCATCAAGTGAGGGGTGGATTGAATAGTTGAATGGCCAAGGCCTTCACGTAATCACACCTACACCAACACAAGTTTGTAAGCTTGGATAGCTCAACACTTGTGGGTTTGAAACCTAGTAAAAACCACAAGTTTAGAGGCAAGTTATGCCTCTTGATTGTATGTGAACAAGTCTAGCTTAACACACTAACCATAAGCTTGGTTAGGGTCATAAGTAGCATAGATTTGTCATGTTAAAAATAAGTTCAAAAAAGTTTTATAAGTTATCTTCCAAAACAGAAAGTTTGGCCCAAAAAATGGTGGGATTCCACCTTGGTTTTCCATGGAAAACCTATGGTAACGACCATGGAGCTTAGCAAACAATGTTGAGGAAGAAAACAAAGTGAAAACATTGAAAAATTTGAAGTTTGAAAGATAAAAATTTGGGCAGAAAGTTTGTACACTTTTGGACCTTAAAATGATGTGGTTTCACCTTAGTTTGCCCAAGCAAACTTGTGAAAACCTTCCTAGAGGTTATCCAAGAGTGTTAGAAAGAAAAACAAGGTAAAAAGAAGAAGAAAAGTGAGTCGAAACTCACTTGCAAGCTGCTGAGTTTCAACAGAGAATTCTGAAGTTTAGGGACTTGTTTGAGGAATGTGGAGGCTTGTTAAAGTGAGAAATGAGTGGAGGAACTTGTGTTTATATAGGGAAGGATTAGGGTTAGGATTAGGGTTGAATTAAATGCAATTAGGTGGAGTTTGAATAAAAATCACCTTTAGATGCAAGAACCGTAGGAACTATTATCCATCCTTTAGATGTAATTAAATGCAATTAAAGGTGAATTAAATGCAATTAACTCAACCACTTATATGCTAGGTTAAAATAAAAATCACATTTAGATGCAACAATCGTAGGAACTATTATCCATTCTAAATCTTTCATGTATGAGTGGTTGAGATTGAATTATTTGATTCCAGTTTAATTTATTTTGTAGTGATTTTATTTATTAGAAAAGAATAAATAGTACAAAAATAGTATTTTAGAAAATTTTACTTGTGTACTACTCATGTCAACTTGTCAAATTAACAATCAAACATCATACACTACATCATTCTTTATATCAACATTAGTTATGTTTATCTATTTAAAAAAAAGAATTAATTATAACACATGATTTTTATACAAAAAAATTACACTACATGTGTAAAAAGAAAAAAGTCTTCAATCCCTGATCTTGATATTCATTTTTTTATCGTTATCCTCGTCATTTGAATGAACAGCCCCAACATCTACGAAAATCAAAGAAAAAACTGAGCATTTACATTCTACAAACGTTTAGAGGAGCTCGGGCCGGCGATTAGGGGCGTAAAAAACATTTTTTTACATTTACTAAACATTTACGCGTGCCGTTTTTACATATGTTTTAAAAATAGATTCACGCGTGACGTTTAGAGGAGCTCGGACCGACAATTAGGGGCGTAAAAAACATTTTTTTTCATTCGGCACCATGCGCAAAAAAAAATTTACATTCGACAACTTACGTAAAAATATTTTTCAAACGTACGTAAAAATCATTTTACGCCTTCCATTTTTACATACTTTGAAAATTAAATTTACGCGTGACGTTTAGAGGAGCTCGGCTCGGCGATCAGGGGCATAAAAAACTTTTTTTACGCACGTTGTCAAAACATTTTTTATTTATTTTTTTACATAGTGGTGTTCTCATACTCGGTTCGTGTAAATGTTTACACACGTTGTGAAATTTTTTTTACGAACGTCAAAACTTTTTTACGCACGTAGTCGAATGTTTTTTTTTAAAGTTACATTGCAAAGTTATCAAACAAATAAACGAATTAAATAGAAATTGTCAATAAACAAATACGACAAATATAGCTTACATTTTATAAATAACATTATGTCAGAATTAGGAAAATAGAGTAAAAAGAAATAGATATCATTTTCGATAAATTTGTATTTTTTATTAACATATAAGACAAATAAAGCTTGCATTTTATAAAGAACATAATGTCATAATTAGGGAAAATATAGCAAAAATAAATAGATATTATTTTTGATATTTTTGTATTTCCTAAATTACGTAATATTTTTTGTGTTGAATTTAAAACCTAAGATGTTATTTCTTAGTTTTAGATATTAAAAGGATAAAAGAGATGAAATGAGAAAGATATTATTATGTCAAACATATAAATGATGATTTGATGCGTATTAGAGATAAGAGAGAGAAGATGTGATATTAAGAGAAAAAGACTAAAATATTCTTTTGAATTAAATTGATTATCGATGATGTGTTAATATTCTATTGGATATAAGGAGTTCTCATAGTTTTCACAACTGATAATGGTTCCTCCTTGAAACCGAATCTTGTTTATCATATATCATGTAATATATGAACTGATGTTTATGTAATAGTATAACTAATTTGTTGATATATCATATACTATAAATCAAGTGGTTTCTAGCTAGTAAATTACTATATAACCAAATCAACAACATCACTAAATAGTCATAAGGCTATATGGAGTTCCATAGTGTGGGGTTATGTAACAAGTGGTAATTGTATAAGATAAGGATGATTATGTAACTTGAGTGTGTAGCGGGGTTATACCCCTTCAATTATACATATATACATATATATATTTATATATATATATATATATATATATGATTAGGATCATTTGTGAACAATATCTTCATAGTGAACTGTGTGAACTTATCTTAGCCATTGATTTCCTTTTTAAGTGTTAAGGGTAGAATAGTATTTTTATATTTATCTAGATTTAAATCTTTTTTGTTAATAATTGTTTTCAGTTACCAAATCCCAACATTATAGGGATTTAATTTTCTCATCTCTTAACTCTCTTTTTCTCTCATTTTTAATTATTTCTTTATTATTTTAATTATAAGAGATTAAAGGACTAATGTTTATTTTTAAATAAACTCTTATGTTCTTTTTAAAATTAAATATTAAACCTAATTAAATTATGTTTTTTACATATGTGTATACAAGTCAGTATATACAAGACTTATACATTTGTGTATAATTACATCTTGTTCCCACAGGTCGGTATAAACCAAATTTATACACATGTGTATTATTCAAGTACATATATGTATAAACTAACATCTGTATATCTTACATAAATTGGTAATTAGCGAGACTGTACACATGTGAATAAACTAACATATGTGTATCTTGTATAAACTAATACTATCGAGACTGTACACATATGTATACACTAACAACTGTGTATCTTTTATACGGAAACTAGCAAGATTTTAGGAATTTTGATTATATTGTTTAAGAAATGCAATTTACAAAAGACGCAAATACCCTTCTGTGAATTAATTTAAAGGCAGGTTATAACATCATAATTACAATCTTGCCATTGTTAAAAATCTTTAGATGATATAATCTAATCGCTCATATTAGTTCAGACAGTTCACTCTCAACCTAGTGTTCACTCTAGAACCCTACCCTATATATATATGTGTGTGTGTGAGGAGAGAGAGAGAAACAAATGGTGGAAGGTATGGCTCCCGTGAAAATTTTCGTGAAGGAGGGGAAGATCCAACTATACATAGTGGTGTTCGCCGGCGCTATAGGGCGTTATAGATGAAGGTGACGTCCGGGACTAATTCGAGTAGTTTACACTTTACACTTTTAAATCATTAATTCATCATGAAATCTCAACAATAAAATAAGGGATTTCGTAAAAACATTTTTAATAAGTTTTGCATATTAACTAATCATACTATAGACAACAGTAGAAAACTCAAATAGGATTAGGCTTTTATTAAGCCGTATATGTATATATAAAAACCCTCTACGGGTTTAATAAAGTAAAAATGGTTTAATATGTCAAAATATTTGGGCTAGAAATGAAAGTTTAGTTTGGAAAATTTGTTGAGCAATAAAAGGTGAGCCTACAGTTTCGATGTCTACAAATTTTAGCAAGTATCCAAACAGGCGGAGGCGAAGCACCCTTTCCTTCACCGCATAAATAAATAAATAAATAAATAAATAAATATTGGATGGGTCTATATTCTCGTTGCAGATGCTTCTCTTCGTAAACGGCGTCGTCTCACCTACCGCCCCTTCTCCGGTCACAACCTTGCTTCAGTCATACCCTGGTTTGCTCCCTTCCTTCCTTATCCATCCTCTCAATTATTTTCATGTCACATTTCATTATTCTATATTTTGCTCTGGCCAAATGTCATTTCTTTTCACCCTAAAATAATCACATTTCATGATTGGGGTTACCCAACCCAAACACAGTTACAGATCCTAATACAAATATATGGTTTTTTACATACATATCCAAACACCCCCCAAAGTAAACTGTTATGTCACCCCTAGTCAGCTTGTACTTGCACACATATGTTTAGTGACGAAACTAGAAGGGGCAAAATGAGTGGTTTGGGTCAAAACGGGTTTAGCTTAAACTGGGCGAGCTGTAAGCTAGCTGGGCCAGGCTAGGCTAGGCTGGGCTCGGGTGGGCTCGTTTACAAATCGAGCTGAGCTGAAACGAGCCAACTCTTTCATGTTTTTGTTATAAAAATTAATTCTAATGTTTACACCTATCGATAGATATAAAAGCAAAAAAAAATATATAATTTTTAACATATACATGATGCAGAATTTGTAAATTAAAGAGTTTATAATTTATGTATATTGAATTTAGTGTTAACTTTTGGGTTATAGTTTATATATATTCTGTAAAATCCCACCATTAACAGCTATTGGTATTTGGTAGGGTTGGGGAGAGTAAGATGTAGCAAAGCTATAGTTTATTTAAAATTTGGGCTGCATTTCAAACGAGTCAATTTCGAGCGGGCTTTGAGCAAGTCGTGAGGTTTTTGAACAACCATAAAAACGGGTCATCTTGAAGTATGGGTCAAGCGGTGCCAGATGAGTTTTCCCGCAATGATTTTACTTTTAATTCTTCATGAATATTGCATGCATTAATGATTACCAAATACTCTTAATTTTTTATTAAAATGAATTGGGAAAGATCTAAGTCTTTGAATAGAATGATCTGTGATAAAATATGCTTGACCCATTCTCCTTCCTAAGTTTTTTTCTTTTTCTTTTTTACCCGTTTGAGATAAAAAAAACAACCCAAATTGAGAAACTCATAAATAAATGATTGAATTGTGGACATATCAGGTGCTTACACAACCTTTAGAACTCATAACGGCGGTTTAGAATTGGTGTTCTACGAAAGGCATTTGCAAAGGCTTGCTAATTCTGCAAGAATTCTTTTTGAATCATGCCCGAAACTTCTATTCCAAACAGGAATGAGTTCAACATCAGCATCCCTGCAACAAATGAAGTCTATAGAATGGGAATCAATGATTCCGTCTTTTGTTAACGATTCAATGACCAAAGCAATACCCTATGCACGGAAAGAGAGAAAAGGTGAAACAGAATTAGCATTCACTGCTCTCGTGACTAGAAATTTGGAGAATTTGATTCCAGATAAGAGGGTAGATGAAGAAGATATTAATAGGGTTTTTAATATGAATCTACATGTTAGTTTATATGATCCTATTGTTTTTGGGGTCCGGACAAATGGTGCTCATCTGGCTGTTGTGGGCCGTGGTAGAGATATCGCAAATGCAAAGTACTCGGATTGGGTTAGGTAAGTATAAGGTAACTAGTAAGTAAATGTGGCAAAATGGGCGGTTAGGTAACGGGTCAAAATGGGTTCGGTGAACATGTGTGATTTTTGGCTTGACCTGAAACCTCTTTTTGCCAAAATCTTTTCTTTTTAGTTAATCAATATATTTTTAGAAATTTAGTTATTTGATCCTTGAAGAGAAACAACATAACCTGAATCAACCCATTTACTTATAAATGGGTCAAAATGCACTTGGTAACATGTCAAATGGGTTCTAGTCAAATGAATGATTCTTTTAACAAACCTATTGGTTCGGGTGACTTACTATGTTTTTTGTTCAAAATCTTAAGTTTTTAAACAAGTAAAAAACTGTCAAATACTACTTTTGTGATTTTCAGCCCATTTGGCCCGTTTCTGCAATTCTTCTAAGCTGTTTTTTTCTTTTGTCTGTTAAGAGACAAAACATAGCCGAAATTGACCCATTCATAATAAATGGGTGGAAATTGTCACCTCTATCGGCAAGATTCATGCACAGTTTATGTGTTACTTTCTAGGACGTGTTAAATATGATTATTAAGCAGGATTAGGAAACCTTTGGAGAAATTGAGGCCTCCATCAGCTACTGAGCTCTTGCTATCAAATGATGGAGATCAGATTCTTGAGGGTTGTTTGACAAATTTTTTTGTTCTTTCTCGTAAGGTATGTTGTAACTTTTTAAAATGTTTGGACAAATGTTGTTTGGTCAACCCATACCGATACCACAAGTAACCGAGCTCTTTTGCTTGCTTAATTTTCAACTTAATTGTAAGTTATAGCAACAAAATGCAAAACCGATGCAGTGGGAAAACCATATGCTTGTACTGTTTTTTAATTGTTTAAGAGATCACATATAATATCATGCTAACTTTGAAGTTGCATCTTAGACTTCAGTCATTGTTATCTTGTTTACCTTTGATTAAATTTATTTTCCAGCTTATTTTTCTTTTTGTCATGCAGGATGATATAGAAGAAGACAGTGAATATGCAGAAAATAAATTACTAAAAAACAAATATAGTTATTCTCTTGAATTACAAACAGCTCCGATAAGTGATGGTGTTCTTCCTGGAGTAGTGCGGGAAGTGGTCATTGAGTAAGTTATTTTCTAATTCTATATTTGCAACTTAGCATGTGAATGCCACTTTTGTTTTACAGGATATGTCTAAAAAATGGAATCCCAATTCGAGAAGTTGCCCCATTGTGGTCCAAACGACACTTGTGGGAAGAAGCGTTTATTACAAGTATCTCCTTTACTCCATTCTTTTTAAAAATGTGAAGTGGGAAAATATAGCATTTGTTATGCATAATCATTGGCAAAAATAAGACGTTGAACGATATAGATGTGATAACACTATTTGTGGAAAGATGAATGGAAATAAAAAGGGATAAAAAACTTATGAAACAAAATAGTTGATTCATAATATCCCCAAAAATGTGCAGAAAGGCAGATTTGTTAAGTTTAAAAAAGTCACTTAAAGAGTAGCATTACAAGTATGGCTAAATGGGCTGTTTTTACGGGTTAGGTAACAGGTCTAACATACGTTTGGGTCAAAATGACCAATTTTGGTTCGAACTTTTTTACTATTTTTATAAATCCCTGGTAAGTGAAACATGAACACGAGTACATAATTTTTAGTAATAATTTAACTATTTATATAAAAATACTATGGGGGTTTTATGCCTTAAAAATACACTTTGGTTCAAACCATTTTAACTATTTTTTATTTTATATGTTAGAAATAAAAATAATCCGAATCGACACGTCTATATCTAAACAAGTTGAAATTACAACGTCTAACTAGCGTGCAGTTTGTAACTAACCACTTTTTGTGTTGATTATTATTACACATAGTAAAGACATGTATCTTTTACAGACAGCTTAAGGCTTTTGCAGCATGTGGAAACAATTCGAGTTCCGAGTTCATGGAACTCACTGAGTTCTAAAACCTGG
The DNA here is from genome assembly GCA_947069175.1 of Scalesia atractyloides. Classification (NCBI taxonomy): domain Eukaryota; kingdom Viridiplantae; phylum Streptophyta; class Magnoliopsida; order Asterales; family Asteraceae; genus Scalesia; species Scalesia atractyloides. Next base: position 41,101,070 of record CAMTDV010000011.1, read on the forward strand.
AAGGAGGTAACCTGGGAGGAGAAACAATTCGAGGTTTGTAATATTTTTATTCTCATCAGAATATGAATTTGTTTATGACACGTGTAGGCTTTATTGCTCATGAAACAATGATTTATTTTGATATTAGGAGGCTCCTGGAAGCATAACTGCTATAATCCAGGTAAAGTATACTGTTATTACTTTTGGCATGCAGGGGCGGACATACCTTATACGCAGGGGTAGCCTCTTCTACCCCTTGGCGCTCCGGCGGTAGTGTAAATTTTGGAAAGATTTGACCTTTTTTTGACGTTTTTTCGATTTCGTTACCCTTTTCTCTATAAAACGTTACCCCTACGAATATTTTCTAGATCCGCCACTGTTGGCATGTATATGTTGTTGGCTTCTTGAGACCTAAAAGTTTGTAAATAAGAAAGACGATATGATAGGTCGACGGCCCATAAGCCTTTTATTACACTTAAGCCCCCTTTTGACCATTTGTTTCTTTATTACAATTGTTATTGTGCAGAATGAAGTCTTGAAGATGGCACAGCTTGAAGGCCACTCTATCAAATCATTTCTTAAGTAATGTAATTAGAACAATGTGTGTTTTATTTTTTATTATTCTTTTTAACTATAGTAGTTATGACCGCACAAACCTTTTTTACAGAGTTGAGATTTGTTGTTTTTTTTTGTCACATATGTATTCTAGGATACATACATATATATATACACAATGATTTATGGTCACATATGTATAATACAACACACACACAAGTGCATATATATATATAATATACACACAATGAAGCGAAGACAAAGGTGAGATACAAAAATAATATAACAGATTTGTGCACTTCTATTGCTCATGAATGTTTGGGTGTTGTATTATGAACCTATTTTCGTGAAAAGGAAGAATTGTGTCGCATGGCTATCAGTTATGTAAATAACACATAAAAAATGAGTATCGAATACTATATAGCATATAAAAGAGTACCAATTTTGTAAATAATACATGAAAAACGAGTATCGACTATTATATAACACATAAAAGAATATATATTGATAATTTCATGATTTTTCTCTTTTTTTATGATAACCTGGTCTATCTTGAAGTTGTAACCACCGCCGCTTCAATTCTTGATGTACCAACAATTTAGCTAGCGACCCTGTTGAATTTTTTTTTCTTTGTCAAAGGCATAATTAACATATATATATTCACTCACAAGAAATGTACGTTTCCTTTTCAATCGTAATCATCATGAGGAAAACGATTCTAAATCTACGATTCTCATACGACTGAATCATCCTTAACAACGAAAGTGAAATCATTCTTAACAACGAAAGTAAAGGTTAGAAGCGCCAATGGTTAATTGCTGGTATAAATTAGTATCGATCAATCATCAATATATTATAGTTTAAATTATTCAAATCCAAATTAAAAAAAAACAGTTACAAAAGTAGGGAAGAGCCCCGCACCATATAAAAAAATACCTACACGGAAAAGAAGTACAAATATAAACCGAATATTGTATCTATTATAGCACGGTTGTACAAGTTTGGTGTACCGAAACCAAAAACCCTAACAATGAAATAACCACGTTATTAATTTTTCTTTTTTTCAGGATCAGTTTGTTAAAGAAAAATGGTCCATTCCTAGCTAAAACCCAAAACAAACTCTGAAACCCTTAAAATTCACAAAAACAATGTGGAAAGACAAGAGTCCCGGAGTTAAGATTCTCTGGGTATGGACCATCGGAACTGCCGCCGGTAACTCATCTCTCCGCCGTACCTTCTTACTTTCCCCATAATCTCCGATCTAACATCACCTCTCTCTCTCTCTGTGATTCAGTGCTTGTTGCAAATGTTGCCACAAGTAGAGTAAGAGACATGAACAAGATCATCAATGCCCCTGAAGAATCTTCGTCTCCTTCTGTTGATCTACAAACAACGGACTCCATTTTAACTGGTACGGTTCTAGATTCAAGCTTAGAGAAAGAAAATTGAGACGTTAAGGGTTTTTTTTTCTATAAAGAATTTGTATGTTGAAGAGTTTTGTATTTTGAATTTTGATTGTTGAGTTGAGTATTGGATTGTATGTGTGATCTTTCTTTACATTTGTGGAGCTTTTTGTTTGTTATAAGATGTTTTTATCTTGGTGCATGTTAGGTGTTCGATGAAATGTCTAGTAGAATTTTCACTCTTGGGTTACATGAGATAATTGGCAATACAATGATGGTTATATCCTAAATTGTGTGCCAATATTGTTTGATGAATTCACGTATGTGTTTTTAGTCACCCGAGTCCTATATGGTCAGTCATTCTGGATTGTTTACGCTTAAAATGTTTAACCGTGAAGTTCTTTCATTTAAAGCCAGCGCGCCCCCTTATACACGTAGGTGTATCACAGGGCATGAACCTTTCATCTTTCATTGTGATGACAGATATATGATTTACCTAGGATGATGTTATATAATTTTTCTTCTTATTGTAATTATAATTTTAGAATTTATTTTACTAGGATTTTTAACATTCAGTATATTGAAGTTGTGTATACATGGTTAAACACTTATATATATTGCAAACCCTTATGTATTTTAATAAAAATCAAAATACTTCCCGGTTTGTATTTAAACTATCACAAGGCACAAACACCTACTATTTGTTTCTTTCAACATAACAATGATAACCTCAAATCCATGCTAGCATATTTGTTTACCCCTATTTATAACAAAATCCGTATTTTATGAAATATATAAATACCTTATTATGCCGATTTGCTACAACACAATACAACCTTGGTCGAAGTTTGAGACATAATACATAAATACCATATTTTGGTTGGTCTATATCCAAAAACTGGATAACATATGATGTTTATATGTTTCAGTCAATTCTTTTCCATTTTCCTCATCTTCACCTTTCAAGAACTTAAAGCACCAATATGCAGACGATTTTGGATGACGAGTGAGATCGTTTATATAATCAACATAAATCAAACCAAATCGCTTTGTATAACCAAGACACCACTCAAAATTATCCACCATTGACCACACAAAGTATCCCCTCACATCTACTCCATCCCTGCAACATAATTTTTTGTACAACATAAGAACAAGGTAAAATAATGTGTAGACATGAATTGTATAGGTAGCAGTTGAAGAACAAGGTAAAATAATGTGTAGACATGAATTGTATAGGTAGCAGTTTCAACCCGCTTACTACACGGGTCAACTATTATGATGTAAATAAATGTATTCACAATATACTAAACAAAGTTTCTTATAATTGTGATAATATAAATTTCTAATCATATTTATCACATTAATTATTAATATCATGTTTAAAATAAGAGCAAAAAGTAGTATCAACTTAACAGTTGGATTTTTTTTTAATATAACTGATTTAAGAGTAAAAAGACAATATATTCTGGGTGGTCCCTTTAACCATCCATCCCCTTTCCTTTTTAGCTAAATTTCTAATCATATTTAATTAATAGATGAACTCACTTGATAGCCAGATAAATAGATGCAAGATATCCCTCAAAGTAAGCAACTCTCTGTTTGTCATCCAACATTTTACCTAAGGGAGATGCAACATTGTCTTCATCGTCCATGCCTATAGATGGGCGACAAAGTATTCAGCACATACACACGCATATATAGGGGTGGTGCGTTTAATACATAACGAGGGTTAAGTAGATAACATCGAGAACCACATAAGCATATTGTACATATTGTATGGAACATAATCACGTAGTAGGAGAGAGAAAGAGATGCGGTTCAAAAACCATCTTATGTGTCACATTTAAAGCGACATGTACAAATGTTTATACAACACTCTCACTTTTCTACTTCAATTTGGTTTTTTATTGAACATCCCTCTATACATGTTTGTTTCCAAGCATTTGGTCGATTTGAATCCTCTGAAGGGAACTAAAATGCATATGTTCACAAGAAATTTGTAAGTAAATTTAAAAATTAGTATATAGATACCGTTTTCAGTAATGTAGATTGGCGGGTTATTGTATTTCTGAGCTATGTAATTAAGATTTTTCCACATACCCCATGGAACAACGTACAACCATGGCGATGCTGCCTGCCATGAGATAAATTCAAATTAAAGTAGCATTGGTGCCCCGATGGTATGCTCTAGCGTCTAGCGGTGGCTATATGAGAGGGTTGGTTAACGGGTCAAAACAGGTTTGGGTTGAAATGTGGTGACTTTTTGTACGGGTCACAACAAGCTATGATGGGTTAAGTTAGCCCGCTAAACATTTTTGTCCTTTATCTTAAACTTTCCTATAGATATAGAAGACCTTAATTAAGATTGAGAAAACAAAATTACTACAATAACAAACCATAGTTTTTGAATATATATTTTTGGGAGTTGTATGTCCTAAAAGTAGACTTTGGGTGACTTCTAACCCGATTTACCTACTTCCCCCTTAGCAAAACAACCTAAAACAACCCATTCATAAGTATATGGATCGAAATTCCCACCTATAGTATGCATGCGCAAATATAAATATTACGTATACCTTTTCACCAATCGCCCCGTTTTTCCAAGTAGCTGAAAAACAAAAATGGAGAACCAAGGTAAACCTTCAAAAGGGAAGACGAGTTGCTAAAAAAATTAAGGTGAAAAAGAAAACTCAAGACCGAGTATATTCACATGTGAATTAAACATATATTCGTGTTTGAACGCACACGCTATGTGTGTGTGTATGTATGTTTGTACATACATTCACAAGCACGATTATATGGCACTGGAACGTAGCGTACCTATTCTTGTTCCCTCTTGTGCACTATAGTAATCACTTTTATCTTCGTTTGTACTATGCGACACAAATCTTGATGTATAGTGATTCAAGCCAACAAAATCCAATGAGTTTCTTAGTAATTCTTTATCTTTCTGGGAAAATACTGGAAGCTTGTCTCCAACTCTCTCCTGCATAGATTTAGGATACTCTCCAAAAAATATTGGATCCAAGAACCTAAACAATGTATTCACATCATGCAAAACAAAACATAATTAAGTATTTAGAATTAAAGTGTTAAGTCAACCTACCATCCAAGCTGAAAGTCAACATGCCTTCCTGCTGCAGCTATATCTTCTTCTTTATCTGTTAAGGCCTCTCCCCATTCACAATCAACAACCAATCCTATTTCTCCACCTTGCAGATCCTGTTTTTAGTTCTATAAATATTTGTATTACATATTACTAACTGAGTTTATAAAACAATTTAGTATTCACCTTATATTTAGTTCTATATATTGAAACAGCTTCTGCATGGGCCAAAAGCTGGTGGTGGGCAACCAAATATGGTTCGGCTGAGCGACTGTCACTTCTTCCGGGTGCAAATAAACCAGTAGAATATCCATTTACTGCTGTCTCAAGGGGTTCATTGATTGTAATCCACTTCTTCACTCTATCACCAAAACTTGCAAAACAAGTTTCTGCATAGATCGCGAAATACTTTCTGCATGTTTGGTACATGCATAAATTAAAAAAAATAAATAATAATTAATGTAACGGATTAAGGTACTTGGATAATTAATTTAAACAGAACAATTTAGGACACTGTGAGTATTTGAGTACACTTTAGGCAACTTTTGACCCCATTATCAATAAAATAAAAACCGAAGTGACACGTTACATATTTAACATAATGGGTAAAGATAAAAGACGGAAACTTACAGTATTGAGTCACTCAACCACCCTCCCATCGAATCATTAAGATACAATGGAAGATCCCAATGGTATAACGTTACACACGGCTCAATTCCTGCAATAGTATATTTGCAATTTACTTGTAACAACTTAATCTTCATGGTAGAAAAAAAAAGCAACAATTTTATTAGTTCATACCCTTTTGAAGAAGGTAGTTTATAAGATTATTGTAATACATGATCCCTTCATAGTTGACTTGGGTTCCCAGCCCATCTGTAAAGAAAAATATATAGTTTTGAGTGGAGCCACTTTCATCATTGAACCATATAAATGGTTGAACTTTTGTCATGTCCAGTTTGTAAAACGGCAAAAACGCCACTAAATCTACGAAAATACGTATTGAAAATTCATCTATAGTTGCTTAGGGGTACTTTGTTATCTTATACTCCCGAGTGATTTTCTTTTGGCCGGACAGGGATAAACGAAACCAAATTGATACTAGGGTGGCCTCTAAAGTTGTCTTAATTTAGGGTGGCCTCAGTTAAAACTTTTGAATACTTGGATGGCCTACACATTATCCCCTAAATCTATAAGAAAATGCATGTGGTTTTACTACTTAAAAGTATGTAGATATTAATTGGAATATAGGGAGACATATTTACATGACTTGTCTTCCTCAACTAAAATTTGTTATCCCACATGAGAAAACCCTATGACAATTACCACTTGTTTCGGCAATTATGGTAACAACAAGCATCAAGCAGGATCATACTGGGTACGTTTCTTTGTTTGGTAACAACATGCATTACCTGGATAGATACGTGACCATGATATAGAAAGCGGTAAGCACTGAAACCCAATTTGGCAATAAGATTAACATCTTCCTGTATTTTAAAAAATGTTATGTGGATAAGTAATTCAAAAATACTAAAAGTGCATGAGTACAAGAAAATTTACTGTTACTTTAAAAACAGGGGTAACTAAATGAATGCAAATTCACAAATGCCAACGTTGTACGAAAACATAACCTTGTAACGATGGTACTGATCTACTGCTATATCTCCATCTTTTCCGTCAAGAATCTTGCCTGGTAGACCAAGATAAATAAAAAAGAGAGAGTAAAATAGACTTCCTTTACAGTTAATATCGCGATGTGTCAAAGAATATAGATGTAACAAGTGAAACAATAAACCTTTTGTGTGTGTGAAAGCATCCCATATAGAAGGACCTTTTCCACCCTCACTGGCAGCTCCTTCAACCTGCCATATATATAGTAAGTACCAAACAAGAAAACATACTATGAAACCATATGTATGTGTATGTGTGTAGGCCATAACAGCATCTTAAGAGACCTTTCAAACAATGAAACCTACCCAAAATATCATGATTTAACGGTTTATATGGGAAGTAATAACATGCTACTTCATAAGAAATGAATCCTTCACGTAAGGATGTCGAGTAAATCTACGAAAAAAATATATATATTTGCTAGCCAATAAGTTAAACATAAGCTATAACTCACTAAATATATTAGCAAGCTAACGGTAATATCCCACTCTGAGAGTAGGTTACGAGGAGGGTGAGATAAGCGTAAAGGTTACATCTATTCCAATAGATAGAGAGATTACTTTCCAGTCTATACATCAACTAGAATAATAACCATTTGACTAATGTATATTTACAAAATGACCCTAGACTTTATTTTTACCAAAGTAACCCTGCTAATCTCCGTCTTGTTAGAAAGGAAAGTCTGACCTTGGAGGTAATCGCAGCAAATCAACAGCAGGACATCATGCAGCAGCTAATCAACAGCCGGACATCCAGCTAATCAACAGCAAATCAATGACAGCTAGTAGTCAGCTGCTATCATCCATGTTTAGATTACGGTTTTGTGTATAAATTCAATACCTTTCATTGTAATGAAATATACAGAAATACATACCTCAATTCATAGTTCTGTGAATCAACCTCTATCAACTTTTAACATGGTATCAGAGCAGTGTCGTTCTTGACCTGTTCATCATTTACCTTGCTCACCCAAACCAATCATCTTCTCAACCAAGCTGCCATGGCCGAAGCCGGTAACTTGGGAGAAGATTTATCAATTCAAATCGCCAATCTGCTCAAGAATGGCCTTAACCCACAAAACCGAAACCCGAAACTATCCGATAACCTTCAAATAAACCTCAAGCTCAACAGCCAAAATTATGCTCTATGGACCCGGATGATGAGGGTAGCCATAGGCGGCAAATCAAAAGCCTTTCTAAACCATTTGACAACCAATCCACCAAACCAAACCAGCGAAGAGTATGAACCATGGGAACAAGATGTAACACCCCAACCGATGGCGGAAACATCGGGATGAGACGAAAACGAGATTGCTCATTGCTCACAACATTATTAAGTGACAATAATTAATTAAACCATATTTCATTTCATAAGAATTGTCAAATACATCAATGTAACAAAACAAAGAACAATCTAACATTTGCAAAGTTATAACAAAATTGATACGTCGACATTAAACCTAACGTCTAATTTGTGTGTATCTAGTCCTTGCTATATTGTTTTCATAGCGCCATCTCCTTCAACCTGTAACATGTTTTAAAATAAAGTCAATGCAAAAGCAAAGGCGAGTACACAAGTTTAAGCATAGCATACGTATACGAATAAGGTTTGAACAATCCTCATGGCAACTAAATCTATACAAGAGCAATATCAAGGCATGCAATGCTATTAATCAAACCGTAACGCAATCACGTTGTTTTAACATGACCTCACGTGTAAATCGATGGAGGTGGATGCGTGAATTCCTATAGCGCTAAGCATGTCAAACAAGGCTAAAAATAGTTAATGACTAAAGCACAGCACAACGTTTATCCCCAGACAAGCAACAAGTATACGATTCAAGTAGTCATGTGTATAGGATTGTTTGTGCGTTTCAGAAAGTTTAAGTGTTTGCGATTTTTGTATATGGAAACATGTTACACCCAAAAAGTGATATAAAACAAATGTGGGTCGAGTGTACTCACAAAATTGCTAAGTCTTCTTTGGAAATTCCACGACGAGTTGATGAGTGGGAGAAAGGGGACATCGAGGTCACCTTAAACATGGCAAACGAATGTACATGAATAATAGAAGTTACGACGAAGGATTCGAATTGGAGTTGAAAGTACGTATATAGTTAACATCGTTTAAGAAAGGAATTTCTAAATTAAATTCATCAAAAGGATTGTAGGAGTGTTGTCAAATAATTAATATATATATTTGACGAAAAGCATATTGGGTATTATTTCAAACGAATTGTATGAGATATATATATGTATATTGTCGAATAGTGTGCAAATATATTTGTCGAAAGTAAAATAAATATGTTTTGTCGAAAGTAAAATAAATAAGTATATTTGTCGAGAGATATGATAAATATCTACATTTGTCGATGAATATAATAAGTAAACATGTTTTGTCAAAAGTTTAGTAAATAAGTATGTTTGTCGAGAATTGTAATAATTAAATTTATATTTTGTCGATGAATATAATAAGTAAATATGCTTTGTCAAAAGTATAGTAAATAAGTATATTAGTCGAGAATTGTAATAAATAAATTTATATTTTGTCGATGAATGTAATAAGTAGATATGCTTTGTCAAAAGTGTAGTAAATAAGTATATTAGTCGAGAATTGTAATAAATAAATTTATATTTTGTCGATGAATATAATAAGTAAATATGCTTTGTCAAAAGTATAGTAAATAAGTATATTAGTCGAGAATTGTAATAAATAAATTTATATTTTGTCGATGAATATAATAAGTAAATATGCTTTGTCAAAAGTATAGTAAATAAGTATATTAGTCGAGAATTGTAATAAATGGATTTATGCTCTTGTCGAAAGCATAATAAAGAAAATAAGTATATTTTGTCGACAAAAAAAACTAATATCGATAAATATATTCCGTCGAATAGTTCAAATAATAAATGCATTTTATCGAATAGTTTAATAAATATATCTTGTCGAATAGTTTAATAAATATATTACTTGTAGAAAATCGGGCAGAGTTTCCTCTTGTTTTTGGACGATCCCGACACACAAGTGTCGATATTATTTGTCAAAACGCAATAATTACGAAACAATATATATATTTATGTCTACAAATTTTATAAGGTTCGGTTACGTGATTATAACACTAATTAAATACAAAACAATATAAATAATAACATAAAAATTTGCGGCGTTAAAAGTATACCGTGACGCGTTTTGATTGAGTGGACTAAAGCATTGACTGAACTTGGCCCCGAACACCGAACCGAACATCGAATCTGACTGGTTTGACTGGCGTTGACTGTTTGACCAGGTTTGACTTTCGTTGACCAAGTTGACCAGGTTTGACCGAACACAAAACGAGACCCGAAATCGAACTAAGACTTTCACTGACTCACTGCTGACCCGAACCTCTGCACCGAGACCCGAACCCGCTGAACATGAGCCGTGATCTTGACTGAACCGAGATTCGACCCGGAGCTGACCCGAGTTGACCGGCAGTTGACTGAGTTGACCGGGACGCCCAACTAAGTCGGTTGACTGTTCTTGACCGAAACCCGAGCCAAACAGGAACTAAAATCCGAGCCGAGACCGAACCGAATCTGAAACAATAACCACTGAACTTGAATCGAAAAATACACAAACAAAACTTGAACCAAAAAAAAACCGAAACCTGAACCGAGATTGAGAGATCCGAACCGAGACTGAGAGAGTTAACCCGAAACTGGGTCATCACCACTGCCATGACCGCCTCTGTCGTGACCACCATTTCCGAACCCGAGTCCGATCCCAACTCGAGCCAAACTCACCACCATCGCCGCCGTGAGCGGCGTTTTGGCTGACAGAACTGCCGCCGTTGCTGCACCGCCGTTGCTGAACTGATGCGTCGTCGCAGCCGCGCCGCTCCTCCGCCGCCGCATCGCCGCCGCTCTATCTAGCTCTCTCTCCTCACAGCTCCCTCTCTCTCTCTCTCTGAAGCATCTAAGCGGGTGTGAGTGTGTCGGGTTTAAGAGGTCGCAGGGAGGTATGAGTGTGAGATGTGTTACCGGAGAAGAAGGGCTGTGTGCAGGCGGGGAAAGGAGAAGCAGGGAGATGAGTGTCTGCGTAAAGTGAAATGTGTGAGGGTGTGGGAGCGGCTGAGGAGAAGGGGGGTTTTATTTATTTTGAAATTAGGTTTAGGGTTTAGTTAGGTTTAGGTAGTGTGTTGGGCCAAGGCCTGTTAACCCGATCTAACGTTTTTGAGTGGCCCGAACGTACCGACGAGATCCGATTTCAAGTACAAGTTTCATAAAACGTCGAATTTATTTTGTTTATTATTATTATTATTATCTAGAAAAATAATAAAATACGAGGCGTTACAGTCTCCCCTCCTTTAGGAAATTTCGTCCCGAAATTTATTTAAGAGGAAGACTTGAAAGGAATTGGTTAAGGAATTGAGGGTTAACGGTCAAGACTTGAAGTTCTGGATACGTGAGGGTAAGAATGGAGTTTAGAGCAACGAAGAGTTAGGTTTGCAACAAGAAGTTGTTTGACTAGGATGATTTGAGGCATCAAGCTTAAGTAAGGCGCGTAAGTATGCGTATAGGAGAGTAGTTTAAACGAGCTTTGAATAACTCAAATGATATGCCATCTGAGCAGAAAAGCTCTCGTGAGAAGTGGTATGCAGTTTAATGGTGAGTGTGCTGTTCCGTAGATTGTAAGAAAGTTCAATCGACTTTGAAGAGCGTTAATCTGCTTCCGTAGCATAGTGGTAGTGTGTTCGCCTCGTAAGCGAAAGGTCACGAGTTCGATCCTCGCCGGGAGCTTCTTAAGCCCGGTTTTGCAGAGAGTTGCTTAATGATGGAAAAACGAGAAGGTTAGGTATTTTAAAATAAGCTAGTTATCGAGGTAGCGGCCAATCAAGCGTGTCGCTACGAGAATGGGAGATAACTTTTAGAGTAAGAAGGCATTTAGGGTTTGAATGCTTACACGATTGATTGTAAACAAGGTCGTATAAAAAGATAAGGTTAACGGGAGTAACGGAGGCATAAGAGCGGACGACTGATTCGATCAACGAATACTCGTGTAAGGATGACATATGTATATGAACAAACGAAAACGTTACGTTAGGGATTAAGACTCGTCGTGGATAATCGGGTAGCGCGCACTTAGCAATGCAGTTGTGAGTTGTTTAAAGCTGGCGTGTTAGGTCGTATTATGGTCTGTAAATCACCGAATTTCTCATGGCACGTATTACGAAAGTTTGGCAGCATGGTGAAAACACTTATGTATAGGGATTACCAGTGGCGTATCCACCATGTTTTGACCACGTTGCGACCGTTTCGTTATTCGATGCAATGTTACGTTCCGTGTGTTACCATACGCGGTAGTACACTCTATGGTTCTCATGCGCTTATCGCTATAATCCCGTGTGCACCCGCGATTATACCGATCATCACATGATCCGCATAGCTTGTACTAGCAGCGCATGAATAAAGGTGTACATAAATTCTGAAAATAAGTTTGCGTGCGTGTAAGAATGTAGTGCGTAGGCATGTTTACGTGCAAATAGCTTGTGGCCCACGTAAGCGAATCCCTCAGGTTTCGCTCGCGCATAGGCACGAATATGAATACGAGCACAAGTATGGGTATGTGTATGAGTATAAGTATAAGTATGGAAATAAGTATAAGCATGGATATAAGACGTATATGCATGAATGTGATGATAAGTATAAGTGTAATACCCCTGTAACACCCCTGCCCCTCGTTATCACCAACATTGTCCGTTTTGCCCTTGATGGGTGGCCCATCCAGGAACTCGCGACTTTGTTTTTGGTTGCCCTGGTGGAGACTTCCCAGGAGGTCACCCATCCTAGTACTACTCCCACTTGAGCACGCTTAACTGTGGAGTTCTCCTCTCATCCACTAGCATTAAGCCCAAAACGCGTTGGTGATTTTAGAGGTAGGGCATTACTTACGAGCCAGGAAGCTCTCCTGTCCACGGACTATGTTGGGAGGTATGCCATTAGGTGTTATAATAAGCATGAAAAAAAATGACACGTTATTTTCATGAACATGAATATGTGTATGATTATAAAAGTCAACAAGTGTAACAGACGATAATGGTGCGTATGATATGAATTGAATGCTACGAATTTATTTACATAAAATAGTCGAGAAATCAGGGTATGTAAAAACGAATGATACGTTTAAAATGTTATGCAACAGTTGACTAAACCATGTACGAGGATACGCGTGTATTGTTGTTTGAGCAAAACTTTGAGGTTATCGCTTCTAAAATAGGCTTAAGTTTAGCTTAGAATATAGGACCTAGTGTGTGAATGTAAAGGAATATAAAGTACTTATCGTTTATGTGTTACGTATTTTGTAAAGGACGGGAGTGCTACCTTTTGTTTTAAAAGAATTTAAGTAGGTCGAAAATGGTTGGTTCTCATAAAGTTTTCTTGCCCACGTGTTTTGAAACTTACGTGACATTTCGGGAGGTGTATGATAAGGTATTAAAATAGTAAGTTCGCATTGTTTTCAAAGGATTAAAAGATTTGAAATTTTAGTGGTGCTTGTGAAACGTTGACCCTTGAGAGGAAATTCGTGTTAATTGATTTAATGACCGTTGAAAAACGTTTAGCAAAATGTTTTCTTAATCGCGATGAGAGATTTAGAGGGTGTTTGGGGTTGAGTTTTGAAAATAGATTATGCGTTCTGAATAATCAAAATCAGATAATTAGTTGTAACAAAACATACTGTAGGAAGATAGTGTTGGATTTGATTATGTTATTTGATATCACAATAATCAGGTAATCAACTATTTGAGTGTTTGAAAAATATATATACACGTACATATAAAGTTATAAATAGACGAGCTTTGATCTCTAAAATACGTAAAACAAATCAGTTTTTTTTTTTTTTTTTTTTTATTATTATTATATATATATATTATTTTTTTTTCCAAACACTAAAAAAATATATTTTTATTTATTTATTTATTTAATATTTGTGCTTCCAAACACAAAACAAAATATTAGGTTGCAAAACAATCCCAAACGCACCTTTAGTACAACGATCCCATAATGCCTATAAGATATTGGTTTTTTTTTTTTTTTTTTTTAACATAGAGTTATTGCGTGAGCGTGTTTTAGTGATTAAGTTAAACATAAGACTTGTGGGCAAGGTATTCGTTAGACCAATTAAGTTGGTAGGTAGCATTCTGTCGAGCTTTGAAAATCGTAAAACAAAACGTTTCATGTGGTGACCAAGTATATGCGTGTGGGATTTATATGAAATAGATTACCGGATGGGAAATACGTTTGATAAAATAGTACGTTTTGAAATTCGTCTAAGTAAGAATTTTGACAATATAGTAAAAGGTTTAGGTATACAATTTAAACATGTGGTTTGTGTAATAAAGTCTCCAAGAAGGAGGGTTGGTAACGATCACCGAGGTATGGGAATCACCCCTAATCCGTTGGCGAGGTCGTTTTAAGGAAGGAAGGAAACGAAGTTTGATCGTCTAGGTAAGGAATTCACTCCTATCTCGACGACGGTCTCCATTTCGGACTTCTCAAGAAATATAAGTCTAGTTGATGACGTTTTGAAATCATGTATGCAAATAATGTATAATTGGATGGAAAGGTTTAATATGAATTGCGTAGAAACCTTAAAATAAATTAGAAATTTGAAAGAAAGGGTAACAAGTACCTAAAAAGTCATGTATAAATTGAAATGGTATAAAAGAGAGTCTCAGAAAACATTAGACTGTTTCGGGTAGAGAAACGTCGACTATTCCAAAGTGAATCGAAGATCCTTTCAAATTAGAGAAACGTGCTTTGGCCTATAGGTAAAACACTCTCGTCGAGAAGCGATTAACGGCATTTTACCCTTCCAGTTATTACACGTCTCTAATCGATTGGAAAATCGAAACTTTGGCGAGATTGGAAATCGAGGAATGGGACTTAATCGACAAGGTGCGGGTTTCACCCCTAACTTGACGATTTCGTACCCTAAGTGTGGTTGGCACTCTTCGGGTCAAAATTAATTTCGACACTTTGACGAGAGTCCACTAGAGTTTGAATGGGAAGTTTTCCATCAAGGTGTGGATGTCACTCCTAACTTGATGGTGTAACCTCGTAAAAATATAAAGAATAAGCGTAATGAGAATCGTTCACCAAATTGTGGATATCACGCCTATTTCGGTGAAGTCGTCTCACTTGTGTAATACGTGTGTTTTCGAGTTTAGTATAATCGAGTAAAATGCATTGGGGAAGGCGTATGATTGAAATAATGTAACGAGTATGAACACGTAAAGCGTTTCATAAATTTAACATATAAGAGACGTTTTAAGAAATTAGCATGTGAATCACGTATGGTCAAGTATGGTACTTAACTATAGACTAGGTCAAAAGCGTAGCAATCTACCTAATTCCCTATAGTTATGGCTCTGATACCAATCTGTAACACCCCAACCGATGGCGGAAACATCGGGATGAGACGAAAACGAGATTGCTCATTGCTCACAACATTATTAAGTGACAATAATTAATTAAACCATATTTCATTTCATAAGAATTGTCAAATACATCAATGTAACAAAACAAAGAACAATCTAACATTTGCAAAGTTATAACAAAATTGATACGTCGACATTAAACCTAACGTCTAATTTGTGTGTATCTAGTCCTTGCTATATTGTTTTCATAGCGCCATCTCCTTCAACCTGTAACATGTTTTAAAATAAAGTCAATGCAAAAGCAAAGGCGAGTACACAAGTTTAAGCATAGCATACGTATACGAATAAGGTTTGAACAATCCTCATGGCAACTAAATCTATACAAGAGCAATATCAAGGCATGCAATGCTATTAATCAAACCGTAACGCAATCACGTTGTTTTAACATGACCTCACGTGTAAATCGATGGAGGTGGATGCGTGAATTCCTATAGCGCTAAGCATGTCAAACAAGGCTAAAAATAGTTAATGACTAAAGCACAGCACAACGTTTATCCCCAGACAAGCAACAAGTATACGATTCAAGTAGTCATGTGTATAGGATTGTTTGTGCGTTTCAGAAAGTTTAAGTGTTTGCGATTTTTGTATATGGAAACATGTTACACCCAAAAAGTGATATAAAACAAATGTGGGTCGAGTGTACTCACAAAATTGCTAAGTCTTCTTTGGAAATTCCACGACGAGTTGATGAGTGGGAGAAAGGGGACATCGAGGTCACCTTAAACATGGCAAACGAATGTACATGAATAATAGAAGTTACGACGAAGGATTCGAATTGGAGTTGAAAGTACGTATATAGTTAACATCGTTTAAGAAAGGAATTTCTAAATTAAATTCATCAAAAGGATTGTAGGAGTGTTGTCAAATAATTAATATATATATTTGACGAAAAGCATATTGGGTATTATTTCAAACGAATTGTATGAGATATATATATGTATATTGTCGAATAGTGTGCAAATATATTTGTCGAAAGTAAAATAAATATGTTTTGTCGAAAGTAAAATAAATAAGTATATTTGTCGAGAGATATGATAAATATCTACATTTGTCGATGAATATAATAAGTAAACATGTTTTGTCAAAAGTTTAGTAAATAAGTATGTTTGTCGAGAATTGTAATAATTAAATTTATATTTTGTCGATGAATATAATAAGTAAATATGCTTTGTCAAAAGTATAGTAAATAAGTATATTAGTCGAGAATTGTAATAAATAAATTTATATTTTGTCGATGAATGTAATAAGTAGATATGCTTTGTCAAAAGTGTAGTAAATAAGTATATTAGTCGAGAATTGTAATAAATAAATTTATATTTTGTCGATGAATATAATAAGTAAATATGCTTTGTCAAAAGTATAGTAAATAAGTATATTAGTCGAGAATTGTAATAAATAAATTTATATTTTGTCGATGAATATAATAAGTAAATATGCTTTGTCAAAAGTATAGTAAATAAGTATATTAGTCGAGAATTGTAATAAATGGATTTATGCTCTTGTCGAAAGCATAATAAAGAAAATAAGTATATTTTGTCGACAAAAAAAACTAATATCGATAAATATATTCCGTCGAATAGTTCAAATAATAAATGCATTTTATCGAATAGTTTAATAAATATATCTTGTCGAATAGTTTAATAAATATATTACTTGTAGAAAATCGGGCAGAGTTTCCTCTTGTTTTTGGACGATCCCGACACACAAGTGTCGATATTATTTGTCAAAACGCAATAATTACGAAACAATATATATATTTATGTCTACAAATTTTATAAGGTTCGGTTACGTGATTATAACACTAATTAAATACAAAACAATATAAATAATAACATAAAAATTTGCGGCGTTAAAAGTATACCGTGACGCGTTTTGATTGAGTGGACTAAAGCATTGACTGAACTTGGCCCCGAACACCGAACCGAACATCGAATCTGACTGGTTTGACTGGCGTTGACTGTTTGACCAGGTTTGACTTTCGTTGACCAAGTTGACCAGGTTTGACCGAACACAAAACGAGACCCGAAATCGAACTAAGACTTTCACTGACTCACTGCTGACCCGAACCTCTGCACCGAGACCCGAACCCGCTGAACATGAGCCGTGATCTTGACTGAACCGAGATTCGACCCGGAGCTGACCCGAGTTGACCGGCAGTTGACTGAGTTGACCGGGACGCCCAACTAAGTCGGTTGACTGTTCTTGACCGAAACCCGAGCCAAACAGGAACTAAAATCCGAGCCGAGACCGAACCGAATCTGAAACAATAACCACTGAACTTGAATCGAAAAATACACAAACAAAACTTGAACCAAAAAAAAACCGAAACCTGAACCGAGATTGAGAGATCCGAACCGAGACTGAGAGAGTTAACCCGAAACTGGGTCATCACCACTGCCATGACCGCCTCTGTCGTGACCACCATTTCCGAACCCGAGTCCGATCCCAACTCGAGCCAAACTCACCACCATCGCCGCCGTGAGCGGCGTTTTGGCTGACAGAACTGCCGCCGTTGCTGCACCGCCGTTGCTGAACTGATGCGTCGTCGCAGCCGCGCCGCTCCTCCGCCGCCGCATCGCCGCCGCTCTATCTAGCTCTCTCTCCTCACAGCTCCCTCTCTCTCTCTCTCTGAAGCATCTAAGCGGGTGTGAGTGTGTCGGGTTTAAGAGGTCGCAGGGAGGTATGAGTGTGAGATGTGTTACCGGAGAAGAAGGGCTGTGTGCAGGCGGGGAAAGGAGAAGCAGGGAGATGAGTGTCTGCGTAAAGTGAAATGTGTGAGGGTGTGGGAGCGGCTGAGGAGAAGGGGGGTTTTATTTATTTTGAAATTAGGTTTAGGGTTTAGTTAGGTTTAGGTAGTGTGTTGGGCCAAGGCCTGTTAACCCGATCTAACGTTTTTGAGTGGCCCGAACGTACCGACGAGATCCGATTTCAAGTACAAGTTTCATAAAACGTCGAATTTATTTTGTTTATTATTATTATTATTATCTAGAAAAATAATAAAATACGAGGCGTTACACAAGATGACCTAGTCGTCTTCTCATGGCTCATACAAAACATCGAACCAACCCTCGCCAGCAATCTAACCGAATTTCCAATAGCAAAATCGTTGTGGGATGCCCTGGCTATAACATATAGCAGTGGGCGTGACAAGCTCCAAACTTTCAACCTACATGTCAAGGCGAATGAAATCAAACAGAACAATCTCTCCCTAGAAGAATTGTGGATTATACTCCAAGGAGTATGGGGAGAAATTGATCGGATTGACCCAAACCCTATGACCTGCCCAGCCGATATCCAAGCGTATCACAAAATCAGGACGGAACAGAAACTGTTCCAGTTTCTAAACGCTCTCAACCTGAAATATGATCCTATAAAAAGGGAAATACTCCGGTTAGAGCCCCTTCCAACCGTAGAAACTGCATACTCTACTGTCCGCAAGGAGGCCGCTCACCAGAATATTCTGGGAACACCTCTCAATGACACACAGGGTATCACAGTGGGTCTAATGGCCTCTGAAATTGACGGACTAGGGCTTGCGTCAAAGGGCCACCGACGAGCCGGTGAAAAAAGAATCGGAACAAGTAAAGACGACAAAACTCATCTCAAGTGTGATCATTGCGGGATGATGAAACATACCCGGGAACAATGTTTCAAACTCGTCGGATATCCCGAATGGTGGTCTGATGGTCAGAAGAGAGGCACAAAGACTACAGAAAAAGGAAAGTCATCCGGCGCCGGTAATCGAGATGTTCCCAGAGATGAAAGCCGGAACAGATTGGGCTTCGGCGGAGTGGCCAAAGCAGATGAAGAAGAAGCAACAGGTAAAGGGTTTGGGGCGCAACCCTCAAACCCTCAGTCATACATAAGTGAAGAAGAAGAAGAAGATAATGCACGAATAGTCCCTCGGTCAAGTTTTAAAACAAATATTGCACATATAGTCCCTGGAAATAAGGGAAAAGTCAATATGGCCCACGAACATCAAAAACAAAAACTATGGATTTTTGATTGTGGCGCAACCGATACGATGACTTATGAGCTATCGGATATTATTTTAACAACCAAACCAGAAAAAACACATATTCAAACGGCAAACGGAGGAATAATGGATGTAAAATCGGGAGGGACTATTGAGATTTCACCCACAATAAAAATCTCTAATTGCTTTTATGTTCCTTCGTTATCACATAAGCTGCTTTCCATCAGCCATGTCACGAAGGAACTCAACTGTATTGTCCTAATGTACCCTACGTTTTGTATTTTACAGGATATCAGGACGGGAGTGATCATTGGGCGTGGCACTGAAAATCAAGGGTTGTACTATGTGGATGAGGTGACTCAAAGTGGTGCTGTGATGCTGACTCATGGGACATCGGAACGAGAAGCTTGGCTATGGCACCGAAGATTAGGTCATCCTTCTACAAGTTATTCGCATATTTTATTTCCAAAACTATTTCCAGTTAATTCTATGTCACATTGTGAAACATGTGTTTTAGCAAAAAGCCATAGAAAAACTTTTAAACCCAATAACACTAAGGCTGCTTTGCCATTTTCATTAATCCATTCTGACGTATGGGGTCCTGCCCCAGTTCTTGGGGGGCAAAACCTTCGGTACTTTGTGATGTTCGTTGATGATTGTACCCGAATGACCTGGGTTTACTTTTTGAAAAACAAATCCGAAGTATTTGAAAAATTCACTATGTTTTATGCCATGATCCAAACCCAATTTCAAACAAACATCCAAATATTCCGATCTGATAATGGCGGTGAGTTTGTTAATACCTTGTTTAAATCCTTTTTCCAAGACAAGGGAATAATCCACCAAACTACATGCCCAAACACCCCAGAACAAAACGGTGTCGCCGAAAGAAAAAATCGCATTTTACTAGAAATGACACGAGCTCTCCTAATTGAATCCCAGGTCCTGAAATCTTTTTGGCCTGAAGCCCTTGCTACTGCTACCTATCTTCTCAACCGACTCCCAACAAAAATCCTAAAGCTTAACACTCCGTTACACACCCTTTCAAAATTCTTCAAACTACCCTCAGTTCTCACTCTTCAACCACGAATCTTTGGATGTACTTCCTTTGTTCACATACCTAAATCCGATCGAACCAAACTTGACCCTTGTGCTGTAAAATGTGTCTTTGTCGGGTATGGAATGAATCAAAAGGGATACAGATGTTATAATCCAAAAACACGTCATATGTTCACCACAATAAACTGTGACTTTCTTGAAACCGAGTATTACTACAATTCCCAACTCAGTGGTCAGGGGGAGAAGGAATGTTTAGACACACTAAGCTGGTTGAAATATGTTCCCTATGTACCAACTACAGAGTCACCAACCACAGAGTCACCAGAGTCAAATTTCAGTGCCACTGACGGTCCTAATGTTCCTCCTAACCTGGTGTCCGAGGTAAGTAATACTCATACTATTCAGTCTGGTGGTACTTTTGAAGTTTCTAATGACTCTGAGGATACCAATACTTCTAACCATGAAACTGCCACAGAACAAACTGAAAATTTGCAGGCAGATGAATCCAGACAAGAAGAACCACCATCGAGATATGTGTTACCCCCTAGAACAAACAGAGGGGTTCCTCCGAAACGGTATTCTCCTGAAAAAGAACCAAGAAGATCTAGTTATCCTATAGCTAGTGTGGCCGATGGAAACTTCACTAAGGAAGCCAAAGCATTTATCTCATCTGTTTATTCCGAAGAAACTCCTACAAACGTGGATCAAGCCTTAAAATCTAAACATTGGAAGGAAGCAATGAACACAGAAATGGAAGCCCTAACCAAGAACAATACGTGGGAAAAGTGTACTCTCCCGTTGGGAAAGAAATCCGTGGGGTGTCGTTGGGTCTATACGATTAAGTATAAACCAGATGGTACAATTGAAAGATATAAAGCCCGACTGGTAGCAAAAGGGTATACTCAGACACATGGGATTGACTATGCTGAAACATTCTCCCCGGTTGCAAAAATGAACACAATCAGGGTTCTTTTTTCGATAGCTGCAAATGAAGGGTGGCCACTTCAACAGTTTGATGTAAAAAATGCCTTTTTACACGGGGACCTAGACGAAGAGGTATTTATGGATGCTCCTCCAGGATTCACAAAAGATTTCAAAACTGGAGAAGTTTGCCGTCTGAAGAAGTCCCTTTATGGTTTGAAGCAATCTCCCCGGGCCTGGTTTGACAGATTTACGGTAGCTATGAAAAAGTTTGGATATAAACAAAGTAATGCCGATCATACTTTGTTTCTCAAAAAAAGAGGAAAATTCGTAACCTGTCTAATTATCTATGTAGATGATATGATCATTACAGGGAATGATAAAGAAGAAATGGGAAAACTAAAAGAAAACTTGTTTGCCGAATTTGAAATGAAAGACTTGGGCAGGCTGAAGTATTTCCTCGGAATTGAAGTACTAAGGTCAAAACAAGGAATTTTCATTAATCAAAAGAAGTATGTCTTAGACTTGTTGGCAGAGATTGGAATGATAGATTGCAAACCAGCAGACACTCCTATGAGTGTAAACCAAAAACTCTATATGGAGGAAGGAGCAAAGTTAGCAAACAAAGAAAGATATCAACGGCTGGTGGGAAAACTAATATATCTCTCACATACTCGCCCAGACATTGCATATGCTGTAGGGGTGGTAAGTCAGTTCATGCACCAACCTCAAGAAACACATATGGAAGCAGTTTGGAGAATTATTAGATACCTCAAAGGAACGGTGGGTCATGGAGTCCTGTTTCAATCACATGGACACCTAAATGTTCAAATCTATACTGATGCAGACTGGGCAGGAGATAAGGGAAGTCGGAGGTCAACAGCAGGCTACTTCGCTCTAGTTGGTGGGAATCTTGTCACTTGGAGGAGTAAAAAACAAAAGGTGGTTGCTCTTTCAAGTGCAGAAGCTGAATTTAGAGGCATAACTCGAGGTTTAACAGAAGCCATGTGGATGCGAAGACTCTTAGCTGAGATTGGTTTTCCGTCAAAAGAAACAAGTAAGATTATGTGTGATAATAAAGCTGCAATTCAGATTTCAGAAAACCCAGTACAACATGATCGAACAAAACACGTGGAAGTTGATAGGAACTTCATCAAAGAAAAATTGGAAGATGGTACGATTGAACTACCATTCGTTCGATCAAAGGATCAGCTGGCTGACATTCTAACAAAAGCAGTTAACGGAAAAATTCTCAACGATTGTTTGGGCAAGTTGAATTTTGGAAATCCAACTATTCAACTTGAGGGGGAGTGTTAGAAAGGAAAGTCTGACCTTGGAGGTAATCGCAGCAAATCAACAGCAGGACATCATGCAGCAGCTAATCAACAGCCGGACATCCAGCTAATCAACAGCAAATCAATGACAGCTAGTAGTCAGCTGCTATCATCCATGTTTAGATTACGGTTTTGTGTATAAATTCAATACCTTTCATTGTAATGAAATATACAGAAATACATACCTCAATTCATAGTTCTGTGAATCAACCTCTATCAACTTTTAACACGTCTTTCCTGTCAAAAATCTTCCCTGGCAGACCAAGATAAACTTAAAAAGAGAGAGGGAGTAAAATAAAATCAAGGGTCATTTTGTAACGTTTTGAGTCCTTGTGTTTTAGTGGTCTTAACCATTTGAGTCTAAAATTAAAAAAAAAATACTAGTGTCAAAAAGTTAGACTCAAAATGTTCAAAAATGAGTGGTTAGAGACTAGGGGTGTAAACTTTTTAATTTTAGACTTAATTGATTAAAACCACTGAAACACATGGACTAAAAAAGCAATTTACTCTTTATTTTTATTACGGTTGGGAAATTTTAGACAGTATTATCTAAATTTTCAATATAGTTTTTCTGTTAGATCTAACATTAAAGTCGTTGCTACTATTACAGTATTAATCGGTGCTTCTAAAAGTCGGCGAGAGAATTTTTAAAAGACAAAGTAATTAATAAAAGGAATAAAACTAAAAACAAAAACTATTTGAAGAATGTAATCGTAAGCAATTAAATAATTTAAAATTAAAACTCAAATTGTTTGAAGTTTATTGTTTTTGAAAATTAAAACTCAAAATTATTTGAAGTTTATTTGTTTTTGAGATGCAACTAATTTTTCTTCTACTAATTATAACATTTTTAAATATTTTCCCAATGTTTTTTTTTCTAAATTTTAATTTTGTTACTTTTTGGCATAAGGCTCACTTATCTTGCGCAGGTGTCAGTGGCGAATCTAGAAAACTTTCATAGGAGTAACGTTTTAAAAGAAAAGGGTAACGAAATCAAAAAAACATAAAAGTTTTCCAAATTTTACACTAACACCGAGACTACCCTTAATTATATAGTATATCCGCCCTGCAGGTGTGGCCTAAGACACTTCTATTATTTCTTAATTTTTAACTTTTTGGCACAAGATTATGGGGATCGACGTGGAGCAAGATTTCCATATTCCTATGCTAACATGACGTAGGGTCTGACGAAAGGGACACGTGTATACATGTTATTCTATGAATTTTTGGTAAAAATAAAAATAGTCAATGATCTTTTAGTTAATTTCCTTGGTCAAAATGGCCTTTTGACAACTGAGATATATGAGGTTGCTTAGGTGGCATCTGCATAACATGCATCCTAATGTTAAACACCTTGGTCATTATGTTTTTTGAAAAGATTTTGTCACTATGGTTACTTTGTAATGACTTGATTATTGCATTAAACTATTTTTAACAATGCTATAACTTTACTTCTTTCTAACAATCCCAAAACTAATAGTAGAAGCATATACAAAATCCACACGAATCGTAACCAACCTAACCAACCTAGTTGGTTGGTTTGTCTTTTCTCGAAACTGTAGTTAGCGTTTCGATCCAAATTTCTCATCAAAATTAACCTAACCGTACCCGGTACTATACGACTCCCCCACCAAACCATAAAAGTACAAAGAGTGGATGGTTGATTGTGCTAATTGTTATTTAGAAAATAAAACTTAAAATCTACAGTTTTGATTACTAAATTACATAAAATCATTATACATTAACCTAAAGATGCATTATTATTTGGTGCGCAAGTGTATAAATTTCGATTGGAAAGTTAAAAGTGTAAAACAACTCGATGTGGCTTACAATCACCCAAAAAATATTACCAGTTGCATTATATATAGCGAAACAAATTACTTTTTTATATATTGCATATAAAAAACCTAGTATGCGGTACTATATAATACTAAAAAAGATTCTCTAGAAATACTTGATCTCGATACTCAACACTTGCATCCGCCCATGATAACTCTCATTTTGTCTCGTAGATACAAACATGGTTTTCTTTTTTACTCCACCTATAAATTATAATGATGTCATTTCATTAAAAAGTTGGTCTCAAATTACTAGCCGAAACAACCCCCAGGTTAAAGTTCATATCACAATATGATTTGGGACATGAATGCTAAATTGGAAGGAAAGATTGATTATGAGATCTTATATTATGATGATGTTTACTTGGTTTAGCCTAGTTTTATACCGTTGCATAACCCTAGTTTTGCGTGAACCAACCAAAGTATATTTTTTTAAATTAGATAAAAAAATTAAGGTGTTTCATTTTTTGTTATAAACACACCTTAATCGAACAAGCATGCACTCATTAAATTAGCATTCTCTTTTAGTACAAAACATGCACGAAATCTACCAAACTTATGTACTAATCAACCCAACTCGACCCGTACTATTTCGACATGTTATAAAAAAAAAACAAATAATGGAGTGTTTATTTAACTACAAAACATGTAAAGGTTTGTTGTTGAGTTGTAATCTCACCAAACCATATAAATACAAATAATGTGTGGTTGTTGGTTAATTAAAAATAAAAGTTAAAATCATAAATATGATAATTATATTACTTAGATCCATTATACACTGAACAAAAATACATTACTATTTTGTGCAATGGTGTTTTAACTTTTGATTGGAAAGTTAAAAAGTGTAAAACAAGTAGCAACAGTGATAATATAAGTTAGGATAACATCTATATATCGGAAAGACACTGGGTCACGCTAATCTGCAAATCAATCATACCATTAAAATTGGTAACACATACATCCAAGCAACTACTCGGCTAGTCACCACTCGCAAACTCCTCTTATGCATCTCTAAAGGTACAACATTAGTCGATGAACTTTGAGACGTATTTAAATATCATACTTTCGTTGTGTTTATGTCCAAAAAAATGGATCACAAAATGATGTTTATATGTTTCAGTTAGTCTTCTTTGCCATTTTTCCCGTCTTCGCCTCTCAGGAACTTCAAGAACCAATATGCAGACGATTTTGGATGACGAGTGAGACCGTTCTTGTAATCAACATATATCAAACCGAAGCGCTTTGTATAACCTTGAGCCCACTCAAAATTATCCACTAATGACCACGCAAAGTATCCCCTAACATCCACTCCTTCCCTTCAACAATAAAGTTTTGTATAGTGTAAGAACAGGTAACATACTGTGTATACATGAATGTATAGGTGGCAATTTCGACCCGTCTACTACAAATGGGTCAACTATAAATGTTTTATATCTAGTAGTCAAACAGGTAAAGCTATGAGAGTATCTAACGTACTCAACCACTTTATTAATATAAATGTATTCAAATGCTTGTAAGACAGGTTTATTTAACAAAGTTAGTTATTATTGTAATAACATAACTTTCTAATCATATATATCACATTAATTATTAACATCCTGTTCAAAAAAATGGACAAAGAAAGTTACCCAACTGTCAAAAAATTTAAACAAATATCAACAAAAACTAGTATCAATATAATAGTCAAAAAAACTTTAATAAGAGTGATTTAAGAGTTTCTAAAAACCATTATATTTTGGGCAATTCTTTTAACCATTCAACACGTTTACTTTTTAGCTACAAATTACCCCTATTAGACCGTGAAAAAAAATTCTAACCCCAATCAACTTATTGTCGCGTATTTAGTCTAAATTGCCCTCTCTAGTCTCTACTATTAAAAAACGGAACTTCATCATAAATCGAACATTAAAATAGTGGAACTCACTTGATAGCCAGAGAAACAGAAGCAAGATATCCCTTAAAGTAAGTAACTCTCAGTTTGTCATCCAACATCTCATGTAAGGGAGATGCATCGTTGTCTTCATCGTCCATACCTGTACATGAGTGACAAAATTTCAAAACACACGCACATGCACACACACACACACACAATACATAGGGATGTGTTCGATACATAATGATTTTTTTTAATAGAGATTAAACATCCCTCTCTATATATGTACGTGTGTGTCCAGGCATTTGGTCAATTTGAAGCCTCGAAAGCGGACTAGAATGCATATGTTTACAAGAAATGATAAACTAATTTAGAATTACTAAAGACATACCATTTTCAGTAATGTATATTGGCGGATTATTGTACTTTTGAGCTACATATTTAAGAACTTTCCGGAGACCCCATGGAACAACATATAGCCATGGTGATGCTGCCTGCCATGAGATATAAATTTAAAACAAAGTAGAATAAATTACTATAACAAAAATCAAAATTTTAGAATAAATATTATTGGGAGTTTTATGTCGTAAAAATAGACTTCGGGTGACCACCAACCCGATTGACCTACTTTCATCTTAGCTAAATTTTTTAGCTTAGCCTATTTGAGATAAAACACAACCTAAAATGACCCATTCAAAAGTAAATAGATCGAAATTCCCACCAGTACGCACGCACAGATATACATTTTGTGTGATTGAAGATATAGTAGATTACCTTTTCACCAATTGCTCCATTTTCCCATACATCTGAAAAACAAAAATGAAGGGCCACAGTAAACCTTCAATGATTATACGGTTACATATACATACAGATATTATATATACACACACACATAAATCTTCACTGTGAAGGTTTTCACATACCTTCACAGTGAAATTTGTTTATGAAACCAACTTTTAAAAATCACCTTGCATTTGTTAAAACCTGTGATAATATATGGATTGCAAAAACAGAAAATAATATATAATAATTCAAGGTGAAAAATGAGTTGTGGAGGCTTAATTTTACAATCTTTATTTGTGCATATAATTATGTGTGCGCGCATACCCACACACAGTTAAATCAGAGAATTGTGTTGTATTAGAAGTTGTGATTAGGGTTACATTAGATGTGGTTTATATAGACCACAATGGTTACACTTCTAACCCTATACTAACACAATATTATATTTTGTCTAATACTCCCCCGCAAACTAAGCACACGGGAGTGACTTTGTTTGAAAACTTAAAAACATAAAAAAGAAAGATAGTTGGTCTTCATTCTTTTCCTCCTTGCTTTCGCCTTGTTCTTCAGCAACACCTTGTTCTCCCGCAACAATTCTTAGACAACAACACTTTTGTGTAGGGTTTTTTTTAACTGTTTTTTTTTTCAACCGACAATTTTAGGAATTTGTTTCCCCTTGTCGGTCTTCTCCCCTTTCAAGACCTCTTTGTTTTGTTTTATGAGGTGTTAATCGCCGGAAAAAAGCCACTGTTGTAATGTGGCTGCGACGACTTAGGGTTTTGATTATTGCAAGTTATTTTTGCAACCCTAAGCGCTGGGAGGTATGGTTGTTTGTAGCAGCAACAACTGCTTGTTTGTATCAGCTGCAACGACTTAGGGTTTTGATTATTGCAGGTTATTTCTGCAACCCTAAGCGCTGGGAGGTATGGTTGTTTGTAGCAGCAACAACTGCTTATTTGTATTAGCGGTAACTGACAGAGCTAGGGTTTCATGGTGATGACGGTGGCGGCTAGGGTTAGGGTTACCGGCGGCGACTAGGGTTCTGGTTGTTGTTGTGGTGGTGGTTGTCGGCTTTAGCGTAAAACGATGGTATTTGTGGTGGCGGCTAGGGTTTCGCCATGGGTGGAAGCTATTCTGGTGATGTCGGTGTTGTGATGGTTAAGGGCAGAAGAAGGGTAGAAGAGGAAGACCGTGCGCAGTTTTGTGGTGGTGGTAGGGCGGCGGTGGTCAGCCGCCCACCAGTGGTTGTACTCCAAAGCTCTGATACCAAGTTAAATCAGAGAATTGTGTTGTATTGGAAGTTGTGATTAGGGTTACATTAGATGTGGTTTATATAGACCACAATGTTACACTTCTAACCCTATACTAACACAATATTATATTTTGTCTAATACACACACACATATACATAGAGAGAGGCATAAAAAACTTATAAACAAAAGAACACATATAAGCCCTTGGATTAAAAAAAAGGTCAAAATTGAGTATATTCACATGTGTATTAAAAGTTAATTGGGGTTTGCATACACACACACACATGTGTATTATATATGTATATGTGTGTGTGTATTTATATGTATGTATGTACGTATATATGAATGACAGTCGCACACATGATTATTTGGCAAAGGAAGTAGTGTACCTATTCTTGTTGCCTCTTGTACTCTATAATAATTATTTTCCGCTTTATTTGTCCAATGTGACACAAATCTTGATGTATAGTGATTCAAGCCAACAAAATCCAATGAGTTTCTTAGTAATTCTTTATCTTTATCGGAAAATACTGGAAGCTTGTCTCCAACCCTCTCCTGCATAGATTTAGGATATTCTCCAAAAAATATTGGATCCAAGTACCTAAATAATAAAATAAAATTTAAAAAAACTTAACATGAATAAATATTTCGATGTGAAGTATAAGTCAACTTACCATCCAAGCTGAAAGTCAATACGCCTTGCTGCTGCAGCTATATCTTCTTCTTTATCTGTTAAGGCCTCTGCCCATTCACAATCAACTACCAATCCTATTTCTCCACCTTGCAGATCCTATGTTGAATATAATAAATCTTTGTATTACTAACCGATTTTATAAACTAGATAACATTTAAAACATTAACTAGTATTAAGACCCCCCGCGTTGCAGCAGAGGGGTGTAAAACCGTGCCAAGTAGCACCAATGCCACACCACTGCCAGTGACCACCAACACCGGAAAAGCTCGTAAACAAAATAAATTAAAAAGGAAAAAATAAAACCAAATAAAAAGTAGACGTAAAATCGTTGAACCATGCATACACCCGTTGTAGCATGTTAATGCGAAGAAATTAAACCAAAATATAAACATAGAAAAAATAACTAAGTTGATCTAGGACCCGCGCGTTGCGACAAACCTTTCAAACCGGGAAAAAGAGACGCGTTGCGACGGCCCGTCAAGTGTCAAACGGGAAAATAGACGAAAAAACATCGAACCCCACACGCACGTTGCAGCGTGTTAACTTGCAAAATTTAGAACGAAACGTAAAACGAAAAACTTGCAAACATGAAAAGTATGGGGGACCAAAGTTGAAAGTAAAAAAAGGTTGGGGTTAAATTGCAAAAGATGAGAAGTTTTGGCTTAGAAGTGAGAAATCATTATTTTGAAAAATCCCCTAAGCAATAGGTACAACACCATAAAGCACAAAAATGTCGTAAATTAATAGTATGAAAATGTCCACCTTAAATTTTGTTCTATATATTGAAACTGCTTCTGCATGGGCCAAAAGCTGGTGGTGGGCAGCCAAATATGGTTCAGCTGACTGATGGTCACATTTTCCAGGTGCAAATACACCGGTAAAATATCCATTTACTGCTGTCTGTAGGGGCTCATTGATTGTAATCCACTTCTTCACTCTATCACCAAAAATTGCAAAGCAAGTTTCTGCATAGATAGCGAAATACTTTCTGTATATTTGGTACATGCTTAAAGTTAGTAAATAAACTAAATAAAAATGTAAAAGTACTAAAACATTGTAAAGTAAAATTGCAGTTATAGGTCCATATTAATAATTTTACTTGACTTTTCAGAATGTTTAATAGCGGTAATTTTGGAATAATTAAGTTACCCCTTACTTTGGCATTTATGCCATTTTTTATATGCACGTTACTATTTTTTTTGGATCAATAACGATAACGATAATCATCCTATTTATAAGACTTCAAATTTATATTTATTATTTATAATTTTATAACTAAATGCTATTAAATTAAGATTTATCTTATTTAAATACTTAAGTATTTAATTACCATATATTTACAAAATAATAATAATAATAATAATAATAATAATAATAATAACAATAACAATAATAATGCCCAAATATAATCAGCGTTTAAAGTAGGCCGGGTTAGATCGCGGTCTTCAAAAGAGGCTAGTGACACCCGTGACCCGTCGCCACGCGCGGGCCAACCCACTAGGAGTTAGGAAATTGTCAGCATATAATTACACTTAGGAGTTAGGAAATTGTCAGCATATAATTAAACAAATAGATAATTACTTTCAATTAATCAACTTAGGAGTTAGGAAATTGTCAGCATATAATTACACTTTCGACAACTTTTGACTGTTTAACCTACCTATTATCATTAAAAATACAAACTGAAATGACAAGTTTCATAACCAAGATAGCGGGAAAGAACAAAAGGCGAAAACTTACACTACTGAGTCACTTAACCACCCTCCCATTGACTCATCAAGATGCAATGGAATATCCCAATGGTATAATGTTACACACGGCTCAATTCCTGCAATGGTATAATTGCAATTTACTTGTAACAGCTTAATCTTCATAAAAAGAAAAAGGCAACAAATTTAATTAGTTCATACCCTTTTCTAGAAGGTAGTTTATAAGATTATTGTAATATGTGATCCCTTCCTTGTTGACTTCGGTTCCCAGCCCATCTGTAAAGAAAGATATAGTTTTGAGTGGATCCACTTTCATCAAAAAACCAAAAAAATGTCGACTAACCTTCATTTATGATGCAACCACTTGTTTTGGTAATTATCTTAACAGCAAGCATTACCTGGATAGATACGTGACCAGGATATAGAAAATCGATATGCACTAAAACCCAATTTGGCAATAAGGTCAACATCTTCCTGTATTTCAAAAATGTAAATGTGGATAAGCTAACTGACAAAAAAGAGATCATTTGATAACCATACATTGCCATATAGAAATACTATGGTCATTGGCCCCTCAAAGTAATCAAAGGAAGATGTTGTCTCAATAGTAAGCAAAAAAAAACTAACTTCACATCTTATTGAAGTAACTAATAGACCATATTATTATGGGCCCACAGGCTTAGTTAGGTTTATATAGAGATTACGAGTAACCCTAGAAACCTAACAGAACATGTGGGCCCATAATGATTAGGTTACAATATATAGAGATTACGAGTAACCCTAGAAACCTAATTGACCCCGTGGGCCCATAATAATATAGTCTAATCATGGGCCCACGGGTTATACTACTCTAATATGATACTGTCTAATAGTAGCTACATGATAAATGAATGATTAGTTCTTCTGGAAAAAAGGTAAATAAAAAAAAACAAAACCTATGTAGGCTTACGGCTTTCCAGCTTTAGCTCATATGGTGTACCGAATTTTCCTTAATGAATGCAATGCATAAATGCCAATGTTGTACAAAAACAAAACCTTGTAACGATGGTACTGATCTACTGCTATATCTCCGTGTTTCCCATCTTTTATCTTGCCTGGTAGACCAAGAGAGGGAAAAAAAAGCAAAATAAACTTCCTTAGCGGTTGATGTCATGATCTGTCGAAGAATATACTAACAAGTAAAACAATAAACCTTCTGTGTGTGTGAAAGCATCCCATATACAAGGACCCCTGCCACCCTCATTGGCAGCCCCTTCAACCTGCAATATAGCAACAAACAAGAGAACAGGGTAACTATTATGTAGAGGTACACGGATGGTCCCTGTGGTTTATCAAAACTTTGGATTTGGTCCCTAGCTTTCCAAAAGTACTATACGGTTTGCACTTATTAACGAATTTAGTCCCCAGCTTTTTCCACAAGTACATGGATGGTCCTTGTGGTTTGCACTTTTAACTCATTAAGTCACTAACTTGAACATTTTAAAACCTTTCGATTTGTTGGCTGGAGACTAAATGTGTTACAAAGTGCAAACCACAGTGACCATCCGTGTAACAGTATCTTATCCAAACTTTTAAACCATGGAAGCATGGAAAATGTGAGATCAAAAACATGTATCACAATACCAGGGGCCACCGCCTGCATATGGTTGTTGTGATCTGGATCTTTGACAATTAAGTGTCAACTTTTAACTTTAACTTCCGAATCATTTCAGTACTTTGACTCAGGGGCGCAGGTTACAAGGGGCGGGAGGGGGCGGCCGACCCCCCGAGTTTTTCGCTTAGTAGGTGAGAGGATGTAGTTTTCGTATAGAAATTTTTGGGTATACACGTTTTCGACCCCTCGATTTTATAGAATTTTTTGGATATATACGTTTTTGACCCCCCGGTCGGAAATCTCAAGCTTCGCCACTGCTTTGACTAGCATTCAGTCAACATCAAATTGATATGTGAAGTTGGCAACCTATGAGGTTGCTTAGGTGTCATCTCAGTGACTTGGATCCTAATGTTAACAATATGGTCATTATGGTTTCATGAAATTTAAAAGATTTGGTCACTGTGGTGACTTTGTAATGATTTGAATATTGCACTAACTATTTCTGAGAAAGCTATAATTTTACTTAAATTTGACAATAATACAAGCATTATCATTCCAAAACTAAGAGTACCAATTATTTTACAGTAAGATGTGACTACAATAATACAAAAATCATATTAATTTTTACATTTTCTTCCTTGAGAAACATATTCAACTATAAAATTCTGTATTCTGTCATTTGCTGATATCATGAAAACACCAACGTGTCGCTATATCATGCCGGTCATTTAGTGAAACATCATCTAGTTGCAACAATAATTATATAGTATATCTATGTTTATCCACTAATATATGAAACACCTGTACTGTTAGCTTCTGTGATAGTACATCAGTTGACATATCTTGTTTACCCCCATTGAACTTCTTTGTGCTCCAAGAAAACAGGGATCCGGTTTTAAAAAGCATTTATCAGTTCATCAATACTTTTAGGTTATCACTTATCATTTCAACTAAACATCATGCACCAGTTTGAATCAGAGTTTATCATTTGATGATTTTGAACTAAACGGTACCGTATTTCAGCATTCATAGATTTGTGAAAACCTAAATCTGAAACGGCAATTCAAGGATCAATCGTTTCATCGCCGAAATAAAATAAAAAAATTTTAAAAAATCGGAACAAAAGAATCATATGAAATTAACTAAACATGAATTTAGATGTTATGAATTAATGATGTCAAAATAAAACAGCACTGCATTTCAGCATTCATAGATCCAGGAAAACCTAAGCTGAAACGGCCGATTATTCGTTTCATTGCAGACATAAAGAATAAAATCTGAAGCTAAGAATCATATGAACTTATCAGGTTAACTAAACACGAAGTTAGATATAATCAACTTAACGATTTCAAAATAAAGAATACAGCCTTTCAGCATTCATAGATTCAGGAATAAACTCGAAATCCGAAATCGAGATTCAAGGATCAATCAGTTGATGAATGATTTGACGAATGGGAGAGCATTGAGATCGAAGAATGATATGAAGAATCGGAATAGAAAGAGAACCTGATAAGCAGAAGTAGCGACGCCAAAGAGGAAATTGGGCGGGAAATCAGAACGAAAGACTTGATGATGAGTTGGAATCATGGAGTTCCATTCCTCCTCCATTAATCTCTTTCTCTCGTTCTCCATGATTGATTGAGTTCAACTTCCACGAGCAACAACTTCCTGAAGAAGAAGAAGAAGAAGAAGAAGAAGATGTAGACTTTGTAAAACCAACCTTAATTCTACTATAAAAACTTAACACCATAGAATTTTGATAATTAAGAACATTAAATTAAATTAAATTATTATACATTAAACTACAGTGCATTAGTATTTGGGGCAAATATTTGTGGTAATCCGGTCACTTTTTATATATTATGTCTGGAATTACTAGAAAAATTCTCTGTTGTCATTTGATTTGTTATCTAACACTTGGGTCCACCCGTGATCCGCTCTTAATTCGTCTTGCGGATACAAACACATTTTTCTTATTATTCCAACTAAGTGATGTATATTACTTAGAAATTGGCCTTGAATTAGTATGCGAAACAAACCTAGAGCTTAAGTTTATTTCACAATTTGATTTGGGACCGGAAGGAGAGTTTGATGATGAGTTCTTATATTACCAAGGGAGATATTCTCTTATTATTAACTTGCCTAATTACATGCATACCTAACCCAAAATCTAAATTACACATATCTCCTTATTTGATAAAATTACACATAAAGACAAAATTACCCTTGAAACCAATCAAATTACCAAGCTCGGCAATTCTACGGCGTCAATTTATAAGGAATTTAGGTTCAAGGGTATTATTACATATATCTTGATAATTTAATTGGTTTCAAGGGTATTTTTGTCTTTATGTATAATTTTTATTAAATAAGGGGATGTATGTGATTTAGGTTTTGGATTTGGTATACATGTAATTCTCTCCATAAAAAAATACCTTGATCTAACAAATATGAATTCATCTATTTAGTCAACATTAATAAAAAAAATATTGTAATATAGAACCAAATAAAGGTCATCCCAGCCCGATCTACCTAGTTTTGACATGTTTTAACATTCCATTTTGAATTATTAAGTAAAACTAGTTGATTTTTCCGCCCGCACGTTGCGGCGTGGATCCAACATCTGCAAAAGGTGTGCCGGCAACGATAAGCAGATACAAAATATCAAAACATAGATAAAAAAATGACGTAGTGATGGTAGTCACTTCATTCTAAAAAACGATTTTAAATAATCTAATATATAATATAGGACCCACACGTCCTATATGTTGAAAATTCGGTTGTTTTCGGTTCAATTATTACGGTACTAACACGTTAAAATATGGATGAGCTTGGTACCCGGTAATGGCATCGAAAGTACCGATCCCAAAAATCATCAAAATTAGGTACTGGTACCGAAAATGCTGGGTAAAATACGGTATAGTATTTGAAAGTAAAAATCAGTAGATACAGGAATGGTGCCACACCGGTGCCGAACCGAAAGTAACGATTCTGAAAACGCCAAAAGGTGTGTACCAAATTGGTACCGAAAATGATTCGGTACAGTAAATTTGATACCAATTTGACTACAGGTATTTATACTATTTGCTCATCCCTACTTTAAACATCCAAGTTAAATTTAGATGCTACAATTCATTCATTACATAAAAAGACAAAAAAAAAAAGAAAGCAAAAGAAGTTGTTATGTATATAAAATCTTAGTCAACTGAAATACAATTTACTTACCGCGTATTACGAAAAGCAATATAAAAAGTGTAATGGCATGATCTCAAAGATGATGTCTTGTATTCCTTATGTTTCATTTTTAATATATAGGTAATTTTTAATATATAGGTAATTTATAGAATCTACTTTGAGATTTTACTAATGATTGGTGAATTTGATATAGTATTTTGAGTTGGGGCTAATTGGGCTCATAAGATCAATTGAGAATGTCAAGGGTAGTTAGTGAAAGTACCATACACTTAATATGAAAGTTGAACATGGTGGAACCTTAAAGGGCCATTCTTGTGGTTCAATTTCATATCTGGTCAAGTTGGAGTTAACATACGTGTGTTAATCATTTCATGCCAAAAAAGGTTTCGTGTGTTTGCTTTGCTGAATCAAACACAAGGGGGTATAACGTGAAACACAAACAACCTAAACAACTTGTTAGGACTCTTTTATATTAATCAGAAAAGCAAGAAAAACAATTAAATTAGGAACAAAATCCTAAACAACTTGTTTGATTGTTTTTCTATTAGAGTTGTAAACGAGTCAGGTTCGAGCCCGACAGGCTCGAGCTCGGCTAGTCATGTTTTTATAAAGTTAGAGCTCGGCTCGATTCGAGCTTACTTATTTTAGCTCGAGCTTGGCTCGCGAGTAAAACGCAAAGCTCGAGCTTGGCTAAACTCGGTTCGAGCTATTTTGAGAACAACCTCAAATGAGCTAAAAGCTTGGCTCGAGCTCGCTTATATATCGCTTAAACGATCCAAAGTTCGGTACGTGCTCGGCTCGCCAATGTTATCATCATTTTTATTATATCATATATAAAAGAACTAAAATTTTGTTTAACAAGCTTTGTATTTCAAGCTCGGGCTCGTTAAGGCTCGGTTCATTCGAGCTTTTAACCAAACCGATCACAAGTAGCTCTTGAGCCTCACCACTATTTTCTATTAATCTGAAAAAACAAGAAAAACAATAAATTAGGAACAAAAAACATTTGAATTAGGAAACATCGTCCTCCTAAACCTTTAATTTAAAATAAAAACACCATAAATAAAGCTAATTTAATTAATAGTCTTACACTTTAGATCTTCTCTAAACCACCTCTTTAAGATTCATGGTCGGCCCGTTAGTCTTCTCAACCTAGGCTAATGCTTAGGGTCACCAAAAAACAGGAGCCTTCAAATTTTTTCATATATTAGACTTTCTTTTGGCCTATTTTGCCGGTAGCTGTAGCTTTGTAGATATACTTAGGTGTTTGACAGAGTAGCTGGAGCTTTTAATAAAATGTATAAAATGACCAAAATGGACATAACTAAAAAGAAACATAATACTAAACGTAACCACACACACATATATATATATATATATATATAATCAAAGAATTTGTTTAAAAGATAACTAAGAATTTGATTTTTCATTATCTTTAGAAAAAAAAAATTAAAAAGTTAGTGCATTAAAGAGTTCATTATCTTTAGAGGTTAAAATACTCATTTTTTCCCTAAAAGCTTGTAACTCCTTCTAAACGCTACTAGTAGGAGCGTTCAACCAAAAGTTTCAGGCTCCTTACCTAAAAGTTTCAAACTCCTTCAACCAAACAAGGCTTTTTATTGAGTTGGAGTTTTTTCTTAAAAGCTTAAAGCTCCATGCCAAACATACGCTTAAACAATGTTTCTAGGCCCAAGATTTAGGATTTTGCTCTAGGAGTTCACACTGTCAGCGCATGCTTCGTTCCATAATTCAAAAGCCGCGCCGCAACACACCAACCCTCGTTACAAGCGCCCGGCTTTATAGTTCACTTAGGGCCTCCAAAAAGATTGGGCCGACCCTTTTGAGATCAACAGTACCGCCTTTTGATGTTGTAACTTTTATCATGTGTGTTGTTGGAGAAAGATGATGAGATATTGAGAGAATCAAAGGAGAAGACTTCGAACCAGCAAGACTAAGTTAGAAATATGATATCATAAACTACTACTAAGGGATTGATAAGTTAGGATAACATCTACATCCTAAAGACACTACATTAATTTACCTGTCAATCCTAGCATTTAAAATGGTGAACACATATACGTTTAAGCAACTCCTTAGCTTATTTGATCTATACTAGCACAAACACATGCCATTTGCTTGATTCAACATAACAATGATCACTTCAAACTCCTACTAGTACCATGCATTCACAAAAAAAACTACTCATAAAGTATATAAATACCATATTTTGTCGTTTTGATACAACATAGTACAAAGTTTAGTCCATGAACTTAGAGACATTGTACACAAATACCATATTTGGTTGTGTTTATATACAAAACTGGATCACAAATGATGTTTATATGTTTCAGTTAATCTTCTTTGCCATTTTTCCCATCTTCACCTTTAAAGAACTTCATGAACCAATATGCAGACGATTTCCGATGGCGAGTTAGACCATCTTGTAATCAATATAAATCAAGCCAAACCGCTCTGTATAACCTAGTGTCGAAGTTATCCACCAATGACCATGCAAAGTACCCCTTCACATGCACTCCGTCCCTTCAACAACATTTTTGTATATCGTAAACTTAAAGGTATATTATTTTCAAGTAGAACACTTTTTTAAACAAAGTATTATTCTGAAACTGTAATATTCTTATCATATTTATCACATTAATTATTGATACCGTGTTCAAAATAAAGGAATAAAGAAAATGTACGTGTGTCGGGTCGGCCTGACCCAAACCAACCCAACCCATTTTGACCCGTACTGTAAGTTACCAATTTTGACCCGTTTCCAAGAAATTCTGTTCATCAATCATCACCCTAGGTTTAACCAAACCAAATGAACAAGTAAAGCAAAGGCATGTAAATATAAGAGCATGTGCTTCGCATTTTTGTGGCAAAACATCTTCTAAAAATGTAAAAACAACTTATTTTATAGCAAAATATTTTAAGGGATGAACTATTTCGAAAAATTATGATACGTTTTTTCCTTTACAATAATATTTTTATAAATTTATCTGGCATCCTTTATTCTTACTGTCGAGTTTCACTTAAGGTCCAAAAGATGGTTTTACATGGTTGGAATTTGGAAATGTTAGTATCCAATATGGGTTGCAGAATCAGTGGGTTAGGTAACGGGTCAAAACAGGTAAACTATTAGGTCTGAATATAATTCGGTTGCTGGGTTGACCTGTAATCACTTTTCATTTTTTATTATATATATCAGCAACAGCATCAATATAATAATCCATTTAAAAAAAAAACCAAAACCTCATCATTAATATAACATCAAATAGCGGAACTCACTTGATAGCCAGAGAAACAGAATTAAGATATCCCTTATAGTAAGCAATTCTCAATTTGTCATCCAGCATTTCATGTAGGGGAGATGCATCATTGTCTTCATCATCCATACCTGCAGATGGGACAATATATTCAACACGCACATACACGCGCGTGTGTGTAACAAGAAATTTGTAAATTAATTCAGAATAACTAAATAGACATACCGTTTTCAGTAATGTATATTGGCGGAGTATTGTATTTCTGAGCAATGTAATTGAGAATTTTGCGAAGACCCCATGGAACAACATACAGCCATGATGATGCTGCCTGCCAAGAGATATTAATTCAAAACAAACTAGCAACGGTTCCCCCATGATATGCTCTAGAGGTGGCTAGATGGGTGGGTAACGGGTCAAAACAGGTTTGGGTTGAAACGGATCATCTTACTAGGGTGGGTTAAGTTGACCCACTAACACTTTTTTGTTCATCTTTATAAACAAAAAAAATATGTTATTTGAGATTATAAAACAATATTACTACAATAATAATCAAAATCTTTAATAAAAGACTTTGGTGATGTTCAACAATTTTACCTGCTTCCCTCTTAGCTAGTTTGACCTGTTTTAGATATAACTCAGCCTAAATCAATCCAATCATAAGTAAATGGGTTAAAATTCTTACCTCTAGAATGCACACAAAAATATACATATCATGTATGATTGGAGATATAGTAGAGTACCTTTTCACCAATCACTCCATTTCCCCATTCAGCTGAAAAACAAAAATGGAAGGCCACAGTAAACCTTAGATGATTATGCAGTTACACATGCGCACACACACACATACACATATGCACATATATATATATATATATATATATATATATATATATATATATATATATATATATATATATATATATATATATATATATAGGATAGGGCTAATGTGAAAATTCTGTTGAGTTGAGAAAACCCGTGAAAACCATGTGTTACATTATGTAACTAACCGTTTTTTTTAATTTGTTGGGCCTGTAATAAAAATATTTTCAATCATTTTGAGCCAAAAAGATTTTAGAAAAAAGCGCCAAGTAGAATTTTTTGTTACATAACATAACAAAACCAACTTTTACACCACATTTTATTTGAAAAACAATGGACTGCAAAAACAGAAAACTAAAATAAAGAATCGAAGGTGAATCACGAGTTGTGAAGGCTTGTTTTCACAGTTCTCAACAAAAGGCGTTAATCCAGCCCTATATATATATTTATGCGCACACACACACACATATATATATAACTTGTAATGACTTGATTATTGCATTAAACTATTTTTAACAATGCTATAACTTTACTTCTTTCTAACAATCCCAAAACTAATAGTAGAAGCATATACAAAATCCACACGAATCGTGATAGAAAAAACAAACCTGATAAGCAGAAGTAGCGACGCCGAAGAGGAAATTGGGCGGGAAATGAGCATGAGAGAGTTGATGATGAGTTGGAATCATGGAGTTCCATTCTTCCTCCATCAATCTCTTTCTCTCGTTCTCCATTGTTGAGTTCAACTTCCACTGTGAGCAACACTTCCTGAAGATGAAGAAGAAGACAAAAAGTAGAGGAGGAGGTGGTGGTGGTGGTTTAAAGTTCTGTTGTTGACTTGACACTCCCTAGAACAAAAAGAAAATTAAGTCATGTTTTATATTAATTGAAAATTACAAAACTATTAATAAAAGTGATATTGGACCTATTTTTAGTTAGAATTAGTTCGGTTCATTAAGAAATCAACATGGTATAACAAAAAAAACTCTATCTTAAATGCAATTATCTCTATATTAATTTATATCTATATCTATACTATATAATAAAAAAATCATTTGAGGGACACTTGTCATCGTTTTAACCCATATCTAATGGATAATTATTATTTTAATTTGATCTTTTCTAATTAATTATAGATGACTCTCCTACTAAATATTATTTTATTTAATCTCTTCTACTTAACTATAGGTAATTATTATTTAGTTTAAATTTAATGTATACTTCTTATTTATAATATTATTATTTGATTTTCTATATCATATCTCATTTATAATATTATTGTCTAGACTATTATCCCGGGTATTACACGATTTTATACAATAGAAATGTGTTTATAATTGTATAATGGGTAAAAAATTTACCTTATTTAATTTTTAAGTAATCCGTATCATATAGTTAAAAAATATAATAATATTATAATATTATACATTCATAAATCATTCATGAATTTTATCATACAGGTTGAGGACTTTTAACCATATAGTCTCATCTTTTACATGTTTGTCATAAATATTTTCTATTTTTAACCCTGACACTTTTTCACTTTAAACTTTGGTCTTACGTCCTTTACATCTTTTAAAAATTAGTCATTTTACGTGTCACACCCCAACCGATGGCGGAAACATCGGAGTGAGACGAAATAGATTGCTCGAGACATCATAACGCTATTTGTGACAATATTTAATTTAATAACCCATTTCATTTCATAGCATCAAACTGTCAAGGATACATCAAATATTCAAATACAAATAACAACAACAAGATAAATTCAACAAAATCATATTTGTTAACTTAGTAATCTACGCGTGTTTCTATGCCATCCCTACTAAGTTCCATCACATAACTTCATCAACCTGCAATACGTTAAAAATAGAGTTCAGTAACAAGTATTGGCGAGTACACAAGTTTTAGTATCATAGCATAAGTATAAAAATTGATTAAACAAATCCACATGAATAGCTAGCATACAAGACATATGTAACAAGGCATGTGCATCTACAAGTCAATCCTCTAGTGTACCGCAAAAATAGATTAAACTTAACAATGACCACTAGTTACGGGCGGTGCGTTACTCCTATAGCGCTATACATGTTAAGGGAGGCTTGATCGAAGTTAATGACATTTAGATCACATAAGAATAGACCAAGTAACAATTTCAAGTAGCATAAGACTAAAGCATGTTGATGGATTGTTTGAGTGCAAACATAGAATAAAAGTGTGATTTAGTGTAGTTTTAGTATGGTAACATATTGCACCCTAAATAGTGAAAAACATAAAAAGGGGGTCGAGTGTACTCACGGTTTTGCGATGTAATTTCCGTGAGAGGGAGTTAAGTTGATTTAAGGGATGAATCACCTAGTTATCCTACACAAGGCAACGTAAGTGAGTAAGTATTAAGTTGACGGTAGAGTTTATAGAGTTTAGGAATTAAAGTATATGAAAGTATATATACATAAAAGTATTTATCTAGACTCTAATACTCGTTTTTGACACTATAAGCCCCGAAGGGTAATTGTGTTTTTATGGGTCATGCCCAATAGAATCGTAACGGCTATTAGGTCTAAGATAAAATAACCTACTTTTAGGACATATAACCATTTGGTCATCGTCAAAGGTTCGGTTATGTTTAAATATTTACATATAGTTACATATTACTAGTTTATCATATAATTCATGTATTTCATAGATGTCATGTAAGTCATATAGGTCATGCATGGAGGTAGGTGGTTAACCATCCTAAACCTCTTTCGTCAGATTCACCATTACACATGATTGACACAAGGACAATCCGAATGGTCAAGAATTATAGAAAACAT
The DNA here is from genome assembly GCA_947069175.1 of Scalesia atractyloides. Lineage (NCBI taxonomy): Eukaryota > Viridiplantae > Streptophyta > Magnoliopsida > Asterales > Asteraceae > Scalesia > Scalesia atractyloides. The sequence continues at coordinate 41,143,402 of CAMTDV010000011.1, forward strand.
CAAGTGAGGGGTGGATTGAATAGTTGAATGGCCAAGGCCTTCATGTAATCACACCTACAACAACACAAGCTTGAAAGCTTGGATGGCTCAACACTTGTGGATTTGAAACCCTAATGAAAACATAATATCTGTGAGGATGAATCATCTATTTTGAATGTCTCAACCTTGTTTTTAAGCCTAACCAACCATAAGATTGTAAGCATTCGGACATAGGTTTGAGATGAGATAAACTCAAGTTTTAAGAAGTATTTAGAAGATAAACAGAAAGTTTGGCCCCAAAAATGATGTGATTCCACCTTAGTTTTCCATGGAAAACCTATGGTAACATCCACAGGGCCTTAGCAAACACTTTTGAACAAGAAACAAAGTAAAAACATTGAAAAACTTGAAGTTTGAAAGAAAAAAATTTGGGCAGAAAGTTTATGCACTTTTGGACCTCAAAATGGTGTGTTTTCACCTTAGTTTGCCCAAGAGTGTTAGAAAGAAAAACAAAGCAAAAGGAAGAAGAAAAGTGAGTCGAAACTCACTTACAAGCTGCTGCGTTTCAGCAACTAATTTCAGAATGTATGGACTTGTTTTGAGAGTATGGAGGCTTGGAAAGTGAGAAATGGGTGAGGAACTTGTGATTATATAGGGGAGGATTAGGGTATTGGTCTTGGGTTGCATTAATGCCAAAGGGGGGAAGAATTTGAACTAAAAAAAGTGGGAAAGGGATCCCCCATGTTGCGGCTGCAACATGGGCTGCCCTATATTTTTTTTTGATCTTTTTAATTGATTATTTGGTGAATTGTTAGACTTTATGTATTGTTTATATTATGTGTTACATGCATGGGTCTTGAAATGGTCCAATGTTATGCAAATTATAACTTAAAAACCCTAATAAGAGAACAACTATGATACGTATTTTTTTTGAACATATTGTCTTGCTTGAGTTTAGTATATGATTAATAAACATTCATCTCACATTTACACATTGCTTTGAATTGATTTATGAAAGCATAAAGTATCGAATGTTTATAATTTTAACTCGAATATAGTTTGCGAATTTAGCATAGTTGATTAATCTTGTTTACAATCAAAGCCTTAGAATACATTGAATTTGAAATGGAAATAAGATTACAAGGTTTGGACTTTCTAAAAATAGAAACATGAAGCGGTATACTAAAAACAAAAAGATACAATGCGAAGCGTTACAGTCTCCCCTCCTTTAGGGAATTTCGACCCGAAATTTAGGAGGACACAATGAACAATTGCGTATGCTTAGTCTTCATGTCGCTTTCGAGTTCCCAAGTAAACTCGGCACCACGTTTTCCTTCCCATCGAACCTTTACGATAGGGATTCGACTGTGCCTTAGTTGCTTGGTACCTCGATCTATGATTTCGACCAGTTTTTCCACGAAGTGCAGAGTCTCATTGATTTGAAGATCTTCAAGCGGAAGTTGGATTCCCTCTTCGGTGAGACATCTCTTTAAGTTCGAAACGTGGAAGGTAGGATGAACGTTGTTGAGCTCTTGTGGTAGTTCCAGTCGGTAGGCTACCCTGCCAATCCTTTCGAGAATCTTGAAAGGACCTACATAGCGAGGAGCGAGCTTTCCCTTTTTCCCGAAACGAACCACACCCTTCCAAGGGGATACCTTGAGAAGTACAAAGTCACCAACATTGAATTCCAAGGGCTTGCGTCTTTTGTCTGTGTAACTCTTTTGTCGACTCCTAGCTTTCAGTAAGTTGTCCCGAATCTGCAAAATCTTGTCCGTCGTCTGTTGTATGAGCTCAGGACCGGTGATTTGAGCTTCCCCGATCTCGTTCCAACAAATAGGCGATCAGCACTTACGTCCATACAATGCCTCGAATGGTGCCATTTGAATACTCGCATGGTAACTGTTATTGTACGAGAATTCGACCAAAGGCAAATGCATATCCCAGTTGCCACCAAAATCAATTACGCAAGAACGAAGCATGTCCTCTAGAGTTTGGATAGTATGCTCGGTTTGACCATCAGACTGAGAATGGAAAGTAGTACTAAGGTTAAGTTGAGTGCCAAGGGCTTTTTGAAATGTTTGCCAAAGGCGAGAAGTGAAGCGACCATCGCGGTCCGAAATAATATCAATGGGAACACCGTGATGACAGATGATCTCATCCGTGTAGATACGAGCCAATTTCTCAACTCGGTAGTCTTCACGTATGGGAAGGAAATGAGCAGACTTGTCAGACGGTCAACGATTACCCAAATACTATTGTGACCAAACGATGTACGAGGGAGTTTGGTTATGAAATCCATAGCAATACTCTCCATTTCCACACAGGAATGTCTGGTTGTTCGAGTAAGCCAGAGGGTCTTTGATGCTCGGCCTTTACCTTGGAGCAAGTAAAGCACTTTGAAACATAGCAGGCGATATCCTTCTTCATTCCAGGCCACCAGTATGACGCACGAAGATCATGATACATTTTGTCGGCGCCAGGATGAATAGAATACCGAGATTTATGAGCTTCACTCATCAAGAGATCACGAAGATTATCATGATTAGGAATCCAAATATGGTCGAGATAGCACATGATGTCATCGGATTTGGTCACGAGTTGGGTTTCAGCACCACATTTCAACTCATTATCGAGGTTGCCCTCATTAACGGTCGAGTATTGTGCCTCACGAATCATCTCTTGAAGCTTTCCCAAAGTTTGGTAGCAACGTACACTCTTAACATGAGTTTTCTGACTAAGTGCGTCGGCCACGACATTCGCTTTACCAGGGTGGTAGCGGATATCGCAGTCATAGTCGTTTAACAACTCTACCCAACGACGCTGACGCATGTTGAGTTCTTTTTTATTAAAGATGTGCTGAAGGCTCTTATGGTCGGTGAAGACCGTACACTTTGTACCATAAAGGTAGTGTCGCCATATCTTTAATGCAAAAACAACTGCACTAAGTTCAAGGTTGTTGGTAGTATAATTTTTCTCATGAATTTTGAGTTGACGTGATGCGTAAGCGATAACCTTATCTCGTTGCATCAGAACGCAACCAAGACCTAGTCTTGAGGCATCGCAATACACGACAAAATCATCGTTACCATCGGGAAGGGTTAGGATAGGAGCATTGTAAAGCATGTCCTTGAGCGTTTGAAAAGACTCCTCTTGTTCGGAACCCCAAACAAAAGGTTTATCCTTTTGAGTCAAGGAAGTGAGAGGCACGACAATTTTTGAAAAGTTCGAGATGAAACGACGGTAATAACCGGCTAAGCCAAGAAACGGACGAATTTCGGACGGAGTCTTAGGAGCAATCCAATTTTTCACCGCCTCGATTTTCGCGGGGTCAACGTGAATACCAAGTTCGTTGACAACATGACCTAGAAATTGAACCTCATTTAACCAAAATTCACACTTGGAAAACTTGGCATAGAGACTTTGGGTTCGCAACAGCTGAAGGATAAGACGCAAGTGTCGCTCATGCTCCTCTCGCGTCTTAGAATAGATCAGGATATCGTCAATAAAGACGATCACGAATCGGTCAAGATAAGGCTTACACACGCGATTCATCAAATCCATAAACACGGCGGGTGCATTGGTCAGACCGAATGGCATGACTACGAACTCGTAGTGTCCATAACATGTGCAGAACGCAGTCTTGGGTATATCTTCTTCGAGGACTCGAAGTTGATGATAACCAGAACGAAGATCGATTTTGGAGAAACAGGTTGCGCCTTGAAGCTGATCAAAGAGGTCATCGATGCGACGAAGGGGGTATCGGTTCTTGACCGCAAGCTTGTTGAGCTCACGATAGTCAATGCACATGCGGAAGGATCCGTCCTTCTTCTTGACGAATAGAATGGGAGCGCCCCAAGGAGATGTACTAGGACGTATGAAGCCTTTATCAAGAAGCTCCTGAAGTTGGCTAGACAACTCTTACATCTCCGAGGGTGCTAGACGATAGGGGGATTTTTCGACCGGAGTTGCACCAGGGATGAGGTCAATGCGAAAATCAACCGAACGAGCAGGAGGAGGACCAGGAAGATCCACGGGAAAGACATTAGGGAATTCGCGCACAATGAGAACTACACTCACGCTTGGACCCTTCTCCTTCTTTTCCACAATGTGGGCAAGAAAGGCTAAGTATTCCTTACGCAAGTACTTGTTCACTTGAATACACGACATAATCTTGAGACATTTGGAAGGTTTCTCGCCATAGACGTGCAAGGAATCATCGTTGGGAAGGGGAAGGCGAATGCACTTCTTCGAACAAACAACTTCAGCACAAACTCGCCCTAGCCAATCCATGCCTACTATGATATCAAAACTACCCATTGGCATGGGTATGAGGTCAATAGAAAACGTATGATCATTGAGGTTTAAAGAACAATTAGAAAGAACAGAATCGACGGTGACGGATTTTCCATCAGCGACTTCGACTTCGAATGATTTGGGCAACTTAGATCGATTACACATTAGCAAAGGTTCGAATTCTACGGATACAAAACTTTTATCCGCAACAGTATCAAATAAGCATGAAGCGTAAACATTGTTAATAAGGAACGTACCCGATATGACGTCGTTCGAGTTTTGAGCTTGAGCAGCCGTGATGACAAAGGCTCGGCCACGAGCTTGCTGTTGTTGCTGTTGCTGGTTATTGTTGTTGTTGTTGCGTTGAGGACAGGTGTTTGCGAAGTGACTTGGATCTTTGCATCGAAAGCAGGCGCGAACGGCAGATGCTAGAGGTCGGTTCTGATTGGCGGGAGTGTTCTGCGGGGCGGTCATGGCTCGGGCTTGCTTGACGGAGGCTGGCGGGAGATCTCGGCATTGTTGGGTAAAATGCCTATACCTATTGCAGTTGGTGCATAGGCGGCACGGGACGGTGACCGGGTGATGATAGGGGCAAGCGTTACACTTGGGATGGGGTCCGGTGTATGCCTTTTTGATGGGTTCGGGTGCGGGCAAGGCTAGAGGTTGAGGGTTTTGCGGAGTGACTACTGCACAAATCGGGCTTGAAGCCTTCCGCTTCTTACCCTTGGTGTTGTTTCTCGGTAGTTTGGAGGAGGTAGGTTCGGTGACGGCTTCGGAGGTTGCCTAGTGGGCTTTCCTTGGTGGAGCCTTGGCGGCTTCACGAAGTACCTGGCGGTTGTTCAATCGCGCAGCCAGACTATAGGTTTCTTCGAGGGTGCTAGGGGAGGTGGTATCGACCAGATCGCCGAGGTGAGAAGGAAGGCAACTTATGTATTTGGCAACTGCTTTCTCGGGAGTGTCAACTTGGCTTGGGCAAATTGCACTTAGTTGCTTAAATCGGGCCGTGAGGCCAGCGTTGTTGTTACCAACTTGCTTGAGGTTCCAAAACTCAAACTCGAGTCGTTGGCGCTCATGAGGGGGGCAAAATTCTTTTTCCATCAACTTCTTGAGCTCGGTCCATGGGAGGGCGTGGGCAACTTCGTTGCCACGAGTGCTACACTCGGAAGTCCACCAATCGAGGGCTCTCGAACGGAACACTCCCGTGGCGTTCATAGTGCGCAAGTGGTCAGGACAACCACTCTGAATGAATGTGAGTTCAATGGCGTCGAACCATTGCAACAGTTTGGTGCGTCCCCTTCGCCGGTGAAGGGTAAAGGGTTACAGGAGCGGAATTGCTTATGGGTGAACTAGGTCTTGGGAGGTTCGGCTTTGGAGTTAACGGAGGTATGGGTTGACTCGGCGTTAGGCGGGGGTTGGATTTTGCTAACAATCTCAGGAATGACCTTAGCCATATGCTCGGCCATTTGTTCGGCCATAAACTTCATACAATCTTTCTTGGACATAGAGTCGGATTGAGATTTTGATTTGGACTTCGACCTTCTCTTTCCCATCACACTTTGAGAGAACGACATCTTGGAGGTATGACAATAGAAGATGGATTTAGGCTTTGATCGTGAAAATATTGTTATATATAAAGAAAACATTTACTTTGAGCACATAAGTATCATGTATCACATATGAATTCACATAGATAGCATAGCATATTGGCATTTAAAATTGTAAACACGTGTGATTTGCGTAAAAGAATATAAATTTAATTGGTTCACGAGAGTTATTATTGTTTTTGGTTACGTAAGGAGTGTGAATAGTGCATTGGATCCGAAATGAATAAGTTAACAAGTATTAAAACACATAGAAATTGAGATAGCATAAAAGATAGGCTCAATTAAATATTGGAGTGTTTCGGGTTGAGAAACATTGACTATTCCAAAGTGAATCGAGATCCTTTCAAATTAGAGAAACGTGCTTTGGCCTATAGGTAAAGTGCTCTCATCGAGAAGCGATTAACGACACCTTACCCTTCCAGTTACTACACGTCTCTAACCGATCGAAAAATCGAAACTTTGGCGAGATTGAAAATCGAGGATTGGGACTAGTTGACAAGGTGCGGGTTTCACCCCTAACTTTACAACTTTGTACCCCAAGTGTGGTTGATACTTACCAAACTAGGAGCGTATTCTGACTCGTTGGTAAGGGTCCACTAGAGTATGAAACAGAAAATTCCCATCAAAATGTGGATTTCACTCCTAACTTGATGGAGAAATTTCGTGCAAAATCGGATTTCACGGATTGAGAGTGATCACCAAGTGTGTAAATTGTGTAAGTGTCTTAGGAAAAACACATAAATATATTTTTAAGACAAAAGAAATAGGAAGAAGCAAATAGAAAGAATTAACATTTTAATCAAGAAGCAAGAATGGTCAAGTTGGTCACTTAGACTATAGACTAGCTCGAACATGGCAATTCTACCTAATTCCGTATAGTTATGGCTCTGATACCAATCTGTCACACCCCAACCGATGGCGGAAACATCGGAGTGAGACGAAATAGATTGCTCGAGACATCATAACGCTATTTGTGACAATATTTAATTTAATAATTCATTTCATTTCATAGCATCAAAATTGTCAAGGATAGATCAAATATTCGAATACAAATAACAACAACAAGTAAATTCAACAAAAGCGTATTTGTTAACTTAGTAACCTACGCGTGTTTCTATGTCATCCCTACTAAGTTCCATCACATAACTTCATCAACCTGCAATACGTTAAAAATTGAGTTCAATAACAAGTATTGGCGAGTACACAAGTTTTAGTATCATAGCATAAGTTTAAAAATTGATTAAACAAATCCACATGAATAGCTAGCATACAAGACATATGTAACTAGGCATGTGCATCTACAAGTCAATCCTCTAGTGTACCGCAAAAATAGATTAAACTTAACAATGACCACTAGTATACGGGCGGTGTGTTACTCCTATAGCGCTATACATGTTAAGGGAGGCTTGATCGAAGTTAATGACATTTAGATCACATAAGAATAGACCAAGTAACAATTTCAAGTAGCATAAGACTAAAAGTGTCATTTAGGATTGTTTGAGTGCAAACATAGAATAAAAGTGTGATTTAGTGTAGTTGTAGTATGGTAACATATTGCACCCCAAATAGTGAAAAACATAAAAAGGGGGTCGAGTGTACTCACGGTTTTGCGATGTAATTTCCGTGAGAGGGAGTTAAGTTGATTTAAGGGATGAATCACCTAGTTATCCTACACAAGGCAACGTAGGTGTGTAAGTATTAAGTTGACGGTAGAGTTTATAGAGTTCAGGAATTAAAGTATACGAAAGTATATATACATAAAAGTATTTATCTAGACTCTAATGCTCGTTTTTGACACTATAAGCCCCGAAGAGTAATTGTGTTTTTATGGGTGATGCCCAATAAAATCGTAACGGCTATTAGATCTAAGATAAAATAACCTACTTTTAGGACATATAACCATTTGGTCATCGTCAAAGGTTCGGTTATGTTTAAATATTTACATATAGTTACATATTACTAGTTTATCATATAATTCATGTATTTCATAGATGTCATGTAAGTCATATAGGTTATGCATGGAGGTAGGTGGTTAACCATCCTAAACCTCTTTCGTAAGATTCACCATTACACAAGATTGACACACATAAGACTAAAAGTGTGATTTAGGATTGTTTGAGTGCAAACATAGAATAAAAGTGTGATTTAGTGTAGTTGTAGTATGGTAACATATTGCACCCCAAATAGTGAAAAACATAAAAAGGGGGTCGAGTGTACTCACGGTTTTGCGATGTAATTTCCGTGAGAGGGAGTTAAGTTGATTTAAGGGATGAATCACCTAGTTATCCTACACAAGGCAACGTAGGTGTGTAAGTATTAAGTTGACGGTAGAGTTTATAGAGTTCAGGAATTAAAGTATACGAAAGTATATATACATAAAAGTATTTATCTAGACTCTAATGCTCGTTTTTGACACTATAAGCCCCGAAGAGTAATTGTGTTTTTATGGGTGATGCCCAATAAAATCGTAACGGCTATTAGATCTAAGATAAAATAACCTACTTTTAGGACATATAACCATTTGGTCATCGTCAAAGGTTCGGTTATGTTTAAATATTTACATATAGTTACATATTACTAGTTTATCATATAATTCATGTATTTCATAGATGTCATGTAAGTCATATAGGTTATGCATGGAGGTAGGTGGTTAACCATCCTAAACCTCTTTCGTAAGATTCACCATTACACAAGATTGACACACGGACAATCCGGATGGTCAAGAATTATAGAAAACATCAAGTGAGGGGTGGATTGAATAGTTGAATGGCCAAGGCCTTCATGTAATCACACCTACACCAACACAAGCTTAAAAGCTTGGATGGCTCAACACTTGTGGGTTTGAAACCCTAATGAAAACATAATATTTGTGAGGATGAATCCTCTATTTTGAATGTCTCAACCTTGTTTTTAAGCCTAACCAACCATAAGATTGTAAGCATTCGGACATAGGTTTGAGATGAGATAAACTCAAGTTGTAAGAAGTATTTAGAAGATAAACAGAAAGTTTGGCCCCAAAAATCATGTGATTCCACCTTGGATTTCCATGGAAACCTATGGTAACATCCATAGGGCCTTAGCAAACATTGTTGAACAAGAAACAAAGTAAAAACATCGAAAAACTTGAAGTTTGAAAGATAAAAATTTGGGCAAAAAGTTTATGCACTTTTGGACCTCAAAATGGTGTGTCTTCACCTTAGTTTGCCCAAGCAAACTTGTGAGAACTTTCCTAGAGGTTATCCAAGAGTGTTAGAAAGAAAAACAAAGCAAAAGGAAGAAGAAAAGTGAGTCGAAACTCACTTACAAGCTGCTGCGTTTCAGCAACTAATTTCAGAATGTATGGACTTGTTTTGAGAGTATGGAGGCTTGTAAAGTGAGAAATGGGTGAGGAAACTTGTGATTATATAGGGGAGGATTAGGGTTTTGGTCTTGGGTTGCATTAATGCCAAAGGGGGGAAGAAGTTGAACTAAAAAAAAGTGGGAAAGGGATCCCCCATGTTGCGGCTGCAACATGGGCTGCCCTATATTTTTTTTTAATCTTTTTAATTGATTATTTGGTGAATTGTTAGACTTTAGGTATTGTTTATATTATGTGTTACATGCATGGGTCTTGAAATGGTCCAATGTTATGCAAATTATAACTTAAAAACCCTAATAAGAGAACAACTTTGATACGTATTTTTCTTGAACATATTAAGACATGATTTTACGAAAATGGAAGCTTAAATTATTTGAATAATAACACCAATTGTCTTGCTTGAGTTTAGTATATGATTAATAAACATTCATCACCCATTTACACATTGCTTTGAATTGACTTATGAAAGCATAAAGTATCGAATGTTTATAATTTTAACTCGAATATAGTTTGCGAATTTAGCATAGTTGATTAATCTTGTTTACAATCAAAGCCTTAGAATACATTAAATTTGAAATGTAAGATTACAAGGTTTGGACTTTCTAAAAATAGAAACATGAAGCTGTATACTAAAAACGAATAGATACAAATGCGAAGCGTTACATTACGATTTGTTCTAGATTTTGAGAGTTAACACACTGCCACTCACGTGTGTGGTTCAAGGCTTTTACGTCAATATTTTTGCGGCTTAACGACTCCTTGAAACTTGTGGGTCCTAGACTTGGTTATTCTTTTCTAGGTTTTACTTTTTCAGTATAATTTTTGCAAGTTAACACACCGTAACATACGTGCATGATTAATCATTTTTACGTTTACTTTTTGTTCGGCTTAACGGTTCTGCTACAAAGCGCGAGTCATAACTAGTTTAACAAAATTTATAAAGCAATGAAAGAAAAAAAATCAAACACACTTGCGTGATAATAGCAATACTAATGCTCAATCGGAATTAGTTCAGTTTGTTAGGTATCGGGACAGTACCAAAAAAAGCACTCTATGTTGAATGTAACTTTGTTGTGAACAAGAGTTGTCGGAATGGAATGTACAACAAAAATTAAACAAACCTATGTATTCAATTCTTTTAAAATGTTAACGAATGAGAGTTATCGAATAAAAGTCAAATTAAATGAAAATTAAACAGGTAAAAAGCTTATATATTAGGTTAAATTACACCTTTCGTCCTTTATGTTTGTACCAGATTGCAATGGATGGTCTTCAACTTCAATAACTACGGTCACAGTTCTTTATTTATTTGGAAACCCATTACACCATTGGTACTTTAGCACTAACCTAGTTGATTTAAATTATTAAGTCATATCATTTGCACGTCATGTGAGGGCATTTATGTCATTTTATCTCTTGCGAGGACGCCATTAAAACTAAAGACAAAGATGAGCATTTTGGTGAGGAATCAAAAGAAGAGGATGAAGGGAGTGATGGGTACTTCTTGGACTTAATCCCATTCAATGAAGAATTTTAATTGTTCTCTTGTATTTTTTATAATGTTTTATTTGTTTGTTTTACTATAATATTATTTTAGTAATGCCTTGACAATTATAATTAGCGCCGTTAAAATGAATGTTCCAATATTAATATTTATCAAAATTGCCATTTTATGATAACGCCAATATGTTTGTTAAAAAGCATTAAAAGACACTTTATAAACACTTAATGAAACTAAAACGCCAAAAAGGAAACAAACGCCAAAGATGGTAATCTATACATTAGAATAAATAAAAACAAACTTTGGCTACTTGGCGTTCACTTAGACTATTAAGTGCCACGTGGCAACCTTTTAATCCATTGTTATTGTGTTTAGGAGGGAAAACACAAGGTTTAATCACAACATATGGTTTAATGTTTGCTCATTAAATCTTGAATATATATTTAAATCTTTCCTTAATTATGAACTAAAATTTGATGTAAAAACGTAATAGTCTCATTAACATTAAAAGCAAATATAGTAACTATTTTTTCCTTGATTATCAATTGGATTGAATTAAAATTTTTGAAGTAGTAAATGGTTTCGACTCTAATTCAAATTACGTAATTAACCATTTCCTTATTACAAAATTTGATTCAAAATACGTAAGTATGTCATTAAGATTAAAAACAAATATATTATTTGTATCTTTCCTAACTTATCAAATAATTCTAATATTTTTTACCAAATTGTATATAGTAGGAAATAATTTTTGAGTTTAATTTAAATTTAAATTCAGTGACTAAAACTAAGTTTAAACCAAATTTGATTTAACTAAATAAGTTCAAACCAATTACATTTAGTAAGCATAATCATCTCATTAGCATTATAATCAAAATTAGTAATGGAACACTTCTTTCATTTAATATTTTATGTAAACGTTTCTTTCAACACTGTTAAATAATATAAGTTATTGTAAGAATATCCGTATAATACATGGGACTTAAACTAGTAGAATAATAAAACGCCAAGAAGTAATAAAATAATAAACACCAAACACTATTCTTCGTTATTGTCCGCTATTGTCGATCTTCTTTTGATTACTGCCTCTTTGCATGTGGATGCATAGTGTCCAGATTGTTTACAATTCTTACACTACCGTTCTTTCGCCCCTATTTTCGCTTTTTTTGTTGTTTTATTCCGGTTGCTTCCTCGTGTTTCGATTTTAACCCCTTGAGAGATCCAGAACCTTTCAACTTATAACCAACAGGAACTCTTATAGGATTCTTGTCGTTTTGATATTGCCATGTTATCTAAGCAAATTGATCCCAGGTACTAGGAGCGGGGGCAGCAATCTGCATATCTTGAACCCTTCTCATGTAGGATTGAACATGAGCCTTGTATAAGGAAAGCTCCTGCATGTTATTTGATAAATGGTTCAGAGTATACTCAGTCACCAAAATGATTTCTCGCATCATACCTTGAACATCGGCTTCAAGTTCAGTTATAAAATCGCGGCTCATTATATAATTTGTAGAACAATTTGGCGCAGTGTCTTTACGCCATCTATCTAGAATGTATTGTTTTGAAAATTCCCTAATGTTTAAACTTCTCAAAACATAGAAGACATGTATATATAACAACCCAAACTGCTCAAAACGCATGCATGAACAACAACTAATGCAATCAGACTTCTGGTACATTACCTGCAAAAACACCATAATAAATTAAGGCTAGCCACTGTAAAAAGACCAAAACTGTACACATTATACAAAAAAGTAACAAAATGTCACATCTCGTAGCACAATAAAACACATTATACACACGTATTAATACAGTATGATAAGAAAACACCATGATAATAGAAAAACATCATTTACCTCAAAATGTGAGGAAAATGGCTGCTGAAAAATCATTTATATAAAACTTAACAAACCCGTCGGGCTGCTCTTCATAACGAGCATTTATGCAATCCCCAATCCCGATTAGTTCAGCTTGCATATCTTGAAAAATGTTTTTGGTGTATATCTTAGAATCTTGGCTCTCCATCACTTTATAATTACTTTTCAGCTCAGAGCTTTTGTTTCGACTCTCGTGGTTATTTTTCCGATGGGTATGGCGTTGTGCTTCTATTGTAGTTTCATAATAGGTCATGAACTCACCAAGAGTGGATTTTGCATTACATACTTGACCAAAGAAGTGGTTTTCATTCTCGGACCTCAATGTTGTACGCATAAGACCCGACAGAAACTCCGTCCGGTAGTATGCAGGGATCCATGATTCCCTAAGAGCAAAGATATCATATAGCCAGCTGTTATCAGCTAGATTGAACTCTTCAATAACCTCTTCCCATACCGATTCAAACTTTTCAGGTGTAACTATATCTGTCCATACAACACCACAAATATGTTCCTTAAAGTTGGTGGAATTACATAACCTTACCCCAACCTACGTAAACACGAAAATGCCAAGGTAAAAAATAATGATAAGTTATGTAAATTTACCCTACTCATAAATTAAATAAAAATAATTAGTAAAATAACATAAAAAAATATGTATGGGAAAACGCCAAACATCTTAGGACACCAAAACACAAAAAAATTGAATTCTACCTTTAGAGAAAGTTTATGCATCACGTGCCACATGCATAATCTATGCATGGTATCCACAAATATAACAGAAATAGCCTTCTACATTGCTAGATCGTGATCAGTGTCAACAACTTTTGGTTGATCACCGACAGCTTTTAACCAAATAAATGTATCAGCACTAGCACTTTCTGACGTCAATAGTGCAGCACCGAATGTAACATCGCACTGGTGAATATCTACAGCAGTAAATGGTACAAACACCAAAGAGTATCTGAAAAGAAAAATACAAAATAAAGAAGGTTAATCCTGAAAATTGCAACTAAGAATAAAAAAACACCACTGCAAAGGACTGCTGAAAACGCCAAAACACAAAATATAAATGAATTCTGGTACATACTTGTTTGAAGATAAGTGGTGTCAAATGAAATCACATCACCAAACACATGATAGTTACGTTTGCATTAATCATCACACCAAAACAGACCCTTCAACGGATTGTCATCGTCTGTGAAGTAATCATACGAAAAATAGGTTGAGGCTGTTTCTTTTCATGCAAATGTCTCACAACCATGTCGGCGTCATATTCCATGATAAACAGATTAATTTGCTTCTTTTAATTCTTAAAATCAACTTACTTGACCCCACATCTTCAAACCCACCAAAAATTGTATTCATAATGTTAAAAGCCTTAATCGGACCTAAGTTCAACCTAGCCATGCTATTTATAACGTGCTTCTGAAGCTGAGTGAGGTGTCGTTCTGACGATAGGAAATGCTTATCAGGCTGGTTAACAAAATCGTGGTTGTGCTCCTCAACAAACTTCTACACCTCCCATGATCCAGCCTTGCTCCACAACCAGTCCTTCTTAGAAAAATATTGCACAGTCCTTTCCTTCTTACTAGGGTCCATTGTATCAACCTTCTTGTTCTTGTATTGCCCAGATCTCGTACACATGTAATACTTTATATGCTTTTCTCCATTAACATTTATCTTTTCAATCCCTTTCGTTATAGCAAACCCCCAGCCGTTTCATGCTTAAGATAAAAAGAATAACAATCATCAAGGCTTTTGAAAATCATATATATCTTTGGCATTAGATCATCTCTAACGATGGGAATGTTCAATGTACAACCAGTTTTCGGGCAAATCCTTTCATTCGACGCAACACTCTAGGGATCATTGTATTGTTATTCCAGATGTTAAAACACCATGACTTAAATAGCAATACAATCATTTCAGATATTAAAACGCCATTCCTTGGATCACAATACATTGTTTCCAAATTTCAGATGTTAAAACACCCTAACTTAAATCACAATACAATGTTTCCAGATGTTTAAAACATCACGCCTTGAATAACAATGCAATTAAAATACCATTGTATAAACATAGACAAAACACCAAGGAATAAAACATCCTATTGAAACGTGATTTTTTCTCTATTTAAGTATAGCAATATGTTAATCATATTAAAGATAAAAAATGCTCGTTGGTGTAATTTTTTTTAATAAAGTTACGTATAAAAAGTTATTGATGTTTAAAAAAGACGGGCAGAACTTGAATGTGCATTGAGGTTGATGGCAGTTTCTTTATTCAAACATAAAGACATTATTAACCCTAATCTAGCCAAATTAGTCAAAAAAAATTAAAACATAATTTACATTTTAAGCTCTATTTTATCTCAACTATTAACTATAAGATCTAAGGGTTTAAAAGACTTCTTACACTTCTCACAAAAAAACCCCTTTTTACAAAAAAAAACCACCTTATCTATATATATATATATAGGAGAGGGTTTAGATGAGAACCCCCATTTTATGTGAGAACCATGAGAACAAATCTCAGCCACTCATTTATATCCCTTGTACTGTAATAAAAAGGGTAAATTTGTAACGATGCTTCCTTTTATTCACCACGCCTTCTAATCTCTCCTTCCACCTCTCCATGATGTACACTGATCTATCGCTCCACCTCTCCACCGCCGCATCAGATTCGCCTTCAACCACCCGCTTATCACTTTTTAGTCGCTCTTCCTCATATTTGCCGCTATAAACACTGGTTCCAACTGAAAGGTATGTTAAATGCTTTGCGTAGTTATTAACTGACAAATTCTATATGATACATCTCGATGTTGTTAATAAATTGGGTGTGTTAACGCATTCGTTATAAGTTTTCATGTATGTGTTTAAAATATCTTTGAACATAATGATTTGTTTTAATTTCTATGTTGAATTTAAGATCTGCTAGTGCTCGACCTCATAAAAGTGAACCCTAATTCTTAATTTTTAACTAAAGTTCATAATTGAATGAAGATTGCACTTCTTATCTAATAGAATTTAGGTGCTACACCCATCTGGATTGTAAACAAAAAATTCCTACTAAATAAGTAATATTAAAAAAACTAATTGGTTCTCTGTAATTCTTGGGTGGTTGATAAAAAATGATTTTAGTCATGTTTACTTAATTAGCTCAGTTGACACTTGATTAAATGATGACTCCATTTGATTGTTATTTACTAGTTGATAAATTTGTGATTTTTATACCATTTGATGATTTGAATATGTTTTTAGGTAGTTAAACTACTTTTTTCCATGTATGAATCCGACAGTCCAACATTGAAGTTTAACCTGCAATCAAACGTTAAGTTTTGAGCAATGACTATTATTAACCATTGTGGAACTAGTAATTTCCACACACCAAATCAATTAGCTATCATGTTCTATATATTATTTTTTTTATCTTCTACATTAGTTAATATGAGTCATGTGCTAGCAAAATTCATTTTAGGCCCCTAAAAAGGTTGAGTTGGCATTTGATAGGAAAGGGGGTGCAGGCGCTAGCTAGTGATGTTTGATCCTACAAAGGAGGCGATGCATTCTTATGATGCTTCGACAAGGCGACTCAAAAGCGAGGACCAACTTTGAGATACCAATTTTGTTCCCATTCTCTGTATCACTAAGAACAAAAGTAAGGAAGAGGAAGTCTACGAATGTAGTATTAACACTAGCAACAAGTGTCACGTGGTGACTTCAGTGGGTTAACTTTTTAGTACTACTCATTCGGTGACGATAAGGCAAAAGATGAAGCCTAGCAACACCACCAACCAAGTAGCTAGTCAGAATGATGTATAGGTCATTTTGAATACTGGTGGTTCTTTTAAAAACACGATAAAAATTAGTTTATACGCTTTATTAATTTAATACGAATACTTCTTTTTTTGTTTGTTATGATGGTGGATTTTACAATTTTATATATTATTATTATTATTATTAATATTATTATTACTACTACTACTGTTCACATGTACCTATGTAACCCAATCAATTACACATGTGTTATGTATTTGTGGCTTAATTGCATACATGTAAATAGCATAATACTAAGAGTTTGTGTTGACTATTGTCATATAAGCCAACTACTAACCACTGGTACATATGCCGATTAAGATTCACATTTGTCTTATCTTTAGTAATATGTCTTACACACGTGTAAATTGTTCAGTATCATACAATGTGTTGTTAACTTACACATGTGTAAACTGTCCATTATCACATATGTAGATTGCCCATTACTAATAATTTATATTTTCCAAATAATACTATATATGATTTAAATGAACATTGTATTATGCAAAAAGTCAAAACCATTAAAAAGGTTAGTAACAAAACATAATCCTTGATATATGTTAACCACCGTAACGTAAAAGTAAAAACTGATATTAATAAAAACATGGAGTCCTTTTTCTTTTCATTTTGTTCTTTATCAAACTCCAATGCTTCCTTTATCTTATGTACTCTTGCGATAGAACTATCCTCGCAACATATTCTTTCTCGTCAGATTTAGTTGCATTTGTTGTCTTTTGATTTTCTCTATTTTGAAGTGACAATCCTAGTTCTTGGCGTGACTTTCCATGTACATTTCCACATGTCTCATCAATAACACTCCACAATCAATACGATTTTTCTTTGGGCTCAAGTTAGTTGTAGTTTCAATATCTATGCAATTGAACGTCTTAGTATCTGCAATATGTTCGAAACATGTTAACATTGTCTTTAATTTTTTAACTGTTATGATTTACACATGTGTAAACCTTTACATCTATGCTTATTTTTCAAAAAATAATATGATTTACACATGTGTAAACCTTCATATCTATTCTTTTTTTAAGCTATTATAATTTACACATGTGTAAACCTTCAGATCTATGCTTATTTTTTTTACTATATAACTAACACATGTGTATACCTTCATATTTATGCTTATTCTTCAAAACGATTATGATTTACACATGTGTAAACTTTCATATCTATGCTTGTTTTTTAAACTATTATGATATACACATGTGTAAACCTTCATATTTATTCATTTTAAAAACTATTATGACTTACACATGTGTAAACCTTCATGTCTATACTTACTATTTATAAACTATATGATTTACACATGTCTAAACCTTTAGATTTATGCTTACTTTTTACACCATTGTAATTTACACATGTGTAACCTTCGTGTATATGATTTACACATTTGTAAAAACATACAGAGATTTGTTATAACTTTTTTTATTACATACCTTAACGTTTGATCCTTTCATTTAGTTTGTATGTCTGAATTTCTCTAGCTATCTTCATCGTCTCCTGTTTCCTTTATATGTTATCACTTCTTGATGCTTCTATTAAAACATTACTATTACTTATCTTCCAAATAAATTTTCAAGAACCGATTTGATAAGCATTAACTACAAACTTACAACTAAGAATCATAGGTTTATGATGTGCCATTGATAAACAATTAATTTACCAATGTTAAATATCATATATATACCAGCTGAACTATGTAACAATAATGACAAACACAATAAACAATTTAATCTTTCAAATTTACTCAATTGGTGAACAATTGTCAACTACCAATTAATGTTCTTCATCTCAACAAAAATGAAAAACACAACAAACGAATTATCTTTTAAATTTACTCAATTTGTAAGCAATTATCAACTACCAATTAGCGCTAACACAATTCTGCATCTCAACAACACATGAAATTCCAATTCATTGAATCTATGCACTAACAAAACCCTGTTTTACCAAAAGAATAACCATATTTTTTATAATAAGGTCTAAATGAGATTCGATTTTTTGCAAGTTAATCAGATAAACAACTGAATACATTAACCTAATGCAAATAATCAATTAGTAAGAATAAAAAATGTTGAATTAGGGCTTTAATTTTACACTTTGGTTAGCCTGCACGACCATCGTCACCCGATCAGAATCAGATGTAAAGCTCCAGTAGCGGCCATCATCAGCGACAACCACATGGTGAAGAATAATACAACAACGGAGGTTGAGGCTGTGGATGCAGGGGTGGCGGTGGCGGAGGTGGAGGTGGTGGCTGGTGGATGGGGTTTTATCGAGACACATAGTTTAGCACGAATGGATTTTATAAACCTGATAAATGTGTTTTGACAGGATTGCCCTTTCACATTATGTTAATGTGATTTAATACCCTTCCTTAATCTTAGCCTTTAACTGGATTTGATAAATGGATGAAATTGGTTCCTAAGGTTCTCACAAAAATAAGTGTTCTCAAGATAACCCTCCCCTATATATATATAGAGGTCGGTTATCGTACAATGCCCACTGTCGTACAATGCATATGCGATAACCACAGATACAATCTTCACTTCAGCAAACGTGGTGGTACGATGGTAATAATCAAATATTAAAATAGAAATCGAATAAAATGGGATAGAATTGTCAATTGCAATTCTCTAATTCCCGGTAACTTAATTGCGAGATTCCAAACTCAAATCGAAATTTAAGCCCTAAATCTCTCTTTCATTTCACCAATCAACACACATTGAGAGACAACTTCATCCTCTTCTCCATCTTGATTCTGCCCGCTGAATAGAAAAGGAAAGCTGATGAACATGACGATTACAAAATTGGGAGGTAAGCCTTTGATTTAGTGACCTTTTTATGTTTTGGTTTTGAACGATAATCACCCAAAGTTGATTCGATTGTTAACTATATTTCAGTTGTATGGGAAGACAGAGCAAAACACACAATGACAGACTACAAGCAAAGAAGATGAATCCAGGTTCTTCAAAAAATCCCATAGTTAGGGTTTTTTTATAACATGCATATGACCTGTTAGAACGTGCGTCTGTTCATAGTTACGGTTTGATAATGTGTGGTGCTTATTTTATAACGTGTGGTTCATTTTTTAGCATATGTTTTTATGACATGCAGATCTTGTTGTATAACGTGCGTTTAGTTGTTTTTGTTTTGTGAGATCTTATTCTATAACATGCGGATCTTAGTGTATAACGGGTCTGGTTTCCTTTTGTTTTGTTTTGTGAGATGTAATTCTATAATATGCGGCTATAAGTTTTATAACATGGGTCAGTTTTATGTAGAAGTACCTGATGATGATGATGACTTTGAACAACCTATTAGAAAGTTGAAAATGCATAAAACATATAACAAAAAATAGGTCCATATTAGTTTCCAACAATTCTTTACAATACCTACCTTCCGCAATTGTTCTTCGATCCTCTTTTTCAAAGCCACTCTAATATTAGATGATGAACATGATGGAGTAGAGGATATATAAGAATCAACCATCCTTGTAGATAAGATTTTAGTGGTCTTGAAGTCAATATAAAAAGGAACAAGCATCAAGTAAAAGACATCTACCATTATTGAGCTATGCATTATTGGTTATATACTCCGGTTTTTGGATTTTTAATTTATAAACTCGCATGTTGTATAATTAAATCATGCATGTTCAAAAGTAATTGAATTTTTAGTCATTTTCTTAATTACGCACGTTAAGATCATAACGTGCGTCTGAATCAATATTATAAAAAGAAACAACTGATCATCATCAACAACGACCAAACCGATACACATTAACATTACATCCAATTGCATATCTTGTAATAAAATATTAAAAATGTTAAATATCATTCAAACCAATGAATGAAAAGACCTACCCACACTTTATAATTAATAAAATTAAAAAAATTACAAACACACGTTTAATTTAAAAGAAAACAGCATCGATGTGACCGGCAATGATGAATTTTATATAAACACACTAATTTCCATCCCCAACTACCTAATAAATTTTCTACTTTATATATAGTCACACCATGGTTTTACCAAAATAAGACACCAAATAAGAACTTAATTCTCTCAAACAAAAAATGGCATCTGAAATGACAAATAGGGCAATCAAGGAGTTGTTGTGGAGCCGTACGTTGACAAAGCTTACCTCCGATGTCAACTCCTCGCACTCGATTCTTGATGTACATGGTTGATTGCTTGAACAGGCCAAAAAGAATCAACAAATGTAGGGACAATTCCTGGAAGAACAACCACATTTAGGAACCAAGCCATCGAGTACATGAAGGATCAGTTTGTTGCTGATAACTTGGTGTACTCGTATATGAAGGATGATGTGGTTTCGGTGAAAGAGATGATGGTAAACACTGAGAATGAGCTTGGCAAGATCTTCGTAACAAAGTAGTTGGTATGGATGTTTGATATGGTCTTTTGATGTTTTTTGTTGGGTTGTAATGTTGATGGTGTTGTTTGGTTGATGATGTAGAACTTTTTATTGTATATTTCTGGTTTTTATAATATGTTATGGCTGCTAAGTTAACATTTTCACATGATTATATAAGATTTGGTCATGGTTGTGATAAAAACAAAAAAGAAAAATAATAGTGCATGTTCACAAAAAGTAAAACCGCACGTTATAAAACATGACTGTGATTATATATATAGTATGATCTTGAAATAAAACCGCACGTTGAAAAAAAACCACACGTTGAAAAAAACGCACATTGTGAAAAGTATTGCCTTGTTTAAAATAAAGTTAGAAAGTTTCTCTGTGTTTATTTATAAAGTATGATTAAATAAAGTTGTAGAATTAACATCACATATTGTGTCAAATAAATATATTAATTTGCTCTATGATTATATATTTATACATATAATGATCTTGAGAATAACAGTGGAATATCGCATAAATTGTGTCACTATGAAAAACAATCTACTACCGCATGTTATAGAATAAAAACCACACATTATGAATAAAGGTGTGGGATATGTTTGTCAACTATATAAAACAAACTAAGCCCGCATGTTATAAGATAAAAACCGCACATTACGAAAAAAAAGTGTGGGATATACTTGACATATCTATTGTAAGTGGAATAAAAAACTAAAAAGATGTCCAATTTTTGGGATCACTCGTCATCTTCATAAACTTCTTCCCATTTATTAGAGTCACATTCATCATCCTCTTCTACGTCATCATCATCATCTTCTATATTAGGCTCAGTGTCGAGTTAGACTGCTTTCTTTTTCTTTTCGGCTTCACCATTTAGTTCTTTGCATGTCTAGATATCATGACTTTTCACCTTACAGACACTACATGTCCTGGTTCTTTTCCCGTTACGACTGATCATTTGTTCTTTCTTCGATTTAATCCTCTTATATGAACCACGTCCTTTGTTCCTTATGCCGGTTGGGACACGAACTATAGATGCAACATTTGGTTGCCCGTAACCAATTAACTTCAAATATTTATCAAACTGTGGACCAATAGGCTTAGTTATACGAAGCTCATTGACCTTTTCTTTCATCTCCCCCATTTGACCCCTAACCAAAACGAGTTGATCAATTCTAATCTAATTACTAACAAGATACTCTCCAGTATACATTATCTCATGAGCAATCTGTTTAGCCTTGTATTGCTCGTCATTAGCATTAAGGTTTTTTCCTACTTTTATAAGGTTTTTTTATATTCGAATAAGAATTGTCTATAATCTGTGGCTTATGTCCCTCCCTCAAGCATACAAAAACCGGATTTCTTGGCATATGTCTGGTATCAATGGAACTAAATTCCATGCCAACAACATGCATGCAAGATGCTTCCTCCTTTAGAATATACACTCTTTCCTTTTCACATGTTAATAAACAACATGTGCGCTTTAATTAAACTAAACAATATATTGCACATTAATTTTGACTAAATTAACCACAAAATTACACATGTTATATACACCAAAACTACAACATGTTGTTTACTACCATCAAAACGTGCGTCCATCTTTTCTTAACGTGAGTTTTTTTATATTTATAACATGTGTATGTTTTAATAACAATTATAACTACAAATGACTTACAATCAATTGAGCTTTGAAACTCCTAATAAACTCTTAAACAATTGTTGAAGGGCACAATCATTCGTTGGTCTGTCCTAAAGATTTTCATTTATTACCAACATATAGGAATTTGTCTAAAGTACAGAAAGAAATAATTTGGGAGTTGGGTGCTCTAAATCTCGGGCCAGTGAAATCATTTTATATAATGAGAAAAAGATATGATGGTTTCAAAAAGTTGGTGCTACGGTTGATGATTGCAAGAATTTCAGAGCTATAATAAATAGTTACATATGAGAATACGACGCAGACATGGTTATTAATAGGCTGACGTATAAAAAAAGATATTTGGTTGATTATTTGTTCGTACATTCAGCTGATGAAAACAAGCGATTAACTGACTTGTTCTGGGTTGATGGACTATGCAAGCGTAATTACATGGAGTTTAGAGATGTTATATCTTTTGATGCGACATTCAAAACTAACAAGTGTTTATCAGACTATTTAAACTTTTGTATGATTTGTGCTTCTTCTTTTTTACTTTTTTTTATTTCGTCCATTGTAGATATAAGATGGTTTTCTACCATTTACCGGCATCGACAATCATTGTCGAAATTTAACACTTGGAGTTGGTTGTTAGCATCCGAAAGCATCAAATCATATAAATGGCTTCTCCAATCCTTTTTGAATTCCTTTGGACACCAGCCGAAGGTTGTAGTCACAGATTAGGACCCAGCGATGAAACAAGCTATTGAGAGTATATTTGATAAGAGCAGGCATAGATTATGCATGTGGCTAGTTATGAAAAACATGGCAGACAAGGTTAGATAAATAGTCGTTCATAACATGTGTGATTACTTATATTACATGTGTAACGCCTCGCTTTTTCGTACTTTCCTTAATTAGAAAGTGTAATCGTATTTCTACTTATGGAAACTTGTATTCGTATCGCATTCTTATTTCATTTCCCAATCTTATAATCCGAGACTTTGATCGTAATAAAATTCATACCTGATACATACTTGTCTTACATGCATTTAATTGTTAAATACGTGTTTACATACAAACCGATACTTGTTATACGTGCAAATACTAATACATTCACACTTGATACCTAAAATATACTTACATATACATTATACACTTGAAAACATGCGAAATTATCAAGTTTTACCATGAAATGAAAGATAAACTAAGTTCAAGGACTAAAAATAGCATAATCCGGAGAAAGTGGTTTCTTGCCCATGGGTTGGTCCATTTTGTGTTTGTTACATTAAATGCACCCAACTAACAACCCCCTAACCCCATCTATAAATACCTACCTCTCCCACTCTCATTTCACACCTCAAACACTTCTTCTCTTCTCTCTAAAGCTCTCTCTATCTAAAGGTTCAAGGCTTTCAAAAGATAGCTTGGTGTTCCTCCAAACCCTTTGCAAATTAACAAGTGAAAGCTTGCAAAACCGTGAGTACACTTGACCCATTTACCTTTTACACAATTTGGGTTGTAACATGTTAACATACAAAAACACACAAATACACACACTACATGCTTTATACACTCAATCTTTCATACATTCTTATTGTTATGCTTTGGTACATAATAAATTCATACATGCTTCTTGTCATTAACTTAGCTAGCCCCAACTTACCATATACAGCGCTATAGGAGTAGTACACCGCCCATCGGGGTAATGTTAAGTATTAAGCTGATTCTTATTCTTATTCATACTTTAGTCTCGTTACTTCATGTGACGAGGGACACATTAATTCTTGTGGACACTTGGGTTTGACAATTAGTATTGCATGCTAGCTTACCTTGTATACAATTGCAATGTGGATTTGAGTAAACTATTTTATACTTATGCTATGTACTTAAACTTGTGTACTCGCCAATACTTTTGTATTGAACTATATTTTTACATGTTACAGGTTGAGGTTGATGATGATGATGCTTATGACAAATCTAGTAGGGATGACATAGAAACGCACCTAGAATGTTAGGCTTTCATGTTGTAATTTTGTTGAAGTTGTTTTTTTTATTTCTGCTGTAATTGGCAATTTGATATATGAAATGAACGAGTTTTGATTTAAATATTGTCGCAAATAGTGTTATGATGCATTGAGCAATCTATTTCTTCTCACTCCGATGTTTCCGCCATCAGTTGGGGTATGACAGATTGGTATCACAGCCATAACTATAGGGAATTAGGTAGAATTGCCATGTTCGACCTAGTCTATAGTTTAAGTGACCAAACTTGACCATTCTTGATTCATGTTTAAAATGCAAATTCTCCCTACCTTGATTCTTCATATTTCTTTTGGTCTTAATATATGCAATATGTTTTTCCTAAGACATTTACACAATATACACGCTTAAAGACTTGAAGACACTCATACTACAAACGAGACGATCTCACCAAAATAGGGGTGAAACCTGCACTTTGGTGATCACTCTCAATCCGCATATTTGATTTTTTTCACGAAATTACGCCATCAAGTTAGGAGTGATATCCATACCTTGATGGAAAATTTCCATTTCATACTCTAGTGGACCCTTACCAACGAGTCGGAATTCGCTCCTCGTTTGGTATGTACCAACCACGCTTAAGGTACGATGTTGTCAAGTTAGGGGTGAAACCCGCACCTTGTCAACTAGTCCCACTCCTCGATTTTTGGATCTCGCCAAGGTTTCGATTTTTCGATCAATTAGAGACGTGTAGTGTAGTAACTGGAAGTGTAAAATGCCATTAATCGCTTTTCAACGAGAGCATTTTACCTATAGGCCAGAGCACGTTCCTATAATTTGAAAGGATCTTCGATTCACTTTGGAATAGTCAACGCTTCTCAACCCAAAGCACTCCAATATTTTACTAAGCCTATCTTTTATGCTATCTCACATTCTATGTGTTTTAATACTTATTACCTCGTTCGTTTCTAACCCGATGCACAATTCGCACATCTTTCGCAATCAAAAACAATAATAATTCTCGCAAACCAACTAAATTTATACTCCTTACGCAATCATATGTGTTTAAACTTTTGAATACTTGTTATTACTTACATGCTCAAACGTGACTTTATTGTTGATCACTTAGATATGTTTTTCGCGAAACTCAAGCTGGAGAAATAAGTCAAGTCCAACTCCAACTCGACTATTTTCGTAACAATCACTATATCAAAACTTATACTCAAAACTGTTATCATTGTTTCAATTTTTCTTATTTATACATAAAACTCAAACCTTATTATTTTATCCAAATAATTTCTCACCCTATAATTTATTTACGTAAATTACATACACGAAACCCTTAATGATACTTTAAACGGTTCTTTCACAATTTTCAAAAACTTTATGAAATGCTACCTATCAAATTAGTCGGTCAAATTAACCTCTTGCCCTTGATTTTCATAACTTGTCCAAAACATACTCACTTTATACTATCATTCTAAAGACATTTTGTTCCCAACGAAGAACCAACGAAAACTTTCTCTCACATACATACAAGTACATTTTTGCAAAAATCCTTTAAAAAAAAAACAAGTTTATCCACGGAATTTTCAAGAATGTTAATAAGCAATTCTAAATCTAAACACGTGGGCATGAAAGACTCATTAGGTCGGACAAGCTTCGACATACTCAAATCCTAAATCTTTTTTGAAACCAAGGTAACATTTTTTACAAGCCACATCTTACATCAAAAATTAATACTATTCTCAATATTCACCCGACATTCACAATTTTGTTCCTTCATTGCCGACAAACCCGATTTATTTTAACCAACTCAATGTTTTGACTCAAGCAACCACACACATGCATACCGCCTTATACGTTTCTATTTATACAGTCAATATTACATGACAATATTACACATATCACCATTACACTTCGTATTTTACACACTCGCAACTTCATAGTAACTTATATATGATAATCCCATTTTATTCCACCTATACGCTCGATACTGCATGCTAATGTTATACGTATTTGTCTTCAATCATACTCAAAATTTATGCACTCGCACTACTTGGTAGTCATACTTGAAATCTATAAGTAGGCATAACCCGAGTGGTTTCGCCTACGACACACTCATACATACATACAATCATGCTTACATACTTAATTTTTATACGCTATCTTACATACCCTTTGCTTACTAGATGTAACATGACCCGTACACTACTAGTACAAATTATGCGTATCATGCACAAATCAAAATAATCGCGGGTGCACACGGGATTATATTGGTAGGCGCATGAAAACCATAGTGGGTTCTACTGTGTCTCGCAACACGAGACGTAACATGACACCGAATAGTGAAACGACATAACATGGTGTGAACATGGTGGATACGCCGCTGGTACTTCCTATATATAAGTGTCCCTACCATGTTACCCAACTTTCGTAAAACGTGCCATGAGAAATTCGGTGTTTTCCCAGACCTTGTTAAATACATTTGATTCATAACAAAATTTGGTGACCCCATTTCGAAATGATTAGTACTCGATTACCCATGACAAAGCTTCATCCTCAAAATCGTTAGCTTTAACCTCCACAACTATCACTAGCATCTCTCAACATTCCATGTCGCATTTTATCCGATATTCGTACCATTTTACCCCTCACATACACCAATCGAATCATTCACTACCATACCACGATATTCCCAATTCTTCCCTTAACATTTCATCCAAACTTTATTTATAGTGAATCAGCCTAAACGTTCAATCCATTTAAAAAAACGTCCCCACCGGCTCAATCTTGTAAGATGTTCTTTTTCTTTAAAACCATCTTTCACTCTTATCTACGCACAAACTTCAACTAGTCGGTCTATTACCGCAAAAACCTTTTAGAAACTGTAAATACTTACCTTAGAACTGACAGAAGTGATTTTACTAATACGCCTTAGAACTGACAGAACTTTTCTTACAACTTACGGTGCGGACCGCTCATTTTAATCAAAATACATCCTTAGTCATACTAAAACCTTCCTCTTAGGTCGCACTCTTTTAAAATATTCCTTACAATGAGTTGTCAAAACCCAATCAAACTCACTTTCTTACACACACACATACACGTTTTTACTTATTCTTATACACATTTACGATTGGTGTCTCAAAAACACCTTAGTCAAACAAATTACTTTCGCGAACCTACCATTTTTATCCTTCAAGATTTCGATACATATTGACACACTTATACATGAACTCCGCAAAAACTTTAAACTTCAAAATCTTGATTTTGGCCAAACATTTTCACCAAAGTGATATCTTTTCCAAAGTCTTCCTCTTGAATAAATTTCGGGACAAAATTTCCTAAAGGATGGCAGACTGTAACGCCTTGCTTTTTCGTACTTTCCTTAACTAGGAAGTGTAATCGTATATCTATTTATGGAAACTTGTATTCGTATCGCATTCTTATTTCATTTCCCAATCTTATAATCTGAGACTTTGATCGTAATAAAATTCATACCTGATACATATTTGTCTTACATGCATTTAATTGTTAAATACGTGTTTACATACAAACCGATACTTGTTATACGTGCAAATACTAATACATTCACACTTGATACCTAAAATATACTTACATATACATTATACACTTGAAAACATGCGAAATTATCAAGTTTTACCATGAAATGAAAGATAAACTAAGTTCAAGGACTAAAAATAGCATAATCCGGAGAAAGTGGTTTCTTGCCCATGGATTGGTCTATTTTGTGTTTGTTACATTAAATGCACCCAACTAACAACCCCCTAACCCCATCTATAAATACCTACCTCCTCCTACTCTCATTTCACACCTCAAACACTTCTTCTCTTCTCTCTAAAGCTCTCTCTTTCAAAAGATAGCTTGGTGTTCCTCCAAACCCTTTGCGAATTAACAAGTGAAAGCTTGCAAAACCGTGAATACACTTGACTCATTTACCTTTTACACAATTTGGGTTGTAACATGTTAACATACAAAAACACACAAATACACACACTACATGCTTTATACACTCAATCTTTCATACATGCTTATTGTTATGCTTTGATACATGCTAAATTCATACATGCTTCTTGTCATTAACTTAGCTAGCCCCAACTTAACATATATAGCGCTATAGGAGTAGCACACCGCCCGTCGGGGTAATGTTAAGTATTAAGCTGATTCTTATTCTTATTCATACTTTAGTCTCGTTACTTCGTGTGACGAGGGACACGTTCATTCTTGTGGACACTTGGGTTTGACAATTAGTATTGCATGCTAGCTTACCTTGTATACAATTGCCATGTGGATTTGAGTAAACTCTTGTATACTTATGCTATGTACTTAAACTTGTGTACTCACCAATACTTTTGTATTGAACTATACTTTTAACATGTTACAGGTTGATGATGATGCTTATGACGAATCTAGTAGGGATGACATAGAAACGCACCTAGAATATTAAGCTTTCATGTTGTAATTTTGTTGAAGTTGTTGTATTTTGATTTCTGTTGTAATTGGCAATTTGATATATGAAATGAACGAGTTTTGATTTAAATATTGTCGCAAATAGTGTTATGATGCATTGAGCAATCTATTTCGTCTCACTCCGATGTTTCCGCCATCGGTTGGGGTGTGACAACATGCGTGATTAATACTGTTACATTTGTTACTTATAATAATTTCATAACATTTTGAAAACAGGTTAGGTATGAACTGTGCAACAATGAGAATTTCAAAAGAAGGATGTGTGATATTGTCTAGACAAATTCGATTAGTGTGGAAACTTGTATTGATCGAGTTTGGTCTCGCAGAAAATAAACGGATAGATGATATGTTTGTGATGAGATCTATGTGGATACCGGCTTGCTATCATCATGAGCCTATGTCTGGGCTCAGGCGTACGGCATCTAGATCAGAGAGTGAGAACCATTTCTTTTGTCAGGTGGCGATTACACAACTTACTCTTGTTGAGTTTTTAAATCATTTCGATGGTGCAATGGATGTCCAGATGTTTAATCATCGGAAGAATGATCATATTTCTAGACATACGATCGTAGATAATTGAACTAAATATACTTTAGAAGAAGATGCTTTTAAAATATACACAAGGTCTATCTTTTATGATCAACAAGTAGAGATATATGCAACTACGGATGAGTTTCTGTCTTGGAGACTAAAATTGAGGGTGAGCGTCTAAGTATATCCATGAAAGATTTTAAAGCCCACGGAGAAGGATTGCTAGAGGTAACAATAGATGTGCGTAATTAATATGCTAACTTGTGTTATTACATTTTATAACATGCTTAATTTTATCGGTTTGTGATTGTTATGTAGGTTTGTTTCAAGAAGGGTAAGACTTAATTGGCTCGTGTAGTTGTCGTAGGTTCGAACAATACGTGTTGCTGTGTCGGCACATCTTTCATGTATTTAAGATTTTTAAAGTGAAAGAAATCCCTACCAAGTATATCATGAAGAGATGGACGAAAAACGTCGTGCCAAATGAACTAAATGGCACTCTTGATATAAAAGTTGGTGCTAACGACGAGCATTACAAGGATAAACAGATAGCTCATGAGATAATGTATGCCGGAGAATATCTCGTTAGTAATCTAATTAGAGATATTGATCAGCTCGTTTTAGTTAGGGATCAAATGAGGGAAATGAAAGAAAATGTCGATAAGCTTCGTATAACGAAGCCTATTTATCCACAGTTTGATAGTGATATTCGAAGTTAATTGGTTACGAGCAACCAAAAACCGAAGCTCCACCTATAGTTCTTCTCCCAACCGGCATAAGGAACAAAGGATGTGGTTCACATAATAGGATTAAATCGAAGAAAGAACAAATGATCAGTCATAAAGGGAAAAGAAACAGGACATTTAGTGTCTCTAAGGTGAAAGGTCATGATATCCGGACATGCAAAGAACTAAAAGGTGAAGCCGAAAAGAAAAAGAAAGCAGTCCAACTCGACACTTAGCCTAATATAGAAGATGATGATGATGACCTAGAAGATGATGATGACAGTGACTGATGAATGGGAAGAAGTTTACAAAGATGACGAGTGATCTCGAAAACTGGACATCTTTTTATAGATTTTTATACAACTTACAATAGATATGGCAAATATATCCCACACTTTTTTTCATAGTTTTATAGATAAAAATCCAAAAACCTAATTAAGAAAACAACTAAAAAAATTCAATTATTTTTGAACATGCGTGATTTAATTATACAACATGCGAATTTATAGATAAAATCTAAAAACCTGAATAGTAATATAGAACCAATAATGCATTTCTCAATAATGGTAGATGTATTTTACTTGATGCTCGCTCCCTTTTTATATTAACCTGAAGACCACTAAAATCTTATGTACACGGATGATAGATTCTTCTATATCCTCTGCCTCATCATGTTCATGATCTTATATTAGAGTGGCTTTCGAAAAGAGGATCGAGGAAAAATTGCGGAAGGTCGGTCTTGCAAAGAATTGCTCAAAACTAATATGGACCTTTTTTTGTTATCAGTTCTTTGCATTTTCAATTTTATAATAGGTTGTTCAAAGTCGTCGTCGTCGTCATCATCAGGAGCTTCTACATAAACATACCCATGTTATAAATACCCTTGAGTTAATTGATATTTTTGGATAGAGTAAATGGGCCGGACGAACATGATGAAAAACTGCAAATGTCGGGAACCCAGATAGAGAAAAAACTATTTGAAGCAAAGTGGTATTTTGAGCCAACCTCAAAGACTAAAATGGCAATTTACTCTAACCATTTAATAACATGGGTATGTTAGTATACAAGATATGTTAAGAAAAAAAAATCTCATCTAAAACATGCGAGTCATGTGGTTGATTGGTTATATACGTGATCATTGGTTGTTATTATAAAAATTGGTTGTAAATGATGCATTAATAATGTTGTTATTAAGATTCATGTGCTATTATGTGGTTGATTGGTGTCCGTTTTTGTTACATCTGTTATCATATGTTTTTCATATATTTACCACATATTTGATGATTAATCTACAAAGTAGGGGTTAACGATGATGAATCCTAGAAAGAGGTTAATGTTACATATCTAATTCAACAAAAAAAAAAAAAATGAGAAAGCAAAAGGAAATGTTATCATGACTACGTAACAAAAGGGTGAGGCAACCAATGTGCCATCAAAAACTCATATTAAAGCTAAAACAATGTTGAATTTTACACAAGGTAATCATGTACAAAGGTTGTCTAAACTGTGACTTGTAATATACTAATATTTTATATATAATTATGTAGGGAAACAAAATGAGGAGAGCCTAAACCAACGATAGGTAAGCGTTTATGTGATGAGTGGATATGTTTAGTAGCAGATTTGTTATGTGCTAATGATTTTTTTAAGGTGGGAAAATAAAGGAAGGGCAACTCAAAATAATGACTCGAAGATTCCTCCGTTAACCCTCCGAAACGAAAAAAAGTGGCGCAGTCGTAAGGCGATAATGTTGAAGTACCATACATAGAAATATCTAGCACTACATTTAGAATAAGAAACAACCCAATAGATATGATGAGGCTCCTTGAATGTTTTTTAACATTATACAACGCCTAGCAGTTGAGAAAATTGGGTTTAAGGGCATATTGATGATGAATATAAGTAGCATACCAACTTTACTAGGATTTTGGTTGGTTTCAAATTATAACCATCAAACTAACACCATTAATGTTGAAACACACAAGATAAAGATCACCACAACTTCGGTTAGAGATGTACTTGTAATACCAATGGGACCTATAGAGGTGAATGATGTCAAAAGACCTAATATGTCATATAATCTTGTAGCAGAATGGAGGAGGCATGTTACGTTTACGTCTAATTTGCCAAGAGTTAAAGGTTACTAATATAGTAGAAGCATCAAAGGATGTCGGAAGGATGTTTATCGTCAATTTTTCGGAATGTCTTCTTCCCTTCTTTAGAACATACAAACTACTTCAATGTAACGAGACCATTAATGATTTTTTTAGTGTTCTTACGAACAATGAACCCACCCAACTTAGCATAAGTTTCGTAGAATAAATAGGCTTTATCAATAGCTTTAAAAGACATACAACTTGGGGTCTTTTAGATCACATACAAACACCCATGTATGTAAAAACTTATTGATGTATGCTACACGTCAAAAACATATTAGTTCTGACAAATTTTACATACATGGGTGTTTGTATATAATCTTAAAAGACCCCAGTTGGTATGTCCTTTAAAACGATTGATGAATCTTATTCAAAAAAAAACCGACACCAAACAACCACATACCAATGACTCTTAATAACAACATTTTACAACCAGTAATGCATCCATCATGTACAACCATTTTTTTATAACAACCAATGATCACGCATATAACCAATCAACCACATGACTCGCATGTTTTAGATGAGATTTCATGTTTTAACATATCTTGCATACTAATAGGCCTTATTAAAGACGAAGCTATGTAGACCAAACATACGAACCAAGCATAAAACGAACAAACTTTTTTCGGTGCCTGTTATCTTCCCGAGTGATTTATCCATGTTTTTATTCGTCCTTTTAAAATCAAAATTACACAACAAAACCACACAATATCAATACGCACCTGAATAACACAACTGATCACCAGATTCACCTTCAACATAACCACCACCGTTATATCAAATATGGGTATTTCTGAGTTTAAAGTGGGGGCCCATCGGAAGTTGGGAGATCCTTTTAGGAATTTTTTTATCATTATCAAATAAAAAAAATAGTACTTCTACTAAATTGTCCTTAACCTTATTAATTTTTTTTAGAAGTAAACTTTGTTAAAACCACCCTTGATCTAAACGGGCAAGAGGCCATGCAAATCAACGTCCCCGACCCAACCGGGCAAGGGAATAAATTTACAACATATACATGAGATATTTACACCAATGTTTCCATAGGATGGATTTAAAGGAAGGCTAATTTTATTAACCAAATAAAACCTCAAGACTTGACTTCCCCTAACACGTCTTGAAATATAGTTTCATTTCTACCTTTTTAAATACACCAAACGATGATTAAAATTAAACGGTGAACAATCTTCTTTGCTTTCTTTTCCAAATGTAAGAATCCGTAAGCTTCCAATTAGATTTTTAACCACGAACACGAACAAAGTAGGAATTTGACACCAATTGCTAAAACTCATCAAGACACGGTTCGAGAACATGCATGCCATGAAAAGATGCTTTGTTGTTTCCTCATATCCTTCATAAAGTAAACACATGGTAGACGGAATATTGATATTTCTCATTCTCAACCAGTCAAGATTGGCTCTCCAAGCCATAATGTTGCATTTTAAAGGCACCCACTTATATCACTTAAAGACTGTTCCGGTACCGCCTCCTCTATCTTCATCCTTCATCTTCTTAATAGACTTAACCGAAAAAAAATACCTAAATCATCCCCTTACCAACTCCACTAATCCTTATTGTTTGACAGTCACACCTCCACTATTATCTCCTAGAAATCCTGAGACTCCAACCTCGCAATCTCTGCCACCAATGTCTTGCGCCACGGTCTCGAACCTGTCGTCTAAACCTGAGCTGAAACAACCCTATCTGCTACTTTGCAGGTTTTATCCACCTCAAGGCCAAAGAGATGGGGCCACCTGTCCTTAGGCGGGTGATCCCCCATCCACGTATCGATCCAGAATCTAATCCCCCCCCCCCCCCCACCATTTCCCACCTTACCCTTGATGAAACTTTGCAAGCATTTCCCATTTACTGTCGGCTTTGGATCCTTAGCAATATTATTCCTAACAACCTGCAATAGATGTGTTCCTTAACCTTATTAATACTAATACTAATTACTTAACTAATTACTAATTGTTAAGGGTTGATCTTTAATCAACACCAACCCTTGATTTAAAATTTGGATGGCTTAGATCTGATCTCATTGTTCGTATAGGATCTTAACTTCATAAATATAATATGTTTGATAATGTAGATGAACAAATAGCAAAATGTTATTAGTGGTGTTAAAAGAATAAAATTTGAATGCATAAACTAAAATCCACATTAACCCTACCCAAAACTCCCCCTCATCTGAAAAACATGTGGCAACGATCTTCAAAAAGATCGACTTCCGGTCGTCAATGGTTCATCTACCACCACCGTCAAACCCGTTTCCAGATCTGAAACACCACATTCTCTCACACGGTTTTTCTCTCTCTCTCTCACTAGAAACCGTCACCACCCACCTCGCCTTAAAACAACCACCAGGTGAATGGTGTGTTTGTTGGTTGCATAGTTTTGGTCCAAGCATGTAATTTTTCAAAATTGGAGAATAAAGCAACAATTTGAGCATACCACATGAACAATACTTGTAACTTGTTCTATTGGAAAGATGAAAGTGAAATAAATTAATGTAGATAGAATGAATCACTTGGCTCATATTTTTTATCTAGTTTGTTTTTCAAGATAGGAGCGACAAATGGATATCCCTTTTTCATGTATTTAAATACTAGTAGCAGATACTAAAAATCCGTATGGGAGAAGTCGCAAGTATAACAGATTGGATAACACCACCATTCGTAACACCATTCTTCACACACATAATGCCCGTTACATATGGTCTAAAGAAAATTTTTCAAAACACTTCACTCCACACCTGATCAGCTTTCATATTGCCTTGTAGCGTTAACGTGAATTTTATCGTTACTCCAATTAAAATGGCATCGTTCAAGTAAAAAGTAGCCCAAACAATCCCAAAGTTGCTGTTCATATTCGGTTTGGCTTGGGAACGAAATACCACAGGTAGGATAGTTTGATTCTTTGTTCTAATATTCTAAAAAATGGATCAGTCCGGTGGTCTGGTTTTATACCCCCTTGCACTGTTACATGTAAATTGGCCAAAGTACTACAATGCTAACATTTTCTGTAGCATATAACATGCAGAAGTCCTAGTGTCCTACCATTAAGAGCAACCTGACCCAACCCTACCGTTGCAAATCAAGACCATCTTGTGGCCTCCGCATACCTTTCATAAAATGGTCAGGAGTGTTTAATTGGATCAATACGATCCATTCCAGCTTTACTCTAAAAAACTCCTCTCATAGATTTATAGCACCATCACAAGGGTATCTACAACGTATAAAACCACATTAAATAAACAACAAAGCTCACAGAAACTTATAAAAAGTAACTAAAAAACCCAGGTTGTGTAGGACAATTTATGTGCATTGATGATTCGAAACGTGCAATCGTGAAGTCATTCTGCCTCGAGTTCTGCTCCGAATCTCTCCAGCTGTTCAGCATCATATTCCAGATCGCGGACTGCAGCATGGTTCACAGTTCCATCATCCTCACTAGCATGTATTTGCCTACCTCCAAACCTGAACAACAGTTGAATAGGAGATTATAAGTTGCATATTTTCAAGGAAAAGAAAAACATGAGTCAAACAAGCCTGGTGGCCAGGTTCAAACAGATTTGGGAATAAATGAGCAACTTTTTGGGTACGAACTTCTTTTTTTATAGTTAACAGTGTGAAAAAGTAACAAAACTATGGTTATAGTTAAACTACAATAGATATGCAAGTTTACAGTTTTTAACTTGATTATAAGTTTTCAACAGTAGTAATTCTTTTGAGTCAAAAATATATAAAACTTATATGCCATTGCACATAAGTTTCAAGAATTATGTTTTGCGTTTGGGCTGAATGGTAAAAGAGTCAACTTGCCAACCTGTTTAGCCCTAACTCAATTGACCCACCAACCCCGTATGTGGGTCAACTTTGGGTTGGGGTAAGGGTTGGAGTTCTGACACGATTTATTAACACGGTTGGATGTACCAACCTGCCAGCACAAACCCGACACAAATTGCCACCCTTAACTTTTATGCAAATGGGTTGATATTTTTACTAAGACAAAGCTAACTGGTTTCCCTCACTATAAACATAAAGAGAACTGAGAAATGTACCATCTTCCATTCATCAACTCTATGCACTTGCGTGCATCTTGCCTGTCCTTGAATCTTACCAAAACAACCCCTTGAGGATGGTTCTCGCAGACCTACAAAAAACATACCAAAATATGAAATGTGTGTGTGTGTTTATAAGTAGAGGATGACACAAAAATCCAGATAATCCGTACTTATTGCTCCTAATCTCAATGAAAACCCATTCTTAAAGATAAAACAATTCATTTTTTCTCCATTTCCGCACTTGATTGCTTCTTAAACTACAACTGTTTTGTGAACTGGATCACTTCGATATCACTGACTAGTTTTTAGTTGATCTCATGTTTGATTGTAGTACCTACGGTTTCTAAAAACTATGCATGGTTTTTTTCCTCTTAGATCGACGTTTCTAAATGATTGCCCATTCACCAATACATAATTAGTAGTAATGTTGTAGCAAAAGAAAGTAATTAATGATGGTTTAACATCTGGTCTAACAAGTATCTCCTCAAACCTTGATGGTGAGAGTAGTTATGCGGCTTATGCCCATTAACCCTTTTTGAGATTTATATTAGAAACCTAGTTCGTTCTATATTCAATCATAACATGTCTTCTTTATTTATATTCAGCTATGTTTTTGTATCTGTATCTGTATCAGATTTTTCTTCAATAACAAGCTGTATTTAACTAATGTCGCTGTTAATTTTTTATACTGGTTGAAGCGTGTCTAGTTAGTTTGGTTGACCCGCCAACATTTCTTTGTCCATTTATCATTCTATAAATTAGTAAAGTATAAAATACGTATATCAACTTTACTATCACCAAAAATCTATCTTTTTTTTGGAAACCAAAGGTTATAACTTATAAGCGTTTGAATACACTTTCGGTGATTTTCAACCTATTTGGCACGTCTTACTTTTTAGCTAAATATTATATTTTAGCCTTTGACATGTAAAAGAAAAAGATTTGCCCTAATCCCACACTACGAATAGCCTGCTATGAGTGGGATTTTACTGGGCACGCTTGTTAGTTATATATATATGTGTGTGTGTGTGTGTATATATATATATTATATTATATATATACACACACACACATATATATAGTGGAGAGTTCAAATGAGAAGAAAATTTTTGTAAGTATAAAAAGAATAACTTTTAAACCAATAAAAATTCTCCATTTACTTCATTTAATGATATTATGAAAAAGGGCATATAGGTAAATCTATAATTGTCATTAATTAGCTAATTAATTAAACTTGTAACTCATTTTTTAATATATTTTTTCAAGATAAAATAATTTATGGTGAATGACAATTTTCGACGTGTGTAGGATAAATTTAAGAAGGTATAGGACAAATTTTGAAATGTGTAGGGTATTTTTACATGTGTGTAGGGTAAATTCCGATAAGTGTAAGATATATGTACGATAAATTTTGAAATGTGTAAGATATAATGTTTTTGTTTTATTAACGAGAGATAACAAAATTAATGAGAGGAGTTATAAACTATTTAATGTTTTATCATTATGCCCTTTCTTCTTTTTATTCTCACATTAAATTTCTTCTCAAGTGAACCTTCCCCAATATATATATATATACATAGTGGAGAGTTCAAATGAGAAGAAAAATTTTGTAAGCATAAAAAGAATAACTTTTAAACCAATAGAAATTCTCCATATACTTCATTTAATGTGTGTATTTAATAATATGAAAAATGACATATAGGTAAATCTATAATTGTCATTAATTAGCTAATTAATTAAACTTGTAACTCATTTTTTTAATATATTTTTCAAGATAAAATAATTTATGGTGAAGAACAATTTTCGACATGTGTAGGATAAATTTAAGAAGGTGTAGGATAAATTTTGAAATGTGTAGGGTATTTTTACATGTGTGTAGGGTAAATTCCGTTAAGTGTAAGATATATGTACGATAAATTTTGAAATGTGTAAGATATAATGTTTTTGTTTTATTAATGAGAGATAACAAAATTAATGAGAGGGGTTACAACTATTTAATGTTTTATCATTATGCCCTTTCTTCTTTTTATTCTCACATTAAATTTCTTCTCAAATGAACCTTCCCCAATATATATATATATATATATATATATATATATATACATAGTGGATATATATATATATATATATACACACACACACACACACACATAGTGGAGAGTTCAAATGAGAAGAAAAATTTTGTAAGAATAAAAAGAATAACTTCTAAATCAATAGAAATTCTCCATTTACTTCATTTAATGTGTGTATTTAATATTATGAAAAAGGACATATAGGTAAATCTATAATTGTCATTAATTAGCTAATTAATTAAACTTGTAACTCATTTTTTTAATATACTTTTTCAAGATAAAATAATTTATGATGAAGAACAATTTTCGACATGTGTAGGATAAATTTGAGGTGTAGGATAAATTTTGAAATGTGTAGGGTATTTTTACATGTGTGTAGAGTAAATTCCGATAAGTGTAAGATATATGTAGGATAAATTTTGAAATGTGTAGGATAAAATGTTTTGTTGTATTAATGGGAGATAACATAACTAATGAGAGGAGTTATAAACTATTTAATGTTTTACAATTATGCCCTTTCTTCTTTTTCTTCTCACATTAAATTTCATTCTCAAATGAACCTTCCCCATATATATGTATGTATGTATGTATGTATATATAAGTATACTAATTAGCTAACTACAATCCACGAATTCTTGATAGTTATAACCATATAAAAGGAATCACGTAATGATACCTTCACTGATTCAACCGCACCAAGCTTTGCACATTCCTCTTGAACATCTGCTGCTAATTCACCTTTCAGATTCTCATCAGCCTACCATAGTTACATATTAATGATTATGTGTTATAAATGAAAAAAAAAGGCATGCCAATATTATTACTAAACATTACCCTCATTTCTGCTGGAGAGAACATATATCTGAGAACAACAGTAGCTGGAATCAATAGTTTTGAATCATCACGGCCACCTAAATTATAAAGGAAAAAAAAGAAAATGTTAACTATTGAAGTATTTGTTCACGGATACTCTGATTATCACCATAAACCAATTAGCAAAGTATGAAAGTAACATTTTATTTCAGTAACATACCCCAGCCAAGCATCTTGTGTTCAACCTTCTCAAGCTTCTTCTTTTTTCTCTTGTCGACTTGTTTCGCGACGAATTTTTCCCCTGCAAGAAACGAGTTAACCAATCAAATAATATATATCTTATACATCATCATAACAATTCACCAAGCAATATAAGAACACTAGTATTCTCCAAAACAAGCCAAAAAGATAAGAATGAGCCATCAAGAAGCCTGATGCTGGACAACCTATATAATTGCATGATTGCATCTAAGCTAAATGTGGCCATTTCAACCCATTTACTTATGAATGAGTCAATTCAGGGACCGTTTCATGTCCAACAGGTCAAATGGGAAACTCAAAAGAAATAGCTTATCTGGAGGAAGAGGTCAAATGTCACCCAGAACCAAATTTAAATTCCCAAAGCATTTATTCAAAGACTAGAGTATCAATAAAATAATATTCGTAATCATGAATAACAACTTATTTTCAAAACATTTAGATTGTTAGACTATTGTGTATTTTCTATCCAGCAGGTATTTAAAAGAAATAGCTTAAAAGAAAACAAGGTCAAAGCATCACCTAGAATGTAATTTTGATTCATAAAACCTCCCAACACATGTATTCAAGATATTAGATTATTACTGAAAATTTGTGATTTGTGTATTTGTGCAATTGTACCTAATGCTAATTATATATAAAAATTTAATATGTTTGCAACAAAAAGCGCTTTAGGTGGTTGGGTCAACCCAGCCCGGCCCGTTTAGAATTTAGACCTGTTACATGCACCCAATCTCTCGCTCATTGCCAACCTCTAATTATAGTCCTTACCTTTCTGCTCAAATTTAGCCGGTGTAACTGACATGTTAATTTTATCACCAGGCCGTAAAGGAGACCCATCAAGAATTTGTATAGCCAAAGCAACGGAAGGTTCCTGGGTTAAAAAGAAAAAAGGTAACATGTTTGTGTACAACATCCTCAGTACACATACTAATGTGATATTAGCATAAAACACACACATATATATAAATTATGGTTCTAAAGACAAAAGGAGTACCTTCATGTATGTAACAAGTGCATCGCCCTTTTTCCTACCAGTTTCTTTGTCAACATAGATCTTCACACGAGGTTTCTTTGTTTCAGGATCCTATATTTCCAAAGTAGATATCTTTATATATTAAAATAACGAGAAGATAACATGTCCACGTCCACTAGAGGATAAGTAAAAAATGTGAACTAGACCCAAAAAGATATAAATAAAGAGTTACAAACCTCCTTAATGATCCCACACTTGCTAAAAACATCCACAACCTGAAATGTATTTCCATACAGAAAAAGAATTTTAAAAAGCATTGTTCACACAAATGTTGTCAAACTTAAGGACGTTATCACACTTATAAGATAAAAGGATATGCAGTCCCTTAATAATTTACACCATTTTGTTGTTAAAAAGAGCATATTTTTCGAGTATGTTTACACCATATTAATTACAACACCAATCTATGCACCGAATTTGAACATCAACTTTTTTACACTAGATAATTAATATTAACTTTGTTTCAATTATTTATTTTATACCACTATACACAAATAAATTAATTTAAATCATAAATTTACTTAATTATTTAATCGACTTATTAATAACGATGCTAAACAGATAATGAAAAAACTTAGTACACGTATTTAATAAGGCAAGTCATTTTGAAGATAAATATATGAAATTATTTTTTACAAATCAACTTTTACCTTTTGTTAAATATTTGATAAATATGTTAACTATGAAAATCTGGTTTGATGTACGCCAAATTTGGTAAAATGTGTTGATGAGTCGTTTTACACCATTTTGTACTCTTGGTTGAGATGGCTTATGGCTAGTTAATGTGATATACACCCAATAAGACATTTTTGCAAGTATGGTAAATTGGCAATCAGCCAATTATAAAACCATATTCCTTTAAAAGCACACTCACACAATTATAAATAGAATATCAAATGATAAAAAGGAGCATGTAATAGCTAACCGTCTCTTAATGCTTCAATGAGGATATGAAAGAACTGAATGAGTTCATTTATGTATCTTACCTCATCAAAGGTGACATCATCTGGCAACCCAGTAACATATACATGGGTATTAACTTTCAACTCAAACCAGCTGTCAGGAGGCTGGTTTGCTTCCTGAAATAACCAAAAAAAAAAACTTTTTAAATAGTAAAAACAAAAAAAATAGACAAGATATGGTGGTGAAGCATTTGAATAGACATTTATAAGAGATAGTGTCAAGTGTCGATCATCTCCTATTAGCAGAGGTGGCTTGACCCGTTTACCTATACATGGGCCAGGGTAATGTTTTATCTAAGACAAAGAAATGAGTTATGCTAAAGAATTTGACGAACAATGGGTCAAAGGGTTGAAACTTGTAATTATTTAAATCACTTTATTAGAACTTAATTACTACTCTAGTAACAAACTCTTTTGTAGTAATACTTAGCACATTAATTTAAATATAAATTTGGAACGAACGAATAAAACGGTGTTTGTGTGGTCGGCCTAATGACCCATTTTCATATTTCAACACGCTGAATAATTGCCCATTTGGACTTGAAT
This sequence comes from Scalesia atractyloides, assembly GCA_947069175.1. Classification (NCBI taxonomy): domain Eukaryota; kingdom Viridiplantae; phylum Streptophyta; class Magnoliopsida; order Asterales; family Asteraceae; genus Scalesia; species Scalesia atractyloides. Next base: position 41,185,515 of record CAMTDV010000011.1, read on the forward strand.
CCATTTGACTCGCTCATTTTTCCACCTCTACTGATAAGATGTAGCATGAGAAATTGAGAACAAATATAGCACATCTGACAACAATGTGTACACATTAAGCCTATTACCTGTAGATGGTTCAGATAGGGTTATGTTTTTATCTCAGATTATGTTTTATCTCTAACGGGTCCAATGAATTAAGCAAAAGGATCTAACAAAAATAAGAACCACGGGTCCGACGGGTTGAAAGTCATCCGAATTACATTCGGATGTATGAAAACATCCAAAATCGCTTCATTATACAAAATTTGGTTTTTTAGTAGATGTGTAGAACAGTTTTTGCAGTCATACTTAGCACGTCAATTATTTACAAAAATAACAAGAATAAAACAGTATCCGTGGGTCAGCCCAACAACCCGTTTTGACACACATTGAATAACCCGTTGTTTTGTCTTGAACCCATTTTGGCCAGTTATTTAACCCACCCAACGCACTTATGTTGCCACCTCTGCCAATCAGTAGTAGAATGCATGAGAATATTACCTTTTTCTCAGCAGGTTTCTCAGGCAACTTCCTTTTCCCATTTGCTTTAACTGCTTCATTTACATTATCTGAATCTGTTTTAACAGTGGCATCAACATTTGATTTCATATTAGTGTTGATGTCTTCTTTAACAAAGGCATCATCAGCTCCAATCGTAGGAAAAAGTTCTTCTTCTTGCTGAAATGTCATGATCTCAACATCAAAAGGCTCGCTTCCAGCAACTGTTTCCTATCATAAGTCATACGCGGTGGATAACAATAAGTTAAACAATGGTCTCAAATTTGATATATATATATATATATATATAGCAATACATAAACTAAGCACCTGCATACAAGCTAAAACACTTATTCGATCATGATTTTACCATGACGGAAGAAAGTAGTGAGGCCAAAATGCTTGGTAACTAAGATAAAGATGTAACAAAAAGACATAACTTCTCAATCACAAACACTAAATGTCCCTTACTATCCAAGCGAGTTATAAAGTTTGACGCATTTGAATATAATTCGGATGCCTTCAGCTTGACCCATTTACCTTTTTTTTCCTTTTCTGTTAAATCTTTAACCCTAACCCATTCTGCCTATTAGATAACAAACACGACGATGATATTGTGTACAATTGAGTCAAAAATGACATCTGTAATGTAAACAAAAATGTAGTGTAGTCAACAAACCTGAGGAACCCAAGCTCTAAGCGTCTTGTCCCACTTGTACACAGTCCCATCATCATCAGTGAACTCCTCCTCACCATCTGGCGGAGATGAAGGCCTCCCGTCATCGGCAGCAACCACGCTGTTTATAAACTCCGCCTCTGCTCTTTTCACCTCGTTTTGCCACCTTTCAAACTCATCATCAATAACGGTCGTTGAAGGAACTGCAAAATAACACGAAAATGAGATTATTAACACCAACATGAGATTAATCATAAATTATGCAAACAAAGTCGAAAAATAGAAACATGATCGAGGTACCCTGTTTGGAAACGTCAGTCAATAACCCAGGTACAGATGACAGGGGCTGCCACACACTCCGCCCTTCCGCCCATACAAGTGTGCTCTCTGTAATATATCCACTAGTATAATGATCTGCAGATGTGAGCACATAAGAACTTAAGTAGATGATTGAATAGCTTCTATGAGCATGTGTATACGACATTATATGAAACTGTCATCCCCAAACCATAGTTAGCATTGCCTACTGAAATACTGGTAGAACTGAAACTCAAGACAGGGTAAAAAACAAATAATAATTAGGAACCTAATGATTGTTTGAACAGATTTCAGACAAGCTAGTGCAGAAAATGCATCCCTATCCTCTATAAGTTTGAAACCCAATAAAGACAAGCTACAATAACATTGTATAGATCTCTTTTGACTTTTTGATACATGGAAATTTGAAGATATTAAGCATGTAACCTAAAACATCGTAATAATAATATTATAAGTAATAAGTTATAAAATACACTTGCCCTAAATTCCCCCAAATATCAACAACACAACAAGATGGATACTTAATTACTAATAACACAAGCATGAAGCATCAACACTAACTCTTGCATGAATTGAAGACTCACCTCTCAACTCAGAAGCAGCATATGGACCTATATGCTGCTGATCTTCAGATAATATGTACCATCCAACTTCAGTGCCCATACCAGACTCTTGTTATCAAAAACCTAACACACGTCAAACTGTCGATACTTACAATTAGACACGTTATACACATAAACATATACAAATTACAGAAACACGATTAAGAAGAAGAACATGGAATAAACCTATCCAACTGCTGCGGTTTTTACTCCGATTTTGCAATTTGAATGCATACGGATGCGTTGCAATGTATAATGAGAGTGAATCGAAAAAATTAGGGTTTATCGCCGGAAATTTGAATGGGATGCATACATACCTTGTTAGTGGTGCTGTAGGGAGCCCTCGAATCTTCGCCTCGCTCCGTTTACCATAGAAAAGGACCCACGGTAAACCGCACCTTCTTAAATTGTTTACGGATATGTATCTTAAATTGTTCTTTTATATATACACACCATGAGGTTAGCGATGAAATTATCATTTATTATTATTATATATTTATTTATTTATTTCACTTTAAACATACACCATTTAAAGATGGAACTAAACCATTTTTTAGACTCTGTTTGGTATGGGTAATAGAATGGACGAGAGAATGAAATTGAAGAGGTAATGAATGGACAATGAAATGAAATTTATCATTACCATTCCATGGTCTTGTTTGGTTACTATGTGGGAATGGAATGAATCATTTCCTTGTATTGTTTCGTAGGCAGCAAAAGAATATAAAATCAAAAATGAGTGGTTGCGGCGACGACGGTGGGTGGTGGTGGCATGGGCGACGGTGGCGGAGGGTGACGAAGGCGGTGAGTGGTGGTGGCTGGTGGAGGCGACGTGGGGTGGCGGTTGTCGGCGGTAGGTGTTGATGGTGGTGGCGGTGTGTAACACCCTAAACGCATTTTGACCTAAAACGACGCAACGGAAATATGAACCATAAAATTCTTTCTTTATTAACTATTTAACATACTTAAAGGTTCATTCATAAATTATTGGAAAATTTCTAGAAAAGATTTACTACATTCCTTATTGATTAACTTGCTAAATGAACTACATAGTACAAGCTATAAACCACTCTTCCCATACAATCCTTGTTCTTTAACTCGATCTTCGTCCACATATCCCCCATTGTGGAAATGTTGATCTAACTAATATGCGGTCACCATATACATAACCAACACGTTAGTATCGGGTGACATCTTACATAATTAAATGAACATAAGATAAATCAATATCTACATAGCGTTCTAACTATGTTTACTGCTCCATAATTATGTCCTTCTAAATTTATTCTCTACACCAGACTTCGCACCTTCGAAAGCCCAACACTTACATACCTGCATTCCTGTTTCATTCTCATTTGCAATACAGTTAGTAAGATATAATCTCAACGTAATACGGACTTCCAACTTCGCGTAAGCTCATATCACTAATCTACATTTAATAGTCACAATTCCTGTTTTAATCGTACAATTACATATTTAGGTGTTGGCACCCACATATGAAACCACAATCATTATACATATATCAAGACTCGTACTTTCATTCGTACATTAGTTTTACAAGTCTAACATCATTTAATAGCCTTAAAAACATCTTACGGGATACCGGGTTGTAGCCGGAATTAGTCGATACAAGAAACAAAAACAATTAGACAGTTGGCTAAACCCGTCGTAAGCTACGGCCTGCCTACCGTAGCTTACGGTAGCCATGATCTGTCAAAGATAAATCTTCTACCGTAAGCTACGGTTAGCTGCCGTAGCTTACGGTAGCCACGTTCTGCCAAAAATTATATCCTATACCGTAAGCTACGGTAAGCTACCGTAGCCTACGGCCAGCAGCTGCTGATTTGGGGCTGCAGCGTATTTGACCCATTTCGAGTCCCATTCGATCATGCCTATTCCGATTCATTTCAAATTAAACATTTACCATCTAAACGAGGTCCCGTTCCTCTTTACACTACCGTAGTCTCACTTTAACAATAAATTCTACATGTGCACATGTCCAATTGTACTTTAATTATGTCATTTACAGTTATCTACTTGGATTTGCTCCATTCGGTTTATATCATACGTCATTCAATTTAGTTGACCATTATCAACCCAATTTCATCAAACTCATCTTAGTACCTCATTGTTCTTATGTTCCCACAAGCTTTTTCAACAATTAAATAAAACATCTCCCTTAAAGTATTTAAAGAGTAATTCCGGAAACCACTTACCTTGGCGTCCGTATTTGCATCAGTTACCTAGCCTCCTTTTGACCGTTAGACTTCCCTGCTTCCATCCACCTTGACATGATTCCTACACTTTCAAGCCATGGTATCCACATTCTTGTTAGTATACATGATTGTATATATATTAACGGTCATATCATATGTATATCTCACATTTGACTTTCATTTGTCAACTCTAACAAGCATAAGACATATTCCCACAATCATATATTTTCGACTCATATAATTCATCACGTCATCACATATAACACATATTGATTTAATGCGTAACATATTACTTTCTATAATATTACAATTGTGACAAAAAGTCTAACCTTACTACTTACGCATAGTTGGCTTTCAGAAAGTCAACGAATTATCATACGAACTTTCGGCTTAACTTCATACATTTGTGTCATCATAGTAGACCATACAAATGACACTATATACATTTCATACTTATGATACCATACACATTCAACCACATGGTCACCTAGTTATATGCACACATCAAACTTATTCATTTCCGTTCCTACTAGTAATTCTTATAATTCTACGACTAACATCATAACCCATGCTTAGCAACCCAACATCGTTCCAACTTCATCCCTTCTAATGATCTCCTATGCTTCACATTTAGAGTACTTTTACTTATCAATTTTGATTAAGCAATTATGCGAACATGTAGTAAACATCATATCGCTTCAATATTGTGTACAAGTTCTTAAAGCATATTTCTACCCAATTCATACATTAACTGCACATTCTCATGAAATCCTTATACAATGCATCTTTCTCAAGTTTAATTATCTTTAAACATGACATTATCACATTCTACAAATATTCATTTCTAGATTAGCATATATTTTATCAAAACGCATTCTAATGTTGTTTTTACTATCAAATACATCATTATCACTTTCTATTCATGTTCAACTATTGTTTGCATACAATTCTCATCTAATAATCTCACTTATGCATTTCATCAAACACTTGGCGTGCGTACTACCATATTACCACAATGTACAATCCATTTATGCTTGATCATCCATTTCTTACCTTCATTCATCAATTACAACTAAACATTCATTTATTTCAAATCAAAATCATCATGTCTAAAACAATTCATTACACATATAACATGCTACATCCAATTTTTACAAGAATTGAACATGGGTGATCTACCCATGTCATCATCTTCATCATCACCAAGTGGGTTTTATGTCAAAACATCAAATTACTTGATATTGTTCATAACACAAGTTCTATTTGGTGATTCTAATACACAATCATGCTTGATTTCATACAATTTCACGGATTAATCGCACACCAACTTCATACAAAATCACCAAATCAAAATTAAAACTTAACACATGTTTGTTAAGTTGAGATGATGAGGAATTCTCATTCATGCAAGGCGTCATTACTCGTGTTTTATCTTGATTTGGATGGGTTTTGTAGGGGATTGAACTTGAGAGAGTTCTTCCTTTCTCTGCTCCATATCCCTCGACACACACACATACATACACTTATATAAAATGCAGAATTTTTATAAGTTTTGTCCCCTTGCTACTTTTGGTCCCTTTACTTGGGTTTTTGGTCATTTGTACCCAAATTCACCCCCTACTTGTTTTACTAAGCACTTAACTAGATAAAATAGCCTAGTTATTTTATCTCATTCCATAAAACATGGACACATACTAGCGAATTAAACATTTCTAGTTTTTGGGGCGTTACAAATCTACCCCCCTTAAAAGAGGTTTCGTCCCCGAAACCTTTTTCATTCCTGCTAGACTAATTTTACCCTTACATTTCCATTCTATTTATTCAAGATGCTCAGTTCAGCACAAAACATGTGTGATCAATTAAGAAGTAACCTTCACGCACATCTATAAATATGTGTCTTGTACTTGCCTTCTTTATTAAAATAAGACCTTCATACATTTATCAAGCATATTTCCATCTCACATGTGTGTCACACATGATGTCCCATTCTAGCTTAGTCGCATGAGTACCCATTATGAGTTTATTTCGATGTTCTAATATTAGCATTCTTTCTGGGTACTTTCGTTGGCACATAATGATTTGAACCATCTACATACTCATTTTACTAATATTCATTTAAGTTGAGCATTATCACTAGGTAACTAGCATTTCATTCTTGTTTATCTTGAGCAAACCATTACATCCGATCACTAACGTTGTTCCAAATTTCTCTCATGTCCACATGGGAGGTAAACGTATGATGATACGCATTACCGTAAACATTCAATTATTTATTAATACCACAAAATAACTACCATTTTCATACTTACTTATCTGTACTCAATACGAGAATTTAACATCATTCTACATTTTCTATCATTACTTGTACTATGCACGTCCTTAGGTTTAGCATCGAATCATTTCATTAGTGTCACTTTGTTTTCTATTCTCTTCACACACTAAGTATTCTACATATGTAATTAAGTTGTGCAAATTCATCAGCGTTTATTCAATGCCCGAAATTTTTACTCGGGCATTTTAATATTTCCTTAATATGACGTGAATTTCTTCTTATGTTGACAGGTAAAAGTCAAACATTCCATTCCATACCATATTCATCATATCATTCATTTCCTTAATTCGTATATCGTATTCGATCTACCAATTCATACTTAACATTCATGAGTTAAACATTTTTACTAACCTTGCTTTTGTTGCATTAATCATCGGTCCTCCATCCGGATTGGCCCATTTCTTTATGAGTCCAAGCTAGAACGGAATTGATTTCGTCCATCCATGTGATGAGTTTCCGCTCTTGCACATCCTTTTCCAACTTTACTAGCTTTACTCACCAACAGTTCTACCATTTTTATCTATAAAGTGAAGGATTAGCACCTTTCCTTGACATTCTTTCAGGTATGGCGTTTATTAAATTATCTTGTTTGAATATTAGTCATTTTCTAGCTTCCTTTAAATCATTAGTCCGTTTGACCCATTCTCAATGAGTCAATACATGACCATTCTTTAACATATTAATTTCCTTTATTCGACTCGTTTATAACGGGTCAATACATAACCATTCCTTAACATACCAATTCCACTCGGTTCTTCATTGTATTTGGTGTTAATTCAGCTATGTTCCTTCGTAAATCCCTTTTCAAGGGGTATTTATATTACGCATTGCATCCTTTACATAATACTTTCAAAATTTGTGAATAATTATTTACCGACTTATACAGTTTGAATCTTCTAGATCAAACTGTCATTTATTATTTATTGTTTACATATTTTGGGGTGTGTGTGTTGTACTTACCTCCAAAACAATCATGCTTACAAAAACATCATCTCAACTTCGTTGACCCTTCTAGAAGTTAAACTATAAATACATTCTTTTTTATGTTTTATTAATCACCCATGTTCTACCCTACTCATGTTTTGTTCTTACTTACTTACTTAAGAATTTCGGTCTTCTCATTCTTACCTACTACTCTTGTGTGTTAGACCCGTATTTGCTTACGGATATTAATCTTTTACTCATGCTTTGCTTTCTTTTATGTTTGAATTCCGTTTATGGATTCAAACCTTCTATTCATTCTTTTCGTTTATGTTTGAATCCAGCAGTGCATTCCACTTGGGATAATCTATTACCCAATCTTGACACACCCTTCTCTAGTTTAGCCATGAGCTCCTACCGAAAGCATAACCTTTTATACATACCTGACGTAAGTTCAAAACCATTAACTCGTTCCACCTTGCAAGGGTCATTTCCTTCCAATTTGTGGCAAAACATGCCCATTCATTACACTTACCTATAAGCATAAAACTTGACAATCAAAACATTTAATACCGGGTTCAAATGGCGAGCACCATTTGACCCGCATGACTCGTTTGTCCCTTTTGACCATACTTGTATACATACATATTTGCATATGTGTATATATACAGATTTAGAACATATCTTGGATTTTATCTGCTTTTAGGAATGTTCACTTGTTTGTTTCGAGCTTACAGTTCCAAACATTTCCTTTCTTATCATACGTCCTTAACGGTTTGATCCAAATTTACTTACGGATTCGAACAGTTTTACTCTCATCATACATTCTTACTTGTTTGATCCGTACTTACTTACGGATTCAAACATTTTCATTCTCATTATACATTCTTACTTGTTTGATCGGTACTTGCTTACGGATTCAAACATTTTCATTCTCATTATACATTCTTACTTGTTTGATCGGTACTTGCTTACGGATTCAAACATTTTCATTCTCATTATACATTCTTACTTGTTTGATCCGTACTTACTTACGGATTCAAACATTTCATTCTCATTATACATTCTTACTTGTTTGATTCGTACTTACTTACGGATTCAAACATTTTCATTCTCATTATAGATTGCTCTCTATTTCTCGAGAGTCTAACAGCTCTTTTCACCCACACGTCAAACTTATTCCAAATTCCTTCGGACATTCATGCGTTGATTATCATGCTTTCATGAATGTCGTATGCTTCTTGCGTACTGGCCAAGCGCGCAATCCACATGCTAGTTTCGTGCTTTCATGCCCGCTTCGTTCATTAACCGAATAGTCAGTCATAATTTTCGTCGCATATATATTGTTTATTTTAATTTTAAGCAATACATAATTAATAAATAAATTGGAATTTAAAAACCATAATTTATAATTATAATAAAAACTGAATAAAAAAATAAACAGGAGACGCGGGGATTCGAACCCGGGTCTCGCATATAACCAAACACACTTCACACCGCTCCGCTACTTGCCTTCCTTGTGAATATTACGAAACAAATAATACTTAAGAAGAGATCCGGATTCAAACCAGAAACAGCCGCGCTAAGTCACCGGCTATCATCAAGAAACCGGATTTTCCTCGTCAATCCTCGAATGTAACCGATAGATTCAATCACGGAGTCAACAATCCCCAGTCGGTTATGCAATCAGTTAGACAATTTCATCTTGACCGAAATTTTGAAACCGAAATCATGTGTTGATATTGGGCACTATAAATACCGATGCATCTCAGCTCAATTTCACTCGCATACCATCTCAAAACATTACCCAAAACTTTCTGCTCAACTCTCTGTTCAACCTGTAAGTCGCCGGAAATTACTGAAACTGCCGGAGTTAGTCACCGGAAAACCGAATCTATCCCGTTATTGCCTTACTCTATAACTAGGATTTCTAGAGCTTCGACAGAAGTCACCCACACTCACCCCAAACTTCCTGTAGATCCTCTGTCGCAAGTTACACCTCGCCGGAATAATCTGCTATCGTCGGAATCTCGCCGGAGAAACAGGGGATCCTTGTTCGGTATATCTTTCACCTAATCCCTCTCATTTTTATTAATCTCATGTGTAGTTATTTAAAATTTAATAAAGGAATTGATTAATGAATCGAAACAATCGGGTTTAACAGTCTGTTTATTGAAATGAAGAAGATGAACTGAAGAAAATGCTTAAAAGAAATAGAAATCGTATTTTAACCGGGTTAGTCACACAGCCCAGTTGGTTGGGCTGTGTGCATATGAAGTCAAGGTCTCGGGTTCGATTCTGTTCTTGTTTTCGATTCGTCACAATACTCAAACCCTTATATAAAACTCAAATATGAAACTTGACATTAAGTATATAAAAGAAATAAAAATCTTATATTCAACGGGTTAAACACACAGCCCAATTGGTCGGGCTGTGTGCACACACGAAGCGAAGGTCGCGGGTTCGAGACCTGTTATGTGCACCGGTTCGACATAATTAAAATTCTTTTTAAAATAAATGATTCTGAATAATCTAAATAGTATATAAATATAATTAAAAACAGAAATATTTCGGGTTAGACACGTAGCTCAGTTGGTAGAGCTGCGTGCACGCGTACGGGAGGTCACGAGTTCGAACCTCACTCAGCGCACATAATAAACACAATCAGACCGGTCAACAGTCAAAGTCAACAGGTCAACATGTTTTTATTATTTATTTATTTAATCAGAAAATTATTTAAAAATACTTAAAAATAATATTTTTCAAGTTAGAAAATGTCCTTAAACTTCCAAAAATAAATCTAGAAATCCTATTAAGGTTATGAATTAAAATTATTAATCTCAAATAAAATCCATTTATTTACCGAACCATTATGTTATTATTTAGGTTAGTTTCTCTCGTGGTTAAATCCAAATTCGTGCGCATTCATCATCAATCCAAGAAACGCAACCACTGTGAGTGAATTCTTACAAACTCCCCTTTTTGTTCATGTTTTGGGGTGTATCATGTGTCACTTAAATTAATTCGCTTATTCAAACTCGTGCTATACCATTATATGATCTAAACTTATAATGTAAATATTGTTTGTTGTGAGGTGTGTTTACATATTTGTTAAGTTACATGCAAACATTCATTGGGCCCATCAGTTCCTCGTGGGAGACGAATTGAACATCGCGTGCCTCAAAAACATTCATTAGGCCCATCAGTTCGTTGAACAACGCGTGCCTCAAAAACATTCATTAGGCCCATCAGTTCCTCGTGGGAGACGAGTTGAACAACGCGTGCCTCAAAATCAATCATTTGGTGTATGTGTGTGCAATAATTATTATTATCTGTTTTGTGATTAAATTTACATCTACGTTTACTCATATGTGGTTATGCACTTTATTTTATAATCGATACAAGAAACACGTTTAAATGTTTTCATAGGATTCACTCTCCAACTTTTTGTTGACCCAAAAACCATTTTTACACATGATACAGGTGGACAGGTTGAAGCAAGGAACACGTAGGAAATTGCCTTAGAAGAAAAATAATGAAGTCTTGAAAGATGTATAGAACATGTTGTACTTGTGTGATTTGATTGTATGTTCTCCTTTAAAAAGAAATAATAAATATGAAACTTTATAATAAATGTCATGAGCTTTGATGAAAACCCAATCATGCCCCGATCACCATTTCCACTGCGGGTCGGGGTGTGACAGATTGGTATCAGAGCTTTTGACTATAGGGATATAGGATAGGTTATTAGACCCTTAGAGCCTATACTATAGTTGATTAGATTTTAATTGTTTATGTGGTTACATGCAAACTCATGATGTTTATTTGTTTCGTATTTATTACACGCACAAATACATGCAAACACTTCCACTATCATTTTGTGTGATACATAACGAGTTATACTTATAGTCAAACATAACATGCTTACATATACAATACATCACGCATATTTCAATGTTCACATATTCAAATCATCTTCATACTTCCGTTATTCAAGATTTTGTCGCATTTTTTTTATTTCTCAATCTCATCAAAGTGAGTTCTACGACGGGCATGTAGTAACTGTAAGGGTACGAGTACCGGTAGTCGGAACATCCTGTCTAGGTTGGCATTCGTATAAATCCAAAATAACGGACCAGTTTGCCTACCTGGGGACTAACGATGAGAGTACGAAGGACCTATTAGGCCAAAGCATGCCACACCAAACGTCGTTCGAACTAACCCCACTTTGAGGTGACACCGTGTCCACACCTGGATGCACTCCGAATTTCATACGTTACATACATATTACTCGAATTTCTCCGGGTTTTAGTGTACATTACCAGGCTAACACATGCGAACCATATGAAAGACCCGGTAATCATGGGGGCCCACATGATTACGAAGGTGAAGTATGGCGGCATGCAAAGCCCAATTACGAGCAAAGCCCAAGACATCCTATGGATGTAGTAGATTTATTATTCTATATTTATTTTACGAATGTTCATTTCTAAATACGACACATGACACCTAAAACGTCAAACTCATACTCTCGATGCGTATTCCTTATAGATGTCTTCTAGTCTTTCTCGTAGAAAAATGAAATCAGGAAAAGCCCGCAAGCGCATGGCTGCCCAAATCGCTCAACAAATGGCGGCCGTAATACCCAACATCGTAGTTCAAGTTCAACAAGCCCTTACCGCTAATCCCGTCAACGCAATCCACCAAGAAGATCAAAACATTGTCAATCCTCCCCCAAAAGCCACTAAATGCACCCACAAGCATTTCAAATCCTGCGATCCTCCAAAATACAAAGGGACGGAAGGTGTCACCGCTCTCCTCCATTGGTTTGAGGAAATGGAAAACACTTTTCTAAATTGCGATTGCCCCGATGATCGCAAGGTGCGATATACTACCGGTCGTTTGTTTGGAATAGCACTTACATGGTGGAATACAGAGAAGGCCAAGCGAGGTACTACGGATGCTATGACTTTGACTTGGGAAGAATTAAGGGAGATCATGACAAGACGTTTCTGTCCAAGAAGCGAAATCAAGAAATTAGAGGATGAGTTCTATTCTTTGAAACAAAAGGAAGGCGACTACACCACATATAACAAGAGATTACTTGAGTTGAATCAGATGGTCCCCAACTTGTTCACTCCTCTCTACCGTTGATCGAGCACTACATCTGAGGTCTTCCTTCAAAAATTCAAGACCCTATAATAAGTACCACACCTGCAACTTTGGAAGCAGCAATGGAGTTAGCACAGAGCTCATCGAGAACCGCATACGGAATAAGGACTTCAAGGAGGAGAAGAAGAAGGATAAAGCATCAACTGAAACCTCAAACTCCACCCAAACCGAATCCCCTTCTCAACCCATTTCTAAGAGAAAACGAGATGGGCAAATTTTCGCTGTCACCCAACGCAATCAACCAGCTTCACAAGTTGTACCCTTCCAAGCTATCCCAATCACTCAAGTAGCACCCAACTCAACTTACCCAAATAAGAAACCTTACATTGGACCTCACCCTCAATGCAACACCTGTTTCTATCACCATCCATCTACCTTACCTTGTCGACTATGTGCGAATTGTGGACGCTATGGTCATTTGAGCAAGGTTTGCCGCACCTCTCAAAACCAAACCTCACCCCCTACTCAAAACATGATCCAAACATATCAACAACCCCAATACCCCATGTTTCCTTATGTTCGAGCTTGTTTTAATTGTGGCGACCCTACCCACTTTAGAAACACGTGCCCTCGATTGGTTAACATCATAAACGCCCAAGCTCAAGCAAACCCAGTTAACCAAGCAAATCAAGAAAACCTAACCACTAGGCCACCAGCAAGAGGAAGAGCTTACAACATCAACGCCAATCCTGTTGAAGATAATAACGGCCCAAACGAACCACCCAACTAGTTTTCTTCTCCAAAAATCAAGATTCAACTCCAACCGCTTAGTTTTTGTGTTTTCTTTATGTTATCTCAATCTTCACGTATCTTAATTATAAATTGGAAATTTATCCAAGAATCTTAATGCAAATTACTATTTCAGTTTTGTTTTATACTCACTGATTTAACATTCATATCATCATACATCTCGACGTATCTCAATCTCATCATTCAAAGAAGTTGGGTTGCGCTTCACTTTTACATAGACTAACCCCTTCATCATAACAAACGAGAGAGGTACTGTCATCATTCAAACATGTATACTTTCAGAATTAAGACTCAAGCTTTGGTTGTTGTGTTTGTTTATGTTTTAGAGTCACATAGAACTAATCATAATTTACTGATAAAGCCAATGAAAATTTGACAAGAATATGGTGGATACGCCGCTGGTACTTCCTATATAAAGTATTCTTGCCAAAAGATCAGAGGCATTGTCAGGCAGTTATGAGAGGTTCCATGTAGGTTTTAGTGGTAGAAGTTTTGTTTTAGGATATAACCTTATCTTTCCAAACGTATCGATTCTCTCAGAACTCTTGTGCATGAGATCATACCTAGTCAATCAACTCTGTTATTCAATATTTCTTATCTTAGGCATCAAAAAGCGATTCCTGTAAACAGGGTATTCAACCCTTACTAGGAACGTTACCGCCTCAAATAAAATTTAAACTTTTACCCCCTTCTAAGTATGTAATTGTCAAAACCACCCTCCTTTCTAGTCAAACATACCACTCCTTTCTAAAAGTAGGGGATACTGTAACATCCGTCAAAAAACGGGTTTCCAAAACCCGCTTCGTTTATTAACCGAATAGTCAGTCATAATTGTCGTCGCGCATATATTGTTTATTTTAATTTTAAACGATACATAATTAATAAATAAATTGGAATTTAAAAACCATAATTTATAATTATAATAAAACCTGAATAAAAAAATAAACAGGAGACGCCGGGATTCGAACCCGGGTCTCGCATATAACCAAAAACACTTCACACCGCTCCGCCACTTGCCTTCCTTGTGATATTACGAAACAAATAATACTTAAGAAGAGATCCGGATTCAAACCAGAAACAGCCGCGCTAAGTCACCGGCTATCATCAAGAAACCGGATTTTCCTCGTCAATCCTCGAATGTAACCGATAGATCAATCAAGGAGTCAACAATCCCCAGTCGGTTATGCAATCAGTTAGACAATTTCATCTTGACCGAAATTTTGAAACTGAAATCATGTGTTGATATTGGGCACTATAAATACCGATGCATCTCATCTCAATTTCACTCGCATACCATCTCAAAACATTACCCAAAACTTTCTGCTCAACTCTCTGTTCAACCTGCAAGTCGCCGAAAATTACTGAAAGTGCCGGAGTTAGTCACCGGAAAACCGAATCTATCCCGTTATTGCCTTACTCTATAACTAGGATTTCTAGAGCTTCGACAGAAGTCACCCACACTCACCCCAAACTTCCTGTAGATCCTCTGTCGCAAGTTACACCTCGCCGGAATAATCTGCTATCGTCGGAATCTCGCCGGAGAAACAGGGGATCCCTGTTCGGTATATCTTTCACCTAATCCCTCTCATTTTTATTAATCTCATGTGTAGTTATTTAAAATTTAATAAAGGAATTGATTAATGAATTGAAACAATCGGGTTTAACAGTCTGTTTATTGAAATGAAGAAGATGAACCGGAGAAAATGCTTAAAAGAAATAGAAATCGTATTTTAATCGGGTTAGTCACACAGCCCAGTTGGTTGGGCTGTGTGCATATGAAGTCAAGGTCTCGGGTTCGATTCTGTTCTTGTTTTCGATTCGTCACAATACTCAAACCCTTTTATAAAACTCAAATATGAAACTTGACATTAAGTATATAAAAGAAATAAAAATCTTATATCCAACGGGTAAACACACAGCCCAATTGGTCGGGCTGTGTGCACACACGAAGCGAAGGTCGCGGGTTCGAGACCTGTTATGTGCACCGGTTCGACATAATTAAAATTCTTTTTAAAATAAATGATTCTGAATAATCTAAATAGTATATAAATATAATTAAAAACAGAAATATTTCGGGTTAGACACGTAGCTCAGTTGGTAGAGCTGCGTGCACGCGTACGGGAGGTCACGAGTTCGAACCTCACTCAGCGCACATAATAAACACAATCAGACCGGTCAACAGTCAAAGTCAACGGTCAACATCTTTTTTATTATTTATTTATTTAATCAGAAAATTATTTAAAAATACTTAAAAATAATATTTTTAAAGTTAGAAAATGTCCTTAAACTCACAAAAATAAATCTAGAAATCCTATTAAGGTTATGAATTAAAATTATTAATCTCAAATAAAATCCATTTATTTACCAAACCATTATGTTATTATTTAGGTTAGTTTCTCTCGTGGTTAAATCCAAATTCGTGCGCATTCATCATCAATCCAAGAAACGCAACCACTGTGAGTGAATTCTTACAAACTCCCCTTTTTATTCATGTTTTGGGGTGTATCATGTGTCACTTAAATTAATTCGCTTATTCAAACTCGTGCTATACCATTATAT
The DNA here is from genome assembly GCA_947069175.1 of Scalesia atractyloides. Lineage (NCBI taxonomy): Eukaryota > Viridiplantae > Streptophyta > Magnoliopsida > Asterales > Asteraceae > Scalesia > Scalesia atractyloides. Next base: position 41,201,580 of record CAMTDV010000011.1, read on the forward strand.
GATCTAAACTTATAATGTAAATATTGTTTGTTGTGAGGTGTGTTTACATATTTGTTAAGTTACATGCAAACATTCATTGGGCCCATCAGTTCCTCGTGGGAGACGAGTTGAACATCGCGTGCCTCAAAAACATTTACTAGGCCCATCAGTTCGTTGAACAACGCGTGCCTCAAAAACATTCATTAGGCCCATCAGTTCCTCGTGGGAGACGAGTTGAACAACGCGTGCCTCAAAATCAATCATTTGGTGTATGTGTGTACAACAATTATTATTATGTGTTTTGTGATTAAATTTACATCTACGTTTACTCATATGTGGTTATGCACTTTATTTTATAATCGATACAATAAACACGTTTAAATGTTTTCATAGGATTCACTCGCCAACTTTTTGTTGACCTAAAACATATTTTTACACATGATACATGTGGACAGGTTGAAGCAAGGAACACGTAGGAAATTGCCTTAGAAGAAAAATAATGAAGTCTTGAAAGATGTATAGAACATGTTGTACTTGTGTGATTTGATTGTATGTTCTCCTTTAAAAAGAAATAATAAATATGAAACTTTATAATAAATGTCATGAGCTTTAATGAAAACCCAATCATGCCCCAATCACCATTTCCGCTGCGGGTCGGGGTGTGACAATTCAAACATTTTCATTCTCATTATACATTCTTACTTGTTTGATCCGTACTTACTTACGGATTCAAACATTTCATTCTCATTATACATTCTTACTTGTTTGATCCGTACTTACTTACGGATTCAAACATTTCATTCTCATTATACATTCTTACTTGTTTGATTCGTACTTACTTACGGATTCAAACGTTTTCATTCTCATTCTAGATTGCTCTCTATTTCTCGAGAGTCTAACAGCCCTTTTCACCCACACGTCAAACTTATTCCCAATTCCTTCGGACATTCATGCGTTGATTATCATGCTTTCACGAATGTCGTATGCTTCTTGCGTACTGGCCAGGCGCGCAATCCACATGCTAGTTTCGTGCTTTCATGATAGTTATCACCTTATATCCGAAGAAATGGGTTTCAGTTCGTGCAACATTTTTTTAAAACCTTTCTAAGACAATATTATAGTCTTTTGTTTAATATTTACCCTCCCCAAAGGAGATTCTTCCTTTTTCCTTCAAAACTGGTACCCATATATAATTAATATTGTGTATCTGGGGGCCATCTGTCTAATTACATGCTTTGACATTCATCCTAGACCGCATTCTCAGATCATTCTCCTCAATCCTTTAAGCTTACCTTGCATATACAATTCAGTTAGTTTCTCTATATAAATGCATTTATACATGCTTACATTCATTTACACATTTGGATCTTGATCGAGTCTTGGATTGTACGGGTCTTTTATCACAAGAGCACACGAGTTTGAGTTCAAGTACTTACCTCCTTGTACTTGATTTCACTCAAACCATGGCTCTGATACCAACTTGTAACACCCTAGACGCATTTTGACCTAAAACGACGCAGCGGAAATATGAACCATAAAATTATTTCTTTATTAACTATATAACATACATAAAGGTTCATTCATAAATTATTGGAAAATTTCTAGAAAAGATTTACTACATTCCTTATTGATTAACTTGCTAAATGAAATACATAGTACAAGCTATAAACCACTCTTCCCGTACAATCCTTGTTCTTTAACTCGATCTTTGTCCACATATCCCCCATGGTGGAAATGTTGATCTGAATAATATGCGGTCACCATATACATAACCAACACGTTAGTATCGGGTGACATCTTACATAATTAAATGAACATAAGATAAATCAATATCTACATAGCGTTCTAACTATGTTTACTGCTCCATAATTATGTCCTTCTAAATTTATTCTCTACACCAGACTTCGCACCTTCGAAAGCCCAACACTTACATACCTGCATTCCTGTTTCATTCTCATTAGCAATACAGTTAGTAAGATATAATCTCAACGTATTACGGACCTCGAACTTCGCGTAAGCTCATATCACTAATCTACATTTAATAGTCACAATTCCTGTTTTAATCGTACAATTACATATTTAGGTGTTGGCACCCACATATGAAACCACAATCATTATACATATATTAAGACTCGTACTTTCATTCGTACATTAGTTTTACAAGTCTAACATCATTTAATAGCCTTAAAAACATCTTACGGGATACCGGGTTGTAGCCGGAATTAGTCGATACAAGAAACAAAAACAATTAGACAGTTGGCTAAACCCGCCGTAAGCAAAGGCCTGCCTACCGTAGCTTACGGTAGCCATGATCTGTCAAAGATAAATCTTCTACCGTAAGCTACGGTTAGCTGCCGTAGCTTACGGTAGCCACGTTCTGCCAAAACTTATATCCTCTACCGTAAGCTACGGTAAGCTACCGTAGCTTACGGTCAGCTGCTGCTGATTTGGGGCTGCAGCGTATTTGACCCATTTCAAATTAAACATTTAACATCTAAACGAGGTCCCGTTCCTCTTTACACTACCATAGTCTCACTTTAACAATAAATTCTACATGTGCACAAGTCTAATTGTACTTTAATTATGTCATTTACAGTTATCTACTTGGATTTGCTCCATTCGGTTTATATCATACGTCATTCAATTTAGTTGACCATTATCAACCCAATTTCATCAAACTCATCTTAGTACCTCCATTGTTCTTATGTTCCCACAAGCTTCTTCAACAATTAAATAAAACATTTCCCTTAAAGTATTTAAAGAGTAATTCCGGAAATCACTTACCTTGGCGTCCGTATTTGCATCAGTTACCTAGCCTCCTTTTGACCGTTAGACTTCCCTGCTTCCACCACCTTGACATGATTCCTACACTTTCAAGCCATGGTATCCACATTCTTGTTAGTATACATGATTGTATATATATTAACGGTCATATCATATGTATATCTCACATTTGACTTTCATTAGTCAAATCTAACAAGCATAAGACATATTCCCACAATCATATATTTTCGACTCATATAATTCATCACGTCATCACATATAACACATATTGATTTAATGCGTAACATATTACTTTCTATAATATTACAATTGTGACAAAAAGTCTAACCTTGCTACTTACGCATAGTTGGCTTTCAGAAAGTCAACGAATTATCATACGAACTTTCGGCTTAACTTCATACATTTGTGTCATCATAGTAGACCATACAAATGACACTATATACATTTCATACTTATGATACCATACACATTCAACCACATGGTCACCTAGTTATATGCACACATCAAACTTATTCATTTCCGTTCCTACTAGTAATTCTTATAATTCTACGACTAACATCATAACCCATGCTTAGCAACCCAACATCGTTCCAACTCATCCCTTCTAATGATCTCCTATGCTTCACATTTAGAGTACTTTTACTTATCAATTTGGATTAAGCAATTATGCGAACATGTAGTAAACATCATATCGCTTCAATATTGTGTACAAGTTCTTAAAGCATATTTCTACCCAATTCATACATTAACTGCACATTCTCCTGAAATCCTTATACAATGCATCTTTCTCAAGTTTAATTATCTTTAAACATTACATTATCACATTCTACAAATATTCATTTCTAGATTAGCATATATTTTATCAAAACACATTCTAATGTTGTTTTTACTATCAAATACATCATTATCACTTTCTATTCATGTTCAACTATTGTTTGCATACAATTCTCACCTAATAATCTCACTTATGCATTTCATCAAACACTTGGCGTGCGTACTACCATATTAGCACAATGTACAACCCATTTATGCTTGATCATCCATTTCTTACCTTCATTCATCAATTACAACTAAACATTCATTTATTTCAAATCAAAATCATCATGTCTAAAAACAATTCATTACACATATAACATGCTACATCCAATTTTTACAAGAATTGAACTTGGGTGATCTACCCATGTCATCATCTTCATCATCACCAAGTGGGTTTTATGTCAAAACATCAAATTACTTGATATTGTTCATAACACAAGTTCTATTTGGTGATTCTAATACACAATCATGCTTGATTTCATACAATTTCACGGATTAATCGCACACCAACTTCATTCAATATTACCAAATCAAAATTAAAACTTACCACATGTTTTTAAGTTGAGATGATGAGGAATTCTCATTCATGTAAGGCGTCATTACTCGTTTTTTATCTTGATTTGGATGGGTTTTGTAGGGGATTGAACTTGAGAGAGTTCTTCCTTTCTCTGCTCCATATCCCTCGACACACACACATACATACACTTATATAAAATGCAGAATTTTTATAAGTTTTGTCCCCTTGCTACTTTTGGTCCCTTTACTTGGGTTTTTGGTCATTTGTACCCAAATTCATCCCCTACTTGTTTTACTAAGCACTTAACTAGATAAAATAGCCTAGTTATTTTATCTCATTCCATAAAACATGGACACATACTAGCGAATTAAACATTTCTAGTTTTTGGGGCATTACACGGTGGGTGGGGGTGGTGGCGGGTGGTGGCGGGTGGTGGTAGTGGCGGGCGGGATGTTGATGAAGAAAGGTGAGAGGGAATGGAATGGAAAAAATAGGGGTGGTGGGTGGTATGAACTCGAGGGAATGGAATACCTTATGTAATGGGTTATTCCATTACCTTGACCAACCAAGCACATGTTTTTTCATTTTCTCGTAATAATCCATTTTATTCCGCCTCTTATTCCTATATTGGTGATGAAGGTGAGAGAGGGAATGGAATGGAAAAAACCAAGGGGTGTGGATGGAATGAACTTGAGGTAATGGAATGTCATATGTAATGGATGATTCCATTATCTTTACCAACCAAACACATTTTTTTTTCATTCACTCGTAATAACCCATTCCATTATGCCTCTCATTCATGCATACCAAACATTACCTTAGTGTTTCGTACGCATAAATGAGAGGCGAACTGAAATAAACTATTGTAAGAGATTAAAGAAAAAAAATGGTTAATCAATGGAATGGAATCATCTATTCCACACAAGGCATTTCATTAGTTCAAATTCATTACATCAATCTCTTTGTTTTTTTTCATTGCATTCCCCTTTCACCCATCAATGACATCATCACAACCCACCACCATCGTTGCCACCACTCATCACTGCCGTCGCCACTCACCACCATGGTCACCACCCACCATGGTTAACACCACCCACCACCGTCACAAAGATATTGTTGCTGCTACTGCCACCCATCCGCCACCACCGCTACCTGCTCTACGCCGCCACCCACCCTCGCCGCCACCAATGCCACTCACCACCGATTTTATTCTTTCATCTTTTTTTGTCTGCTAAACAACACAAAGTAATGATTCATTTCATTCATGCATGGTAACCAAATATGAGATGGAATGGTAATGATTCATTCCATTCTCTCGTCCATTTTATTACTCAGGGGAATGGAATGGACGAGGTAAATCGAATGGACAGATGAATGAAATTGATAATTATCTATTCCATGGTCTTGTTTGGTTACCATATGGGAATGGAATAAATCATTTCCTAATGTTGTTTGGTAGGCAGAAGAAGATGAATGAATAAAATTGGCAATGGGTGGCGAGTGGCGATGGTAGTGGGTGGTGGCATGGGTGACAGTGGAGGGTGGCAGGTGGCGGCGTTGGCAATAATGTGTGGTGGTGGTGGTCGGTGGCGGAGGGTGACGACGGCGGTAGGTGGTAGTGGTTCGACAATGGTGGCATCGGTGGTTGGGCGGGCAAATGGTAGTGGTGCCGGTGGTCATCGACGACAAGTAACAATGGTGGGGGATGGTTATGGTGTTTGGGCAATGTTAGTGATGAAGGGTGAGAGAGGGAATGTAATGAAACAAAACAGGGGGAGTGAATGGAATGAATTTGATGGAACAGAATGCCTTATGTAATGGGTGATTCATGAGGTAATGTAATAGATAAAGGAATGAAATAGATAATTAGCATTCTATAGTGTTGTTTGGTTACCATGTGGGAGTGGAATGGATCATTACATTGTGGTGTATGGTTGGCAGGGAAAGATGAGGGAATAAATTCAACGATGGGTGGTAGTTGTAGGTAGCAGTGACGGTGGGTGGCAGCGGCAGGTGGCGGTGGTGGCGGCGACGGTGGAGTGGTGGTGGCGGCGGAGGCGACGACGGCGGTAGGTGGCAGTGGTCCGACAATGGTGGCATCGGTGGTTGGGTGGTGGCGCCGGTGGTCGGCAGTGGCTAGTAGCGGTGGTGGCAGGTGGTGATGGTGGTTGGCAGTGTTAGTGATGAAGGGTGAGAGAGGGAATGTAATAAAAAATCAGGGGAAATGAGTGGAATGTATATGGGGGAATGAAATGACTCATGTAATGGGCAATTAATGAGGTAATGGAATGGATGACACAATAGAATTGACAAATGAATTAAATGGATCATTACCATTCTATGGTCCTACGTCTTTGATGTATTCGCCATATCATTTGGGTGAACCCCCTAGTGAAAACAAATCCAAGAAAACCCCTAAGATTAAAAATCAGCCTTTCTCCCATTTATCAAAAAACAAATCTCATTTTAGAAAGGCAAAGAGCAAACCTGCAAAAAATTTAACCTCAAAGAGCATCCGAGTAATTAATTCATTTTAATATATATTAAAATTGAATTGAGATAAATCTTTATTGGTTTTATATAATAATAAACTATTTAATATAATAGTTTTATGCCAAGCGTAGCTCAAGCTTATAAACAATTGTTGGATACAAGGAAAAAAACATCTGAACTATTAATTTTGTAATACATAATATATCTTCAAGCTAGGGGCGGATCTAGCTTGAAGAGACCGGGTTCTTAGGAACCCACTCGGGTTTGAATTATTATTGAAAACCTATATAGAAAATATAAAGTGAACCCATAAATACATTATGTGTGAACCCATAACAAAGAATCTGAAGTGGTAAATTGGTATAGCGCTCCTTTGCTAATTGCGTAGATCATTTGTAACCGTGTTGGATATTACATTGCTGGTCTCAAGTTCGAGGTCATCTCTTTCTTTTTTGTACGTTTAAAAATTCATACGGCTTAAAATCCATAGATACATTTAATGGTTGTATTAATTGTAAATTTATATTTATAAATATTAAACAATGTTTTCTTTTTCTTTAGAAATTATCTTTCTTGGAAACGTTACTTTTTCAGCAGTTTAGTGTTACACAACTTACGTGTTAGATTTTATTTTTTCTTATATAAAGTTCTTATTGAGACATGCTTATTTCTATTTATAGTTTTTTTTTAATTATGTTAATGTTAAACATCAGTCTTTTCCCACTGTGGAGCGTAGCCTGCGTAGGTCCGCCTACTAGCTAGGGTTAAAGTAAAAACAAGAGCCCACCTTTAACCTCTTCCATCATTCATTCCTTCGCATCGCCCCCTATTCCAAAACAAAAGAAGGTCAACCCGAATCATCAAACCGACCCGAAATTGTTTATGTTCGGTACTATGAAATTAGAGTATCTAAAAAATATGAATCCGGCACTTCTTCAAGTTCATATAATTTGATATTTATACATCTATACCATACCGATCATTATTATTAAGTGTTGTTATATAAATACAATACAACAATTTCATCGTGCAGAAAGCAGCATCACCTCCGTAGTTCTGTTTCAAATGGCACAGTCAAACTGCTTGCATCAGAAACCGAATCACCATATGGATGATAAAGGTCCCCAACTATTCCAGTATTTTGACTTGAGAAAGTCAAAGACGAGTCACCAGCGGTGCTTAAAACGGCCAAATCTATTCGATCTCTCTCACAACTTCTCCCATTTTGGGACGGTCAACTCCTAACTTTTGGACACAACTCATGGCTAAGTCAACAAACTTGGTCAAACCTCCAAGTGTTTGGAATGAGCCAAGAGCCGGGTCAAGAACCGTGTAGAGTCCATTTGGATGCCCTGACTTGTCAATGGCGTCTTGAACCTCTACGACAATGTATTTTCCGTTTTTTATGGGTGATCTTGCGGTTACCAGCTCTAATAATACAACCCCGAAACTGTAAACATCACTCTTATCCGTCACTCGTCGGGTCGCGAAGTATTCAGGATCCATGTAACCCTGCATTTAGAAATTACATGTTTACTTATGAACCGGTCTATATTTTTTTTTAATCTCAAACGGGTCAACTAAAAAGAGGATTGGGCACTTACCATTGTCCCCTTGATTTGAGTAGAAATGTTGGAATCATCTCCCAGCAGTTTGGACAACCCAAAATCAGCAACCTTTGCAGTCAAAAGATCATCCAACAGAATATTACTGGATTTGATGTCCCTGTGTAGGATGGGAGGGTCTGCAAGCTCATGCAAGTATGTCACACCTTTGGCAGAATCAAGAGCTATTTTAAGTCTCTTCATCCAATCCAACTTGATTCTTGCCTCACCTGCATGCAAGATTTCAGTAACTGAAAAACTAAGTTGAATTTTGAAAGTTCTTGGATGTGTCCATATGTATGAGATGGAAAGATGTAATTTGTTCATGAATCTTGCTATATGATTAGAGGTGGCAAGACAGGTGGGCCGAGCGGGTTGGGTAACGGGTCAAAAAAAACATTTTTTGATTAATGGTGTCGTATATGATTGCAAAAATCCTATCATTTTTGTTAATTATCTTGTTTATTAAAATAAAATGATTTAAGAGGTTTTGGATTTTTACCTTTTAGCTAAAATATTTTTACTTATTGTTTGACATTCTAGAGAAAAAACTTCATAGAATTCACCCGTTCATAAGTAAATGGATAGAAATTGTCTCGGCTAATGTATAACCTGTAAAATGCATTTAAAATTTGTGTGATATGAAATGCTTGGAAATAAGTACATTTACCTGTAAGATTATCTCTTAAAGTACCATTCGAAATGTACTCATAGACCAGCATTTGTTTACCTTGCTCATAACAGAAACCCACAAGAGCTACAACGTTTTTATGATGAATACGCGAAAGAAACTCGATTTCATTTTTGAATTGTTGAGCACCCTGCAATGACCCTTGTTGAGCTCTTTCGATTGCAACCACATGACCAGTGTCAAGAGTCCCTTTGTACACCTGTCAGTTACCATCTTAACCATTTTGGAACTCTGCCAGTGGTATATTAGGAAGCTTATAAGATTAAGATACCTTCCCATAGCCCCCAGATCCAATCATGTTATCTTCTGAAAAGTTGTTGGTGCATCTTTTGAGTTCTTCAAATGAACACCATCTTGCTCCTTTCAGTTGAGGAACATCACCCGCCTCACTGCCGTTATCCAACCCCCAAGATGCTACATTTTCTCAAGATGTAAGCACATGAAACATCGTAAATTGGATGGGTTGGGTAACGGGCCAAAAAAGTTCCTTTCAGAACATCTCCAAATCAATCATGCAGATTGGCTTGACCCACAAACACTTTTTACCATTTTATGTTTTTTTTTTGAATACTTGATGTTTTAAATGTGACTACATGCACTAGGATTTGTCATAATAATCATTTTTAAGGAAATAATGAGGTAGAAATACATTTTACCTTTTCCTTTTGAACCCTTTTTTCTTTTGATTTGGCCCATCTTAACAACATTGGGTAAAAATTGCCTATATACCACTTTGTCTTACCAAAAGCAGTAGTTTGTTTTGCTTTTGTTGCTTGTCTTTTCTGATAAATCCCATAAGTTACAGCTGAGGCTATTAGCAACAGGATCACAAAACCACCAACAACAGACCCAATAATGATGCCACTATTTGATGACTTGTTTTCTGTGAATACTCAAAATCAGAAACAAATAGCTCATAACGTAGAATTTTCTTTTGCGTATTGAAACTGAACAAATACCTGGAAAGCAACAATAGTTTTCATCCAGAAAAAATAACGGACCATAGAACGGAAGAGGAAAGAGTTGGCGGTTGATTACGGTCCCAATCGAAGCCACTGATGAACGATTAAAATAGTCTTGACTTGAGGGGAAAATGTGCAGCCTATATTGAAGGTAATTATATTCATCAAGAGTTGCATTAGAAAGAGAAATTGAGTCCACTGGAAGTTGACTGGATTGAAAGGCTGACATTAAAGTATTATGCAGAGTTGTATAGTAGGTTGTATTATCCAAGTTTGAGAAGGAATGTGAGTAAAATAAGATGGTTCCTGTGTATGGTATTGTGCATTTACAGTTGGGACTAAGAACTTTAGATGAACCACACTTCACAGGTGGACACGTGTTTGATGGTAAAGTATTCGGTACATAGGGCTTTCGAGTTGTACAATATCTTCCTGTTGATCCACCTTCACAAACTGGATTATCGTAAATGCTGCACAGTTGTAGAAATATATTTCCATAAGATTGCGAGTGAAACACATTTAGCATGTTCCATTATAAGTAACTTTTTTATTTGAACCATTTGAATAAAAATAACCAATTATACACATATATAAGAAAACTGGTCAACATAGCCAATTTTAGTGACTGGGAACCTATTAGGGACAACTCACGGCCTCACCAATACCCTGCTAACCAGTGGGACCAGTTAAAGCACAACTTACTTTGGCTAGTTATAATATTACAAGGCTGGAAAGTAGAAAGATAAAAGACACTTAAGATCTTACTTTAAGCTCAAATTATATCCAGAATTTTGTAAGAAGTTGGTAATGGAGTTGTTTTTGAGATCAACGATCAAGTTAGTGCTATAGCTGTTACCAATATCCAGGGTTCCATTGAGATTGTTGTTGCTTAGCACCCTGTCAATAGATAGCCAAAACAAAAAAGAACAAAAGAATATTCTGATACTCAGCCCACATTTCACAACTAAAGATGCATATATTTTGTATATGATTCTAGAAACACAAAACACGTGCCATGTTTTATCATTTGAACTGTTGGATGTATACCCTAATGTGGCCGCATATATATTCACAGTGTCATCATCATCATACTCAGTAAATCCCACCAATAGCAAAGCTAAGGTAGAGTCTGAGGAGGGTAAGATATAGACAACCTTACCTCTACCCCGTAGGAATAGAGAAACTGCTTCCAGTGAGACCCCCGGCTCGATAGTAGTTTTGCATCAAGCCTTGGACATAAGGCACATAACACTCAGCAATTGAGACAAATGCTGATTAGTGCATGTATCCCCTTGTCTTTCGGCTATCAACGTCACCACATGATGCATGATATTCCATATATGACTTCATGCTTATAATTAGTTACCAAATTGCCGATGTTTATTTCCTACATATTTCACCATTGCAATAATTTATTATACGGGCTAACTCTAAAAGAAAGCATTCAGCTGATACTCACAAACTCTCCAACTGCGGGTGGAATACATCTGATGGGATTTCTCCTTGGAGCTGTGTGTTTTCCATCAATCTGTCAGGAGAAGATTAAGAAACACCAAAAACTTTAGTCCTCTCAAGAAAATTCAGACGTTGGTTTAAAAGAGTGCAAAGCATCCAAGGAATTCAGGTCCTGAAAGCCGAGACGCAAGGCAACAACTTTATGCACGCGAGGCGTTGCTCGATGTACAACCAAAAGTTGCATCTGTCTCATATCTTTACATATTAGCATTTTTATTAGGTAATCGATTCATAATCTCTTCATCCATGTGGTTTGTTTTTACATATGGTCCTCCTAAATACCTAAATTTGACCAACCTTGACACAGATGTGGATGAGGCGGCGTGCCTCAAGACCATGAGGCGCTTTCCTGATCAGCTTGTGGGCCTAGCGCATCAGACGCGCCTTTTTAAACCAAGTTCAGACACACGGAAAAAGAAGACGATAAAATAGAGTGGCAATTCGGTCAAGTTTCTACACAAACAATACGTGATTTCACGAAAAATATCTATTTTTACTCAATCTTTAGATTCGATCGATGTGAGACAAAAAGCAACACAGATTGACCTGCTCATAAGTAAATGGCTTGAAATTGCCACGTCTATTAAAAAGGAATGTGTCCAACTAATATAGAAAGAATCGTTACATTGTGTTCAATGATAGACGTGTAAACCATGCAGGAATATCAGACTTGTCAAAACTATTGTTGCTCATGTCCCTGCAAGTGATTAGGTATGTCATGTTAGAAAGTTAAATGAAACTACTAAGAAAAAAAGTTTAAACCAACTTACACATAAAAGAGCGAGCTCATTCCTAACAGATTTGGAACCGGTCCACTCAGTTTATTGTTTGACAAGTACCTGAAAATTGAATAAATCTGCCATTTAAAACATAAAATAAAAATATGGTTGGATTTGCTCTTATCACTTACAATTCAGTGACGCTTTTGAGATCCGATAGATTCTGAGGCACTGTCCCACTCAAGGAATTCGAGTCCAGGCGTCTGTGACATAAAATATTGGAATACAGACACAGAGGTAAATAAATTGAATATGTATTTAATTCAGATGGAATTTTCCATAATGTTTAATGATTATTAATCACTGATACTTACACCACCTCAAGAGTCTTTACGATTCCTATAGTAGAAGGGATCGATCCAGATAACTGGTTGTTGTTAACTATACTGTTAAAAGATAAGTTTTTCCATGCCAGCAAAGTAAAGTCTCAGATATCTTCTGCAGCAAATGCAATACTTACACATGTATCAGGCTCATGTTTGAGTTGAAAAGTTTAGGTCGAATGGGACCAGATAACCGATTATTTGCCAAATGGCTGCATAATGACCAAAATATATCATCCTTAAGTACAATTAATCAACTCAAAAGTTGGAAAAGTCAAAATGTGGAATATTAGAGATAGGATGTACAAGTGTTTTGCTTTCAGTAGGTTGTCAAGACCAGGAGATGTTGCATTAGAGACGGGAATGGATCCTGTAAGCTGATTCTGACTTAGATCCAACCATGATAAATTAGTTAGATTACCAATAAACGGTGGGATGGATCCAATAAGCTGTTATTATTGAGGCCTCTGCAACAAAAAGGATTAAAACAGGAAGTGTGTTAGAGATATACAGATAAAACTAGAGGGTTAATATGTTTGTAAAGGATCAAAGCTGGTTCAGGTTGAAACAGGTTTGTTGTAAGTAACTAATGCTTTAATTATTATGAACCAAATAAATGAGTATAGGAGATTGCATGAATTAATAGGCTTTGGATGACTTGCAACAAGTTCGACCATTTGACCCATTTCCTTATTAGCTAATATCTAGGTAGTCGAAGAGGCTAGGCGCACTCAAGGCGTAAAGGGTGAACCTTGGGCCTAGGCACCCGACGCTTTAAAAAGAAGGGCTTTTAAGCAAGGCGCACAGTTAAACATTCCATATTTAGGGGTTTTTTACATGTTTTAGGGCTAGTTTAGGTAGTTTTAGGTTGGTTTCATGCCATTTTCTGATCTTTCAGACCCGTTTTAACTGTTCAGACATGTTCAAACCGGAATTTGAAGAATTGGCCGGTATCTTGCCGGACGTTGGCTGTAATTGGGCTGGAGCGCCTTTGACTGCGCAAGGCGGTTTTGCTGTGCTAGGCGTGCGCACCTTTGGCGCTTTTGACTACTATGGCTACTATTTACAATTTGACCCTTTTGAGATAAAACACAAACCAAATCCTCCCATAGGGCACGGATTGAAATTCCCGACTCTAAAAATAAGACGACGTAAGTCTTAATAAGAAAATAATGATACACTTTCAGAGTTGTGTCAGGAGTATCTAGTTCAGAAGGTGACATGTTACTCACAGACTACAACGTTATCAGTTCCAAAAGATGCTACCAAATGCTTGGTATTAAGTTAAGTAAAATACAAATACAGAACACTTACAAAAAGACTAGCTGCTTGAGGGACCCTATTGAATCAGGGATTGGACCCCTAAAACTGCAACCAACCAGGATTCTGCAGGCATAGAGTAGTTGGTCAAACAATAAGGAAAACCGAGACAAATAAGTTTGCCACATTGAGAAACAAAATGGAAGTCTTACAACGTCGTTAAGTTCTTCAAATTCTGAATAGATGATGGAAGAATGGCCCTAATCCCCTTGTTGTTAGAAAGATCTCTACATGCAAAAATCACAACCAAAATGAAATCTGAACTAAGGAACTGCCCTGACATGCATCATAAGGTTCAAATATTACAATAGTAAGTATTGGGAATGCAAAACCTACAAATATTGCAACATGGAAAGTGATGGAATGTCTCCAATGCCATTAGTTCCCACCCCTATGCCTGCCAATATCCTGTAATGAAGGGGTCAGTCAAACATACATACATACATACATACATACATACATACATACATAGACTTGTGTAAGACTGAAACACCCACAACTTACAAGGTTGTTACGCGTGAATTGGTACAGTTGATTCCTTCCCATTTTCTTCCACATGGATCCAAACCCTTCCATTTCCGTGGTAGGTTCTTCCAGCTCGACTTGAGAGCATTTAGGACAGCAACTAAATGTACAAGTATCAAACCAATTCATGTGATCATTCACTTAACTTCTCAATCGTATATATTATGAACAGTATTTAAGTATCTCAATCAAGCAACAAAACAAATGTAACATATCTTTTGAATTCTTATTTTTGCTCAGGAGATCATATAAACTCTACAAACAAGTTATCGTAACAACTTACCATCGTTCGGATCTGTCATCGCCGCAATTAACACAATCTGAGTGCAAATAATCACCACCCATAACCACATTCTAGTATCCATTTCTCTAGACTAAACAATATTTTCTGACATCTGGCACATCCATAGACCCTCATCCTTTATGTAACACTTGAATAAAAAAAAACTAGGAACTGATGACACATGCAGCAGACCAGGTCATCGTGCAACGTCTGTTACGAAGACCAACTGTTAAATGAAAACAGACATGAGATAAGGACAGACAAGACCATTTCAATTTGTTTTTGGTGTTGACATCACTTGAGAAGGATTCTTTTGCTGATGATAGGAGTAATGGATAATGTATAGTAGGTGATGAATGTCACCTGCTCCCGGTGTAAAATACGTTTCAATGGCCGGACTGCGCCAACTCTATTCGCTCAACCAGGGTGCTTAATACTAGTTTATTATATTTTGGATTTTATTTTCTAGTTATAACGTATAATTATAATATATTAACATCAACTAATACTGTATGCATGTTACATCTTTGATTATACCAACTACTTAACTAACTATGCAACTTATATTAATTTAATGGTGGAAAAATCTTTCAACTGCGATTATAATCTTAATGTCAACGTTAACAAGGCAGTTGATAATCCGTACATTGGGTACAAAGGGAAAGGAAGCCGTCAAAAGGACTTGGATTTTAATAGTAGGGTTTTTATATTAGTTAAACTCTAATTAAGTATTAATACACGTAATCAAATAAATCTCAAAAGATACATAAACTTTATTTAATTGACACCTCATTTGTTTAACAACTACTACCTAATTTGATGACTTTATCAAAGATAACTTACACAATTTGAAGTGAAAAAAAAAGAAGAGAATAATAATAAGCTTGTGTTATTCTTATATTTGAATAACTGAATCTATAATTTTGTATACAGATATTCAAACTTTGGACATAACTGGATTAGCTTCATGACTTCAAAATAACAGCTAGTGTAACCGTTAACTTTTAGCCAAACTATTACAAAGATACATATGTGTTTTAATTTTTGTAAAAAAATAGAATAAAAAACCGACCTATTGAACATCTTGACACGTTCAAAAAAGTAGCTTGGCTCTGTATTTCCTAAGGTTGTGTTACCGAGTTTAATAAAGAAAAGAAAATAAAAGAAATGGAATTTAGGAGAGAAAAGAAAGAAAGGGAAATAGAAAGATTTTCCGTTCCACGTTTCTGAGTTCAAAGAGAAAATATTTTATGTGATCCCGAGTTGAAAGGAAGAGAAAAGAAACGTATAATTTTCTAATTATATCCTTGTTAGGTTTTATAACAAGTAAAGCGAGAGAGTAAAATAGTAAAAGCTTTTTATATGTCCCCCCTCTACTTCCATTTTTAAAGGAAAGTTATAAGGGAAGATTTCCCTTTCACTTTTTTTCTCTTCTTTCCACCTCCTTCATTTAATGAACTCTAGTTTCACTTCTTTCCGGTTCGCTTCCTTTTTCCTCGTAGATTCTTCTTGAATAAAAATTTGTCTTCAAGTTCCAATTGATAAACCGAATAACACATAATGAATTTGGATTCATTCTTACTAATAAGAAACTATAACTGAAAACTTGATTACAAACTCTCAAACCATAACTGGCCGGTTTTTTTCTTAATAATGTGAAACCCTGACTTAGTTTATTACTAACTCTAATTTACTAGCCAATACATTATTATAACTAACTATAATGCAATTAGAAAACTTAACCAATTTAACTAGCTTGTCAAATTTGGTCCCTAAATTTCAATTTGTGACTTGGTCTCCTTTGCCACTCATTCCCATCACGACATGTGATGAATTGGAAATTACCATCAACAATCCCCACCCCCGCCAATTTCCGACTTGAGATACGTAGAACTCTGTCACGCCCCCGCTAAAGCTGAATATGTTGGACCTACAAAAAACCAGATGATATTCAAAAGCCAAAACATGACCTATCTGATCAAGAAATAAACAATAGATGAAGCATTCTCCTCCTAGAGATAATGCATCTTGAACACTATTAGGAAACTTTGTTTGTAAGTGTTAAAGAAAAATGAAGAAGGAATCTGATCTTTCTGATCAAATTTGATGCTGGCAAAGTCAAAGGGTTAAACAGAAGAAAGATACTTGACTTTGGACAAGAAAATAAAGAGTTGGCATCAAGTGAGGATCAGTCAGTCATCTACAACATAAGAAGAAGACTGGATCAGAAGAAACTGGTAAATCTAATGATGTCATCAGAATCAGATCTGATCAAAGCATTAGAAATAAGTATCAGATTTCAGACATAAGACTCATTCAGATTTTTGATGAAGCAACTTGCGGTAACCGATAAGGTTTACACGAATACCTGTGTGACTAGTAGATCGAAGGATTCAATTAATATGCCAAAAAGCCGTTTTTCACAGGATAAGTGCATGAATAAACATTCTCTCTAAATATAGAATGATTCATCAAAGAGTAAATGAGTTGAACCTAGCATTTAATACATCCTACAAACTCCACTGCCTTCAACACATAATTCTTTAAGTATTTGTTTTGTAATAGCTAATAACCATCCAATCACCTTGTAATCATTCAAAGTGATGTAAACTTGAAAATTCTGTAGTTCGGTTTCTTGAAAGTTTGGGTTCCAAATTCTGCGCATTATTTTCTATATATGTTGAAATCATTTGCCAAGTTTAGTTAAACATTGTTATTTGGGATCAACAATAGGTATTAGAGCATATTGAATAACTGATGTGCTTGAATGGTCAAATAAAAACCAATTAATATTAACCTAAATTGTACACGTTAAGTTTCAAAATTTATAAAACTAGACTCTCTAAAACCTAGACCACACAATTGACAAGTGTACCGGTCAATGCAGTGTAGCCTAAGTAAGTCCGAGTATCGAACCCACAAGACTCTACTAATTATGTTTACTAGACTCGACTAAATTACAAGACTGCCTCAACTAAATTGTTATGTTAATTAGGGGGTGTCACACCCCAACCGATGGAGGAAACGTCGGGGCGGGACAAACGAGATTGCTGAGACTTCTAACGCTAATAAGTGACAAGTATTTAAATAACAAAATTTCACTTCGTGAATAATGATCAAGTGCAACGGTTTGAAACCAAATACAACATGTTTGAAACGAGATACAAGTACAACAACATTTCTAATACAAAATTTAAATGAGTATCTAAGTCATCCTACTCGTTTCCAACGTCATCATCATCAACAATCAACCTCCAATACATGTTAAAGTATAGTTCAACACATAAGGCATTGGCGAGCATACAAGTTTGAATAGTAGCATCGTATAAACGTTTTAGACAAATCTTCATGCATAATTGTCAAATCTCGAGGCTAACATACATTAAACTATCATGCAATTATA
Organism: Scalesia atractyloides; assembly: GCA_947069175.1. Classification (NCBI taxonomy): domain Eukaryota; kingdom Viridiplantae; phylum Streptophyta; class Magnoliopsida; order Asterales; family Asteraceae; genus Scalesia; species Scalesia atractyloides. The sequence continues at coordinate 41,219,574 of CAMTDV010000011.1, forward strand.
CAAGTTAACCCAAAGTTTTCCGCTAGCGTAATCTATTCATAGCAATGAAAAGAACGTATGTGTTTAACTTAACATGACCTCAAGTTTATGGTCGGTGCGTTACTCCTATAGCGCTATACATGTTAAGGGAGGCTTGATCGAAGTTAATGACCAAGTATAAGCATGTGTGCTTTCAAGTTTAGCACAAAGAGCATGTTTAAAGATTGTTTTGTGATTTATGTATAAGCATGTTTGTGTGATTTTGCATAAAGTACATGTATTACACGCAAATGTGTAAAAGTAAAACGGGGTCGAGTATACTCACCGTTTTGCAAAACTTCCTTTGCTATTCCCGTGAAGAGTTGGAGAGTTTGGAGGATGGAACACCGAGGTTACCCTACATGGGGTAAACGAAGGTGTGTGAGTATAGTTAACGGAGGATTCGGATTCGGAGTTAAAGTATGCAAAAGTATGTATATGAAAAAGTAATTATCTAGACCTAAACCCTCGTTTTTGACACTATAAGTCCCGTATGGGTTGATGTGATTTCATGGGTCAAGATACCCATTAGAATCGTTAACGAGAGGTTCAAGACTTAGATAATATAACCTATTACCATGACAAGTAACCATATTCGTTATGTATGTATATATATATATATATATATATATATATATATATATATATCGTATAGATCATATAATAATTCTAATCTAAGTCCATCAAAATTCTCGTAGATTGTCATATAAGTCAAGCATGGAGGTAGGAGGATAACCATCCTTTAACCTCATTTGTAAGATTCACCAATACACAAATCATCACAAGGATAATTCGGATGGTCATGAATGAAACGAAATGTACAACTTCTCGCACTACCAAGTAGCCAAGCAAGCTTTAACCGGGTGAGCCATTCCCGCCATAGAAAGAGTTAACTAAGTGTCGGAGGCTAGACGGGGTTAAGTCACTTTGGTTCTAGAAAACCACTTGGGATAGCAAGATGAAAACATCAAGTGAGGTAGTGTAATGAAGGTAGGATAGCCAAGGCTTCCAAGTACTCACACCTATACCAAAACACAAGTCTTGTCACAAGAATCATGACAAGCTCGGATGGTTTTATCACTTGTGGGTTGATAACCCTATCAAAAACAAAAAGTTTGGAGGGTGATTTACACCTCCAATTTGTATGAATCAATCTTGGCCGAGCTTACTAACCATGGACTTGATTAGTAGCACAAGGAGCACAAGTTTGCATGAGAAAACATAAGTTTAATGAAAGTTTGTAAAGACTTCTTCCAAAACAGAAAGTTGGACCTCAAAATGGTGATATTCCACCTTGGTTTGCCATGGCATACCTGTGGAAACACTCCTAGAGGTGTTCCAAGCTTTGTAGAGAAAGAATTGGTGGAGAAAAATGAGTTCAAACTCACTTTTGTACTTAGAAAGTTTCTGTCTTGAACTTGAATTTCAGAGATTTTGAGAGTGTTTTGATGATTTAGAAGTGTTTGGAAAGTGACAAGAGGGTTAGGAAGCTTGTTTATATAGTAGGTAGTTAGGGTTTAGTGTCAAATGAGGTTTAAAGGTGATTGGGTGTGAAAAAGGTGGAGAAACTAGGCAAACCCACAACTGGGAAACGTTCTGCTGCGAATCGAGGTCTCTCACCACTTCCACAGTCGTGACTGCTATAACTAACTCGTGCCAATTCCACGGTCGTGATGACGGGGATGCGCCCGCCCACATTAACCGCCTTACTCGCCTCTATCACACCTTTAACATGGAAAGTGTGGGCAACGATGCTCGTTTCCTTCAAGTATTCCCTTTCTCTCTTGGAAGCCGGGCTGCCATCTGGCTTGTCTCTCAACCGGCTGGCACCTTTACTACTTGGGCCGCCCTACGAAATGCTTTCCTTAAGAAATATTTTCCACCGGCCAAAGCATCTCGTCTTCACGATCAGATCCATTCGTTCTGGATGGTACCTGATGAACCCTACCATTTTGCATGGAAGCGTTTCCAAACCTTAGTGTCCTGTTGTTCTCAACACGGTTTGTCTGATTGGGCACTTGTAGAGAAATTCTACAACGGTCTCACCCCAAAACCCAAGCCTGATTTGGCACTTCTGCTAGAGGGCAACTTATGGGCAAGAAGACGGTTGTTGAGTGTAATGACCTCTTCGAGAGTTTCGCGCATTCTGATATAGATTATAGCACTACCGGCAGGAATTCAATCCCTGTTTCTCGTACCACCCCGGTCAATCGGGGATTATACCAAGTTAGCTTGGAAACTACGGTAGCTGATGCACTAGATAGTTTTAAGCGAGAGGTTACTAAAGAAATACAAGAGTTGAAAAAGAAGGTGGATAGATGTGAGGTGTTTAGAGGAGGTCATGATACCATAGAATCTCCTAAGCGATAACCACCCGTAGCGGTAAGAGTTTAAGCGATAACCACCCGGCGAACCAACACCGAAAAGCAATCCGCACTCCTAGATCTTTAGGAGAAGTGGTTAGAGAACTACCTTGCAGATGGAGTAGTTCTTAAGGTTATGACCACCCAGCAGAAAAAGAAATTCTTTAGGGATGTTAGGAGGTATATATGCTATGACCCATTTATTGTTTAGGGTAGGAGGAGGTAGGATTCTCCGACAGTGTGTGAGTCGAGAAGAGGGGATAGAAATCCTTAGTCATGTGCATGAGGGGTCGACGGGAGGTCACTACGGTCCACACGTCACTGCCCAAAATGTTTTCGATTGTGTTTTTTTTTAGCCTTGGTAGTTAAGGATGCAATAGAATTCGTTAGGAAATGCAATCGTTGCCAACGTACCAGCAAGATCTCATCTAAGGATGAGATGCCCCAAAATCCGATCCAAATTCTTGAAATATTTGATGTTTGGGGAATCGACTTCATGGGACCTTTTCCCGTCTCTAGCGGGAACCGGTACATCCTCGTGGTAATCGACTATGTCTCTAAGTGGGTGGAAGCTCAAGCTTTACCTACAAATGACGCCCGAGTGGTGGTGAGATTTCTTAAAAAGTTATTCACTCATTTTGGTACACCTCGATCCATCATAAGTAATCATGGCACCCACTTCTGTAATACCATAATGGAGAAGGCATTATCATGTTACGGTGTCACTCATCGTTTTTCCACCGCTTATCATCCTCAAACGAGCTGTCAAGTTGAGAATGTGAACCGAGGAGTGAAGAGAATCTTAGAGAAGAAGGTAGGAAAAAGTAGAAAGGATTGGTCGGATAAGCTTGATGATGCAATATGGGCATTTAGAACCGCTTATAAGACTCCTTTAGGTACCACTCCGTTCATGATTGTCTATGGCAAAGCTTGCCATCTTCCGGTAGAACTCGAGCACCGAGCACTATGGGCCCTTAAAACCGTAAATCTAGACCTTACTAAAGCAGTTAAGAAATGTTACTTCCAAATTCATGAGTTGGAAGTGCTTAGAGATGCAGCCTATGAACGATCATGGAGTATTAAGGAGAAAACAAAGGCATTGCATAATAGGAAGGTAAAGGGGTTGAAGGATTTTAAAGTTGACGATAAGTTGCTTTTATATAATTCAAGATTGAAATTATTCACTGGAAAGCTTAAATCCAAGTGGATGGGTCCTTACGTGGTTAACGAAGTATTTCCGTATGGGACAGTTGAGTTAAAAGATGGGGCCGATGGAGGCACTTGGAAAGTAAATGGCCATAGGTTGAAGCATTACCTAGGAGGGCCGATAGATTCCACCGAGATGGAGGAAACTCCTCTCGAAGTTCCACCTCGCACCACGGTATAGGGCCTTGAGTGAAAACTCAAGTGTAGAGTTTGTATTGTTTAGTATTGGTTTACGTTTTATGTCTTTATAGTGCTAATAATTGTTTTTCTTAGTTTGTGTTTTGTGTTTTTGTGTCATTTAGTCTTTTGCAGGGATATATCATCAACACGGAGCCACAACCGACGAAGAATTGGAGTTGCAAGTAAGTTTCATACAAAACCGGGTGCTAGGAGGGTTTTTACAAAGTTTCAGTTGAACTTAAATTTTTTCCTAAGGCAATGAACTGGCAAAAATCACGAAACTTTCTGTAAACAAGACCCTCTGGCGGGCCGCAAGTGTCAAACTCTTACACGGTCGCGGCCTGCAAGAACCCTTAATCTCGGAAACTTTCTTACACGGTCGCGGCCCGCGAGAGACTATATCAACTCTCTCATGGCCCACGAGAAACCTTAACACCAGATTTGCAGCTTTTATTCCTAAATTCTTCACTCATAACCCTAATTCCTTCACTTTTACCGTACGACTACCACTCTCCCAAGCACCATAAACCGCCCACAACCACCTCCATTCACCCTATTCTTCCACCACCACTTCACCACATCATTCCTAATTGATTTCCCACTTAAAGTTTGCACCTTTCACCACTAAAACAAGCTTTTTAAGGGTCTTGCAACTTATACTCCATTTTCTTAACTTTCCTGTATAGATCGACGCTGAGGTATGTGTTTCTTGCAAGTTATGTACTTTAATTTCAATATTATAGTTGGTTGCTTCATATGTTTCAGTGTCGGGTCATGTTTAGGTTGCATGTTAGTCTCCTTGAGGTTTTGGGGTGAACTTTGTTTGGGTTGAGTTCGGATATTGCGGCTGAACACAGATTCTTGGTGGGATGGTTTGGGTTCTAATGGTTGTATTTTGCGGGTGGATTGGTTTGGCAGGGCTTCAACATTGAGCGTGGGGATTCGGGTTAGTAATGTTTGCCATAAAAATCACATTTTAACAAAAATTTTAACCCGTTTTTCTGCCATGAATATAAATTTTTATACTATGTTTGGGACTTAATGTTGGGTTGTTTTAAGGCACTTGGGAATTAATTGAGGACAATTAAAGTGCCGGGAGGAGGTAGTGTCGTGTTTTTAGGCGTTTTTGGGTTATGGTTGGCATAGTGGGCATTTATGAATATAAGATCTCTCGCCTGTACTCAATCTCCACTCGGGCGAGATTTGGTCTAACAAATTGGTATTTTTTCTAACGATCATCCAACAATATATCTAATTTTTGTAAATTGTCTTTTCTGGTCATGACCGCGAATGTAATGCTATACGGTCATTGCTCAAAAATAGTTTATGTTTCTGACAGTCTACATGTTTTTGCTTGTGAATTGAATGTTTTTGCAGATGTTAGGTGAAGGCAGTTCTAGTAGACCGGGAAAAAAGAAGAGAAGGCCCGCAGCTAGACCACGAGGGGACCCAGCAGAAACTCATCCTTTGCCACCAAACATCGGGCAGAGGAGAAGTGTAAGATATAGAGTGGGCGGTGTCCCCCATAGTCAAAGTACAAGATTAAGAGACAGTCCTTTGCTTCAATTTGAGCTAGACTCGCACGATAGTGAGAGGCTGGCCAATTTGATTATGGTAGATCTATTACCATACAGAAGGATCGATTGGGACATGTTGGACCATCTGGGTTCAAGAGGCAGAGTTGAGCAGTTGCTGGGAGATAAATTTAGAAGGGTGCTGGACTTTGATGAGAGGCAGTACAAAGAAATCACTCTAGAGTTCCATTTGACTTTTGAGTATAAGCAGGGGAATTTTGGTGAGAGTGATATTGTGTCCTTCGCTTTGCGTAGGCATGTGTATGAGATGACCATTCCTCAGCTCGTCGTTGCTGTACAGTTCTATACGGTGGATGAGGTTCAATCACAGGAGTTCGCTACCAGCCTAAGGGGAGTATTTAAGAGGAGGCACCCGCATAGTGTACAAACAGATGAGTTGGCTAGAATTTGGGGTACAATTTCGTCCATGCCTTACTCAAACAACATGGTGGCCAATGATATTATTGATCCGGTTTACCGGTTTTATTCACAAGATTCTGGCAGCTACGTTAGTCGGTAGGGGACAGGGTGACAACAAGGTTAATCAGGTTGGCTTATTTTGTTTAATGTGCATGGTAGAGCAGAGACCCGCAAACTTGGCAAGTATTTTTGCGTGGTCAATGAAGAGGCTATGGAGAGGTGGTCCAGGGGCTCGGATTTACTGTGGGGCCGTTGATTACTTGGTTGGCTGAGAGCCTCGGGGTATTTGATAGATACCCAAGAGATAAGATGCAAGAAGGGCCGTTTCCTTGTTTTATGGGTGTGCGGGATCTGCAAGCTGCTGGGATTCTATCATCTCATGAGTCGATTTCTTGGGAGCCTATTCGGCATGGTCCGCAGGTTCAGCCTCCACCTGGTTCAGAGGCTGCATCATCTATGCAATCAGCTTTTCCACTACGCTATCAAAGACCAGTGATCCGTCAGGAACTACCGGGCAGGCAATATCCTCTGCGACAACCCTGTTCAGACCCACTTACTTTAGATTCCTTATATGATAGGATGGAGACAGGATTTGGGGTTTTGATGTCACACCCTGACCCGCAACGAATACGGTAATCGGGGCATGATTGGGTTTTCATCAAGCTCATGACATTTATTATAATAAAGTTTCATATTTATTAATTCAAATTAAAAGGAGAAATTCCATCAAACACATAAACCATACAAGTACAAGATTGTTCTAAACATGGCATTTATGTAACTCTTTGTTTTTCTTCTAAGGCCCAATCCTATGTGTTCCTTGCCTCAACTTGTCCACCTGGATCATGTGTAAAAATAGAGATTTGGGTCAACATAAGTTGGCGAGTGAATCCCGTTTAAACATTTGAAATAAATAATATGTTGATTTACTTAATAAAAATGTTCATAAACCAAATATGAGCAAACATATATGTAAAATATCCACAACCACATAAACATCTAGCAATGTACACATAAGCATGATAAATGATGAGTTGTGACATCAAGGCTCAAGCAAACGGAGCCGATCTTATTAGGCAACGTGATGCTCTACTCGTATCCAACGAGGAACTGATGGGCCTAATGTGAATGCTTGACTGAAATGAGAAAATATTAACCACATATAACAATAAACCAAATATTACATAACATGTTAGATCATATAATGGTAGTAGCACAAGTGTTTGAATAAACTATATAAATAAACGACACATGATACACCCCAAACATGAATAAAAAGAGGAAGTTTGTAAGAATTCACTCACAGTGGGTGCGTTTCTTGAGTTGATAACGAACGCGCACGATTATAGATTCCAACCGACGAGAAAACTAACCTAAATATTCATGTAATAATCCGGATAATATATTCCTTTTATTGGCAATTAGTATTTTTATTTAATGTCTTTTATTAGGCTTTTTAGAGAATTTTTATAGTATTTATTACTAATTTTATGTTTAAAAGTCTTATTTTTATATATATTTTTAGTGGTTTTTGGAGAAAAATAAAGAAAATATCTATTAAAAAAACAAGAATCTTGACTCGTAAGAATGTTAAGTATAACTGGGGTCCAAAACAACAAGAATCTTTTGAGGTTCTTAAACACAAGTTGAGCAACGCTCCTGTGTTATCTCTACCAGAGGGTGTTGAAGATTTTGTAGTCTACTGTGATGCATCGCACACTGGCATGGGTTGTGTGCTAATGCAAAAAGGCAAAGTGATTGCCTATGCATCACGACCGTTAAAGGTGCACGAAAGGAATTACACCACCCACGATTTGGAATTGAGTGCCGTTGTATTTGCACTAAAACTGTGGAGACATTTATTTGTATGGCACAAAGTGTATTATATACACTGACCATAAAAGTCTCCATCATCTGTTCAATCAGAAAGAATTGAACATGCGACAACGCCGATGGATGGAAACACTTAATGATTATGATTGCGAGATTCGCTACCATCTAGGCAAAGCAAATGTAGTTGCTAATGCCTTAAGTCGCAAAGAACGAATTAAACCTATAAGGATTAACGCTAAAAGCATTGAGCTTAGAAATAGCTTAAGTGAGAAACTACTAGATGCGCAGAGGCAAGCTCTATTAGAGGCCAATATCCCTAATGAGGGATTAGGCGGAACTGTGAATCAGATAGCGCCTGAAAAAGATGGAATCCTTCGATTTAATGATATGATCTGGGTTCCAGTCTTTGGAGGACTTAGAGATCTAATCCTCCAAGAAGCGTATAGTTCGAAATACTCAGTTCACCCGGGAGGTGACAAGATGTATCATGATCTAAAGAAGAATAATTGGTGGATGGGTTTGAAGAAATCCATAGCCAGTTATGTAGCTAAGTGTCTGACGTGTTCGCAGGTTAAAGTCGAACATCAGAAGCCGTAAGGACTTCTACAACAGCTTGAAATTCCCATGTGGAAATGGGAAATGGTAACTATGGACTTGATTACCAAGTTACCAAAGACCAAAAGTGGAAACGACACTATTTGGGTCATAGTGGATAGGCTACCAAGTCAGCACATTTCTTGCCAATAAAGGAAACATATAATTCAGATAAATTGGCTAAGTTGTATGTGGACAAGATTGTGTCCCTACACGGAGTGCCGACATCTATTGTATCTGACAGAGATACTAGATACACATCCCATTTTTGGAAAAGTTTCCAACAATCATTAGGCACACGATTAAACTTTAGTACGACTTACCACCCGCAGACGGATGGACAAAGTGAGCGTACTATTCAAACATCGAAAGACATGCTTAGGACATGTGTGATTGATTTAGGTGGAAGTTGGGATGACCATTTACCCCTAATAGAATTCTCCTACAATAATAACTATCATACTAGCATCAAGGCTGCTCCTTTTGAGGCCTTGTATGGGAGAAAGTGTCGAACGCCCGTGTGTTGGGCAGAAGTTGGGGAAGCCCGACTATCAGGACCAGAGATTATCCTGGAGACCACGGAAAAATTGTGCAAATCCGCAATCGTCTCAAAGCTGCCAGAGATAGGCAGAAGAGCTATGCTGACAAGAGGCGTAAACCTCTTAAGTTCCAAGTAGAGGACAAGGTCATGCGGAAAGTATCACCCTGGAAAGATGTGATGCGTTTTGGAAAGAAGGTCAAGTTGAGCCCAAGATATATTGGACCATTCGAGATAGTCGAATGCGTTGACACTGTAGCTTATAAGCTCAGGTTGCCCGAGGAGCTTTGTGGAATCCATGATGTATTCCACATATTTAACCTTAAGAAATGTCTAGCTGATAAGTCGCTAGCAATATCGCACAAGGATGTGCAAATTGATGAAAACCTGAGATTCATTGAGAAACCAATTTCGATCGAGGATCGACAGGTTAAGAATCTCTGAAGAAAAATGATACCTATAGTAAAGGTTAAATGGGACGCTTTTAGAGGTCCCGAGTATACATGGGAGGTTGAGTCCACTATGCGACAAAAGTACCCCCATCTTTTTGAATAAAATCTCGAGGTCGAGATTTCTTTTAAGGGGGTGAGGATGTAACACCCTGTAAAATCGTGTCCAATAGTATAGTGACACGTGTTGTATTTTAAATATAGTATATTAAATACCAATAAGGACTAAAGGCGTTAACATGCTCAATCTGAGCCTCTGAGTGACGGTCCGATGTCAACATACATAAATGACAGCCTCTGAGTGACAGATATGTCAACATGCTTAAATCATTAGCCTCTGAGTGACTGATATGTCAACATGCCCAGCCTCTGAGTGACATCGGAGTCAACATGCTTATAATAAGCCTCTGAGTGATCTTTTACGAAGTCCGAACTCTCATACGTGCCATTTGTTGGACGAGAGGGTTCAATTTTGTAAAAATGTGAAAGTTGGATGATGGAGGGATTAAAAGTGTCAACATGTTAATTTATACCTCTGAATGACCATTTAACGAACCGAGAGCTCGACAATGTCCGGGCATAATCCCGGGTATGCCAAGTATTGGCTACGGAGGGCTAAAAGTGCCAAAAATGTGTTGTAGAAGGCTTTAGAAGCTTTGTAAAGTTAATGGGTTAAAGTGTCAATTTTTGAAACTGTCCATATGGCGGTCGCGGGCCGCGAGAGACCTGGCCTGGGTCTCTCGCGGGGCGCGAGAGAGGCTCTATTGCAGAAAGTTTGTCTTGGCCTCCAAACAAAGCTCCAAAAACCATTAAATCGAAACCATGGACTTGTAATCAGCTATGCCAAGTTTTGGGACACTTGTAAGCTTTCTCTGACACGCGTAAACACCTGGCTTCACCTCCTTTGAGTTCTCCAACTATAAGTAGGTGATCAAGTTCACCATTTGAACTTGCACCTTTCTAAATCATAACTCTTCTCCCTCCTCTGGAAGTTCCTAGCTAAAAGGAGCATCCAACATAGTTCTTTTGCACCTTAGGAATCACTGGTAAGTGTTCCTTCCTTGTGCATTTTCGTTTATAGGTTTTTATAGCCAAAAGTCAAGCGTTTTACGAAGAGTGCTTTGACTTTCGGTTAAGACCATTATGGTCCAGCCACTGTTCGAAATGAACATGGCTAAGTGATCGTAATAAGGTAGGTGTTAGCCCCTATAAAGGGCACCTCCTGAAGATCACGTTTGCTAGATCAATTGACGGGTCAAAGTTATGATATTAAAAAGTCAAACATGCCATTTTTTGGAAAAATCATAAATCAATCTTATATATGTTGTGAAACCTGTTTTAACACTTAGACAAGTTGGTAATAATTATTAGAACATGTAAGAACATGTTCGGCTTGTCAATTTCAGTTCTAGGGTCTTTTCGCAACCGAAAGTCGCAAAGTTTGACTTCTGCTTTAACTTTCAATTCTGACCCAATTTAGATTAGTTACTTACTGATCTAAAGTTGGATTATGATCATAATATAATTTAGCATAACCCTCTGAGGTTATATTACATGATCATAATCAGAATCTAAGTTTATGCGCAAATTACATAATTATGTCATCTTTGACCAAAATGTCATTTTTGCATAAAACAAGGTTTTAAATGATAATCTTGAAAATGAGTTTCTACTAATATAATATTATAAGTAGAATTTTTTGGGATGTTAAGCCAAGTTATAAACTGAGTTTTCAATGAAGTCCTTAAACTATGTCGATAAATGACGGTTTTAGCCCTTGTGGTTTTAATCGAATCTTTTCAAAGTAAATTATTTACCTAATGATATATTATATTAAATAACATATTTAAAACATTTTAATCTGACCTTAACACCAGTTTTCATAAAACATCGCATAAAGACGTCATTTTACAATATAAGGGCCGTTTCGGCGCATAATATGGTTTTAAACCATATTAATTGACCAAGACTTGTTACCTACTTATTTTAAAACTTATTTTAAACATGTTTACAGTAGGTACATATTACGAACTCAGAATCCCAAATAATTTATAAACTATGTGTGAAATGACCAAAATTCCCCTTCGGTGCATAGTTTGGTCATAAAAGATAAATTTCACATACAATTAATATCCTACTAATATTATATCATAAATAAACTATTTTTCTAGAATACTCATAATTATAAACTTAAATTATATTCAATTTCCTTTTATATGGTATGAAATTACCAAAATGCCCTTATGAGGCATAATTCGTATTAAAACCTTAACGGGCATATAAGTTGATATCCTACTGAGTCAAAATACTTGAAAAAAAGCAAAAAGATGAAGAAAAGAACTTTTTTTTGTTTGAAAAACCTATTCTGACTTTTTTTTTCGATTATAATATTTTAACTTATTTAAAATATAGTGGCATATAGAACTTGTCCATGACTTATCCGGTTACCCATTATCGCTTACAAGCATATAGTTGATTATACGTAACTAGTTTACGAAATTTAACCGAAACGAGTTTAACCTTGTCATTTAAGTTTCAAAATCTAGAATGTTTATAGTTTACCTATATTATACAAGTCAAAGTACTTGTCGGGTTTAAACTACATTCTATCCGATCATCGTTTAATCAAGCGTTATACGTCTTGATCATGTACACTACAGTCTAAGTCTATGACTTAAATAAAGACCGTTAGTATTAATTGGTTAGCTTTTGCCATAATCCAGACTAGAGCCTTGCTGGTAAATGCTATATGCAATTAAGTACGTTTGTATACGGCTGAGTTATTGAAATTAAAAGAAGACTAGCTAAGGTAAATACTCTTGACTTATTTTCCCTATACGGGCTTGGGATACGGTAAACTATTACCGCTTGGTCAGAAATGGGATCAATCGAATGCTGGATTGTGGCTAGTAAATCCGCATATTCTGTTTTAATCAGTTTGTTTGATAACTTAAACATCGGGGGTTAAATTACAGTGTCCTGGATATCCTCGGCTCATTAGATTAGTTAATGGCCATGATCTTAGCGCGGGGTGTAGGCATACACCTGACAAACGCTCAAATGCAAATTACCCAAGACGTTGGGCATAACTCCTCTGTGAGTTCTAAATGGTGTTTATTTAATCATGTCTTGGTCTCTGTACTGGGCCCTGTATGTATGGCCAAACATGTGAATCTGTTATCAAGGTTACAAAGTAACTTTCCCAAGTTATAAAAGATTTTGTGCCCTGTGCACTTAAAATCATTTTAAAATGTTTTCAAAATGAGTCACTTGGGTGTATTTACCAGCGAAAGCTGACGTATCGTCCAAAGACTAAACTGCAGGTACAATATGAAATAGGCTGGAAGCTGCTCGGTAGTGAATAAGAGGATCTTGAAAATCCTAGATCTGCCCTAAAGTCTGTTTTATATTCTTTCTTGTACATTTTAATGATCCGCCTGTGGATCTTCTATTACGAGCCTGTATATTATTTTATTTCGAACATTTGGTTTGTAATAGTAATTTTACTCCAAGACTTCCGCTGTGCCGTGTTTAATTGACTATGATGTTATCAACTGACGCCACGATACTCCCCACCCGGGCCCACCGGCGTATGGATTTGGGTTGGAAATCTGGGGTGTGACAAACGTGCACGATTATAGATTCCAATAGATGAGAAAACTAACTTAAATATTCACGTAATAATTCGGTAAATATATTCCTTTTATTGGCAATTAGTATTTTTATTTAATGTCTTTTATTAGGCTTTTTAGACAATTTTTATAGTATTTATTACTGATTTTATGTTTAAAATCTTATTTTTATATATATTTTAGGGGGGGGGGGGGTTTGGAGAAAAATAAAGAAAATATCTATTAAAAAATATACCCCCTGAAGGGGTTGAACCGGCCGAATTAAAGGATTATACGCAGCATGCGGGATTCGAACTCGTGACCTCTCGTTTACGTGCACGCAGCTCTACCAACTGAGTTATGTGTCTAACCCGAAATAATATAGATTTTAATTACATATATATACTTACTAGGTTAAATCATAATTCTATTTATTTAAAAATGTTTGATATAATAACAACTCGCTGCACACAACCGAACTCGAACCCGCGCCCATGTATTGCGTTGCACACAGCCCTACCAATTAGGTTGTGTGACTAACCCAGAATATTCTGACTTATATTAATCTTATACACTTACTGGATGTTGATCTAATTAAGTATTAAAAAGAGTTGGTTTAATTCAGGAAATCGGAACCGTGTGAGACTCGAACCCTGGTAATCTCGTTTTTAATGCACACACTCCACCAGTGGACTGTGTGTCTAACCCGGTATAATCTCTGATTTTAGTTATACTAATATAGTTATACAACTTCATCTTCTTCATTTTATAACCCAACACCATACCTCGACTGATTAATCAGAAAACTATTATAATTCACCATTGCTAATAAATTGAATGATAAAAGAAGAAAGTTCAAGTGATTATACAGATCAGATGTGAACCGAAATTCTCCGGTGATGTTTTCCGGTGATAAAGCAAGTTTCCGGCGAAGTGTTGATTGAAACAGAGGGGTTCTACCGAGAGTTTTAGAGAGGTATTTGAGAGTGTGGGCGAGTTCAACAATGATGCAAGGATCCCTATTTATAGGTGAATGTGTTGCTTTGCTAGATTTTGGTTTTTATCAGTTTCAAACGAAAATTGATAACCGAGTTAATATGTAACCGATTTGACCTTAACTGACCCATGATTGAGTCTAACTCATGATTGGGAATGTTTCTTCAGTTTTAATTTGAAACAAAACGGATTTGCAGAGATTAAGTTTGAAGCTTCGACCGTTACAGACGGTTGTTTGAAACTGATTTTAGGGTGTTGCCACGATATAAGACCTATTTGTTTTAGAGTTTATTCAGATATGTGTATTGGAGTGGTGTGTGTTGGTTCAATGAAGACTCGAGTTCGAAACTCGTGGTCACCCTTTATATTTATTTTTATTATTTTCAGTTTTATTAATTAATATTATTGTGATAAATGGCAAATAACCGGTAATTCCGTACAATTTAATCACTAATTTTATTCCATAATCTCATGCATATTATCATAGTTTAATTTCGTAACTGAGTCGTACGTCGTATAATAAGTATTAGGGCAAGTAAATCTGATCATAACATATACTGGAATTCGTTATGACGTAGAACAAACCAAAACAATGCCCTAAAAGTGTTGGTAGAAAGTGATGGGCGCACTAATCGCGGTGATACTAACTGTATTGGTAATCCGCTAAAACGAATCAGAAAAAGGAATAACGGCATGTTAATGCCATACCTGAGTCAATATATAAATGAAAACACTTATATGAGATCAACCATTTCAAAAATACGTAACTTTCGGTACAACGCCTAAATTGCAAAATTGTCCGTTTCGACCAAAAATGCGACAAATGTCAGTTTGTCCGCATCACTAGTTCAGTGGATTCCGGATGTAAGAATATTAATAAAACAATGTTAATCATCCTAAAACAATGTGAGAATAGAAAGAATGCACAAAAGACATCGTTCCCGGTCATTTGGCAAACAGTGCACAATTCGACCAGAAAGCGACCGTTTGTCGAAACGACGAACATTTTAGTGGCCGATAGCCTCATTCATGCACCTAGCGAACTAGTTAAGCCTCATTTGGAACTCGGAATCCATTCAACTAACATGAGGCCACGGAAACACAACTTTCGGAAAAGTTCGATGGCGGAATATAAAAGTGTCGATATCGAGCGAACGATCGAACGAAAGGCATTTCGGCCATCCTAACTCATCGAATATTCGTCTAGCGAACTAGTTATGCATATTTTTAGGTCAGAAATGCACTAAGTAGACACCGTGACAATTGTGGTGGTCGAAAACGAAAGCTTCGGGTACTATATAATTAAGTTCTTTTATTAGCGATTATTACGTCGATGAACGATTTAACGACAATTCCGTCATCCGAATCTTATATTGGAGGATCAAATGGATTAATTACCATGTAATGACCCCCTAACCCTAATTGTATACTAAGAATGCAAGATTAAACCCTTAATCACAATACTTAACTTAATGGCCAAAATATCTTCATATTTAACATGTGTAAAAAATATTACACTTTACCCCCCTCATTTTGATAGTTTCAAGTGGGTCCCACCCACTTGATTTTGTTGAAAATGGTGGATTAAGGGTACGGTATGTTGATGTGATGATGATATTGAAAGAATGGTGATAATATATTAAGATCACTTCATGATCTTCATCATTTTCTCACAAAAAGTTGCAACATATCCTCCATATCCCCCTAAAACTCACGGCTCCACCACCACCTTTACACCACCATTTAGCCACTATTAAGCACCACTTCACACTCACTTTAAAGCCTCATCAAGACCATTCAAGAAGCTAGCAAGGATGGAGGATCATTAGGTCTTCTTTGGAGCTTCATTTTCCTTCTAAGATCATCATAAACTTGTGCAACCATTGTAAGGCAAATCCTTCCATAATCTAGCTTATTTTTATGTCTAGATTAGTGATGTACAAGTTGATCATCTTGAAAATAAAGAAAAGATAAACCAAAAACCCTAACTCACACCATAATAATAACACTAAATATTGTTTATTTTGTGTTGATTATGTGTTTATATGGTAGTTAGTTAGCATATTGATGTTGTTCATGTTAAAGTAGGGTATAAAAGTTGGATGATCTTGTATGATCAAGTATGAAAATGAAGATTTAAACATGATAATGTTTAAATCTAAACAAGATCATCAACTACATCATCCATGAAGATTACTACAACCTAGATGATCTTGTATGATCAAGTATGAAAATGAAGATTTAAACATGATAATGTTTAAATCTAAACAAGATCATCAACTACATCATCCATTAAGATTACTACAACCTAAAAATAATTTTCTACACATGAATGGTTTTTATAAGAAATAAACATTATTATTTAAGTTGTAACCATCTTAAAAAGTATAGAAATCAAGAGATTGAAAGAAATGAACTTGATCTAAATGATATGACAAAGTGGTGACTTAAAAGTGCTAATAAATATTGAAAGCACCAACATGTTTTAATAGATTTTTTAACACTAAAAAGCCATGGATGATGATACATTAATGTTTCAAATAAATAATAGGAAGATTTGTGATGGATTTTTGATCTTGATTATGAGCTTAAACAAGTTTTAAATACGTTTTTGAAACGTGGAAAACGTCATAGTTTAGGGGAAACTATGGCAAAATTTTCTAAAAATCTAATCGCGATTAAGACATGATTAATGGGGTGATTAGCGGGACTAAACGCGATTAGTAACTTAAATCGTCATTAAGTAAGTTCTAATGTCAAGGGTTAAACCCTAAATACCCAAGTATTTAACAAGTACATATATGTATTTTTACAAGTAAAAATAAGTAACTTTTATAAATAAATATATATATATATATATACATATATAGTTACTTGGGAAATAAAAATATGTATACACATTTTGTCACCAAGGATTTTGTATAAATACATATGTGTATTGTATGTGTATGTATTTAGAAGCTTAGGGTATTCACAATAAAAATACCTAATCATATACAAAAATACAAACACTTGAAAATAATACCAAGTGTTGGTGACATAAACAAATATATTCTTACAAAGCGGCGAAACAATAATCGGACAAACGAAGCAATAGGGTCAATGGGCAAACGTTCAATAATGCATCGGCGCGTCGCAACCAATGGGTGAATCGCCGACACGAAAAGTCATTACGACGACGGGCGATTGTCGACAAGAAAAAGCTTAATAAACGACGCCGACGACAAATCTAAAATATGTATTTAGACATTTAACATATATATATGTTATCAAAACCAAAAATCCGGAAAGTTAAAAATATTATAAGTGGAAACTTATTAAAAATGGGCTCTTGTAAATAAATTTGGGCTAGGCCCAATTTATAAAAGCATGGGCAAGGCCCAATTCCATAATATATATGGACAAAGCCCAAAAAGATATAAACAATATGGGCTAGGCCCAAAGACATAAATTACATGGGCTAGGTCCAATGACATAAAAACAAGGGCTAGGCCCAGTGACAAGAAAACATGGGCTAGGCCCAATGACAAGATACACTTGATCAAAGAATGATAACAATATATATATATATATATATATATATATATATATATATATATATATATATATATTTGAGAAAAATATATAACAATATCAATCGAACAAGCAAAACTACCAACACTACAATAACACTAAAAGTTGTTCTATCATAACAAGGAAATACATAACAAGAATTCAAGATGAACAACGCGTACAAGGTCCATTGAGGCCTAGGTGTCTAATAAACTTAATATGCATGTAGGTTACATGCGTGTACGGGCACCGACTGTTACTAGTACGACTTTCAGAAAGCAAAACTGTGAGTTCATGTCCCTCATTTTAATTATTTCAAAGTTTTGTTTTAAAAACTATCGAGGGGAAATACATGTCATAACAAATGGTATGTTAGCTATGGGGTTAGTTGATAACACGATCAATGTGCGTAAGTAGGATGATGACAAGAGTAACCATTAATCACTTAGTGACCAAGGTGTAAAAGATTTAGATCTATAGAGTTTGAGACACGCTCCACTCTTGGTGTGTTAACCGGTTAGGAGTGCTTTTGTTATCCCAAATGATGTCAAGAGTTGTCTCGAGTTGGTTTCTTACTTATGGTACATATGTCAGGGTGCTAGCTACACACTGATAGATCCTTAAACTCCATGAATGCTAATAACATACTCGGATTTCATTACTGGATTTCAAGATGACATTTTTATACGAAAACATTAACTACATGAACTCGCCAACTTTATGTTGACTTTTTTTAAAATTACATGTATTTCAGGACGCAAGGCATGAGCTGGTGATATGATTCGGGTATGGGAAAAAGTCAAGACAACGATGTACCATCTTTTGGAGGGTTTGCCTTTTATATTCCAACTTCGTTTGGTATATAGGAGTCAAAACCTCACTATGCAATTTTAATGAAAACAATGTCTTATTTTGGAAATGATGTATTTTGAATTGTGTTTTATGATGACAAGTTGAAACAGATAACAATATGATATCACTTTTAGATGGCTGTAATTATGGAACGAAACTCACTAATGGCATGGCATCGTTGTTAAATTATATTGTTTACTAGATTGGATGCAATGATTACCTAATAGTCACACACTTGCGCTTCGCTACGACTAGGGTGTGACAATTATTATTAGTTTTTATTTATTATCTTTATTATTTTAACCCTTTTGATTTATTAATTTAATAATTAATTAATAACGAATTTGAACGGTTATCATAAATACATAACGAAACTTCATATCATATATTTGAATTATTAAATGGAGCGGGTTTTAGAACCCATTTTACAACGAATGTTACAGTATCCCCTACTTTTAGAAATTTCGTCCCGAAATTTAAGTAGTAGTAGGTGTAACTTGAAAGAGATGCGGGTATTTTTCACGCATTGAGTTTTCGCATTCCCAAGTAAACTCAGGTCCTCGTTTTGACTCCCAACACACTCTGACTATCGGAATTTGACTTTGTCTTAAACGCTTCTCACCGAAGTCCATGATTTCTACAGGTCGTTCAACGAAATGCATTGATTCATCAATCTGTATATTTTCTAACGGTATATGGAGATTTTCGTCGGCAAGGCACTTTTTCAAGTTTGATACATGGAACGTGGGATGAATCCTGTTGAGTTCTTCTGGTAAGTCAAGCTTGTAGGCTACATGACCAACTCTCTTGAGTATTTTGAATGGTCCCACATAGCGTGGTGCTAGCTTGCCTTTTTGTCCAAAACGAACTACTCCCTTCCATGGTGATACTTTCAAAAGTACTTGATCGCCAACACAAAACTTGAGTGGCTTTCGTCGTTTATTAGCGTAACTCTTTTGACGACTCTGAGCTGCTAGAAGATTATTACGCATTTGAAGAATCTTATCAATTGTTTCTTGGATCAATTAAGGTCCAGTGATTTGTGCCCTTGAAGTCGATGACACAAGCTCGCAACATGTCTTCAAGAGTTTGTATGGTGCGCTCAGATTGACCATCAGTTTGAGGGTGAAAGGCGGTGCTGAGTTCTAAGCGTGTGCCTAATGCTGACTGTACGGCTTGCCATGTTCGTGAAGTAAAACGTCCACCTCGATCCGAAATGATACTTAAAGGCACACAATGTCGACTTACGATTTCATCAGGGTAGATACGAGCTAACTTATCGTTTTTATAGTCTTCACAGATTGGAATGAAATGAGCTGATCTGGTAAGACGATCAATGATAACCCAAATCGTATCATGCCCACTGGACGTGCGAGGTAACCCGGTAATAAAATCCATGGTTATGTTTTCCCACTTCCAAACGGGTACTTCAGGTTGAACGAGTAACCCTGAAGGTCTTTGATGTTCAGCTTTAACCTTAGAACATGTGAGGCACCTAAAGACAAAAATGGAGATATCCTTCTTCATTCCAGGCCACCAGTAAGAGTATCGTAAATCTTGATACATCTTATCAGCACCCGAATGTATAGAGTAACGTGTTTTGTGAGCCTCATTCATGAGAAAAGTTCGAAGATTATCATGATCAGGTACCCAAATACGATTTAAGTAGTAAAGGATACCATCGAACTTGGATTCTAACTTAGTTTCAGCTCCACAAGACAATTCATCTCGTACATCATTTTTTTGTGACAGAAATATGTTGAGTTACGCGAATGCGGTTTTGAAGATCAGTCACGATTTGAGAACATAAAAGATGAATGAAGTTAGCATACTCTTTTTGGCTAAGAGCATCAGCCACAACATTGGCTTTACCAGGATGATAACGGATTTCACAATCATAATCATTCAAGAGTTCGACCCATCGTCGTTACCTCATGTTTAACTCTTTTTTATTGAAGATATGTTGAAGGCTCTTGTGGTCAGTGTAAATTTCACACTTTGTACCATAGAGATAATGTCTCCATATCTTTAGAGCGAACACGACTACTCCGAGTTCTAGTTCATGAGTGGTGTTATTCTTCTCGTGAACTTTAAGTTGCCTTGAGGCTTAGGCTATCACCTTTCATCTTTGCATTAAGACACACCCTAGTCCCTGCCCTGATGCGTCACAATAGACCACGAAGTCTTCACAACCGTCAGGGAGAGTGAGGATAGGTGCATCACAAAGCTTTTATTTCAAGGTTTGGAAAGCCTCTTCCTGCTTGGGCCCCAAATGAAGGGCTTGCCCTTATGAGTCAAGGCTGTGAGTGATAAGACAATACGAGAGAAATTGGCGATGAATCGTTGATAATAACCAACTAAACTGAGGAATGACCTAACTTTGGTAGGAGTACATGGAGCTTGCCATTCTTGCACTGCTTTAATCTTTGTAGGGTCGACATGAATTCCCTTGTCGTTGACGACGTGACCAAGGAATTGAACTTATTTTAACCAGAATTCACATTTCGAAAACTTAGCGTAGAGTTTTCGGTTTTCAAAAGTGTTAGGATAAGTCGAAGGTGTCATTCATGATCGGATTTGGTCTTGGAATAAATAAGAATATCATCGATGAAGACGATAACGAAACGATTGAGGTAGGGTTTGCACACCCTATTCATTAAATCCATGAAGACGGTTGAAGCATTGGTCAAACCAAAAGGCATGACCATGAATTTGTAGTGACTGTAGCGAGTTCGAAAGGCAGTCTTCGGAATGTCTTCTTCACGTACTCTGAGCTGATGATAACTAGAACGAAATACGATTTTTGAGAAGCAGGTGGCACCCTGAAGTTGATCTAGAAGGTCATCAATGTGAGGTAAAGGATAGCGGTTCTTGATGGTCAGCTTGTTGAGCTCTCGATAATCGATGCACATTCGAAAAGTTCCATCCTTCTTTTTGATGAAAAGAACCGGTGCACCCAAGGTGATGAGCTAGGATGTATAAATCCCTTGCCAGTCAGCTCTTGCAGCTAACTAGCTAACTCTTTCATTTTGGATGGGGCTAACCAATATGGAGATTTTGCAACTGGTGTAGCACCAGGTACAAGATCGATTTGAAATTCGACTTCTCGCAAAGGAGGAAGTCCTGCAACATCGTCGGGAAAAACTTGAGGAAATTCTTTAATAATCGGAATGTCGCCGAGTTTCTTCTCCTTGCTCTCTTTCTTGACAATGTACGCTAGGAATGCTATGTAGTCCTTGCGAAGGTATTTTCGAGCTTGAAGGCACGACATCAACTTGAGTCCTTTGGATGTAGTTTCACCAAAAATACAAAGAGTTTGACCGTCGACGAGAGGAATTCGAATAAGTTTTTCATAACAAACAACTTCAGCGTGATTCTGACTAAGCCAGTCCATACCAACGATGACGTCAAAACTACCCAACTTCATAGGAATAAGATCGATTGGAAAATCATGATCATTGAGAGTAAGGGTGCAATTGCGAATGATCCTAACGTTATAGGTTCACCATCTGCTACTTCCACTATAAATGTTTTGGCTAGGCTAACTCGAGGTAAACCAAGGATAGATTCAAACTCTAAAGACACAAAACTCTTATCCGCGCAGTATCAAAAAGAATAGATGCATAACTACTGTTAATGAGGAACATACCGTTGACCACGTTATTATCCACTCTAGCTTGATTGGTGTTGATGTTAAAAGCTCTTCCTCTAGCTGGCGGATTGGCTTGGTTCGCTTGGTTCACGGGGTTAGCTTGGGCTTGCGCATTTATGATGTTTACCAAATGTGGGCAGGTGTTACGGAAATGGGTTGGATCACCGCAATTGAAACAAGCTCTGACGGGCGGCATCATAGGGTAGTTGGGTTGATAAAAAGGTTGAGCCATTGGTTGAGCTGGTGGTAGTAGTAGAGGTTGTTGGTAGGGAGCTTGGCCTACCACTTGGTTGTTTGGTTGGGCTTGGGGTTGGTTGCAGGCTGGTCTTTAAAGAACGCAACAGGTTTAGATTTATGACCTGCATGGCCAAAACTTGTGCAGTGAAGACATGGGTTCTCGGGAGGGTGGTGATATTGACATCGGTTGCATTTTGGGTGAGGTCTCGTATACTGTTTCTTAAATGGTGTGGTAGGAGGTGCTACTTGTGTGATTGGAGCGGCGGCAATGGGTTGATTGGTTTAAGTTGGTTGATTTGTGACGGCAAAGTTCTTCCCATTTCGCTTTCTCTTGCCAGCGAATCGAGAAGAGGATCCAGTTTGGGTTGAGGTAGGGATTTCAGCAGGTGTCTTGTCTTTCTTCTTCTCGTCTTTGAAATCCCGTTCCTGATGCGATTTTCAGTGAGCTCATTGCTGCCTCCAGAGTTGCAGGCATAGTTCTCATCACAGAGTCTTGAATTTTTCAAGGGAAGACCCCGAATGTAGTGCTCAATCAAACGGTATAGAGGAGTGAACAACTTGGGAACCTTTTGATTCAACTCGAGAAACCTCTTGTTGTAGATTATATGGTCTCCCTCCTTTTGTTTTAAGAAATAAAACTCATCTTCTAACTTCTTAATTTCACTTCTTGGACAGAAGCGTCTGGTCATGAGTTCTCTTAATTCTTCCCAAGTTAGGGCTACCGCGGCTTCGACGCCTCGTTTGCCTTTCTCTGCATTCCACCATGTGAGTGCTACCCCATACAGACGACCAGTAGTATAACGCACCTTGCAGTCTTGGGACATCACAGTTGAGGAAGGTACTCTCCATCTCCTCAAACCAACGAAGGAGAGCAGTGACCCCTTCAGTCCCCTCGTACTTTGGAGTGTCACATGAGTTGAAGTGCTTGTAGGTGCACTTGGTGGTGTTTGCGGGAGGGTTGACAACATTTTGACCCTCTTGGTTGGTTGGGTTGACATGATTAGCGGCGAGGGCCTGTTGGACTTGAATCATAATGTCGGGAATTACGGCGGCCATTTGTTGGGCTATTTGAGCAGCCATGCACTCGCCAAATCTTCCTGATCTCCTACCTCCTCGAGAGTGCCTAGAAGACATCTACAGGAAATACGTAACGAGATTATGAGTTTGACGTTTTGGTGTCATGTGTTGCATTCAGAAATTAACATTCACAAAATAATTGAGAAAAATAAATTCACTACATCCATTGGATGTCTTGGGCCTTGCTCATGTTTGGACCCCCATATGTCCTTCATACTTGGCCTAGGTAGTCATGTGGGCCTGATGTTCTAAAAGTAGTTAATTAAAAACAACTCAAATACCCTAATTCTAGATTCAAATTATACTCTAGACTCCTAAACTATACTAAACTACTAACCGGCAAGTGGACCAATCAATTGTAGAATAGCACTAAGCAAGTACGGATTATCGAACCCACAGGACTCTCTAATTACTATGATTACTAAGTTAGACTCAACTACACACTATGTATATTTTAAAGGGGGGGGGGGTTTGCTAATAAAGCTAAAGTATCAATTAAACTAAAACTACTAAATTGGAATGACCGAACTATGAACTTCTAGGAAATTTGGGATTTTAATCAAGAAATAATGAACTAGTCACCTAGGTTGGATTTGTAGACTACTACTCCTTTAATTTAATTATAATTAATTAGGTTGAATATTTTACCGGGATCTTGACATATTAAAGTTTAGGTTTACCAAACAGGACCCCCGACCCTTCTCAGGAAGACACCTACGATAACCTACCCTTTTTATTTGTTTACCGGTCCTAAAGATTTCTTTTCAGTTATCTTTTTAAAACAGTAAAGTGTCTAATTATTAATTACATCTCAATAATCAACCTAGACCAACTACAATTCTTTCTTGTAACACCCTAAACGCATATTGATTCAAAACGACGCAGCATAAATACTGACTCAAAAATTCTTTTAAGTTTATGTCTATATAACCTACTTGAAGGTTCCTTGGTAAATATGTTGGACACTATCCTGAAATGATTTACAACATTTATTCTTAATTAACTTCTTAAAGGTAACGCACAGATACAAAACATGAGACTGCTATTCCCGTACAATCCTTGCTCTTTGACTCGATCTTCAACCCTTTACGTTCCATAGTTATGTTAACTCGGTGCAACCTGCAATCACCACATACATTCACATTATCAATATCCGATGACAATATACATAGTATTAAACGTTCATAATTAAATGAATTACTCCCTATTCTTTCTATTCATGAAATCCTTTCAATTATCGTTCCATGTATGATCCTGCATTCCAATCGTCGATCTTCAAAGATCAACGTAAGTAAACCTACACTTTCCATTCATTCTCAGAGCAATAATTAGTAACGTTAATGCTCATACGTATTGAAGCTGTGTACATACATACAGGCCCTTATTTACCCATAAATTATACTAACATGTAATTTAGCCACAAACACACATACATGCTTACATACTTATTCATATCAAGTAATCACTAAAACAATTCAATAAGTTCACATAACTCCCTATTGGTTATTTTCACTGTTCGGGATTCATTTGGGGTTACGGAACAGATTTTAAGAGATATGGTACTCACAATACGAATAACCAACAAAAACAATATATCAAGTTTGTGGGAGGCGTCGGCGACGCCCTCCCATAGCGTCGGCGACGCCATCTGAAATCTTGCGTCGGAACTAATGTTGCGTAGACAGTGGGTTAGTGCGTCGGAGAATGGAGCTGCGTCGGCGACGGCTAAGGAGGCCGTCGGCGACGCCCCTTCTGTGTTGTTGACGTTGTTTTTCCTTACTCAAGCTTACGCAACCCGTTTCCGACGTCCGTTCTAACCCGAACTGACTCATTATGACCCGTATCATCCCATAACATTTCATAAGCTCCCCATATCCTTTTTAACACTTAACCCATGTCCCCTTAATCAAAACTATACTTCTATCATACTTACTTGATTCTTTTGACCCGTTCGACTATTCTAAGTTATTTCCAACATAGCTACTGCTTATGGCCCGTTATAACAATACTTTCTTTAGTTCTATTATTCTTAAACATTCTTATATGGTTCCCATACCATAACATCCAAATCCCACACCCGACGTATGCTTCTACATTTCGACCTGTTTACTTCCATTATGATTTCCGAACGTAGTTGACATCCTCTAACTTATCACAACAATACATACCTTGATTCCTTACCTTATCCGTAATTTCTTACACAACCCCCTGCATTCAACATATTAATATTCGTTTAAAAAAGAAGAAGTGATTCCGGAAATCACTTACCTTATGCGTCCATATTCGTATCTACTTCCTTGCCTCCTCTTGACCCGTTAGCGTTTCGTGCTTGAGTCCATCTCGACATGTCTCCTATTCGTTCATGTCACCACAATCATATCATGGTTAGCATGTATATAATCGTTCATACAAACATTCATATCCTTTCCATTCATATATTACTTGTCTTGCATTAGTCAACTATCGCATATATAAGACATGTACTAATGATCACCTTATTTCACGTTCTCGCAACTCAATTATCACCGTACACATTCAATAAATCATCTAGTACATAACGTATGACTTTTCTACCCTTATATGTGCTCGAACGTCTAAATATGCTACTTATACATTGTTGACTTTGTGAAAGTCAACTTTCTTACTTTCATGCTTTCATATTTTCAACTTATGAACACACTTATAATGATATGGCAGACCATAGTGATAACTTCATATGCATTTCATACTAATGACGTATAACTCCTAAAACTACATAATCACTTAGTCGCATATACAACGTACACATAATCCATTTATACACATGCTAATACTTTCATAATTCTACATTTGACGACCACATACCAAGCTAGTCAATTTAACATAATCATAACATCATTTGTCACTCGTTAGTCCATATGCTATGGACATAGGACACTTTCACTTCTTGATCCTAACTAACGATCAATCGAATACATGATGAACATCACACTATCCAAGCACATGGTACAAGCTCCTAATGCATGATCTTACCCAAAACATACATTCAACCCAAATTCTTGTATGAGTTCCATTTATAGCACATTCTTTAAGTTAGTTTACTACTAGTTACATCATTAACATATTTCATTCATATATGTCAAGCCATTTCATCTAATTTCACATCCTAACTTCATCTAGACATTTCATCATACACTTGATGTGCATACTACTTTCTAAGCATAACGTACAACCCATTCATGCTTTGATTTCCACTTCTTGCATTCATTTTATCACACAACTATAACCAAACAATTTTCATACTATATTTTATACTAACTAACATATAATATCACATATCACATAACTCATCAAATTTTGCAATAGGACTAGTCATGGGTGACACACCCATATCACCTTCTTTATCATCCTAAATGGGTTTTACTTCTAAACACCAAATTAATCAAAATCGTGCATAATACATGTTCTACATGATGATTTTAACACACAAGCATGCTTAATTTCATACCAATTTACGGATTTTATCATAACCCATTTCTAAAAGGTCAGCAAATGAGAATCTAAAACTTACCAAATGATTTATAGGACTAGATGATCAAAGCTTCAAGTACATGCATGAGTTTTAGCTTGAATTCATCTTCAATTTGAACAAGAAAAGGGTGAATTAGAGGCTTCTCCATTTCTTCTTGTGGGTGTCGACCACACCATCAATACACACACATACATACTAAACTTTTTTTTGTTATAAGAAACTTAAACCCAATTTCCCACTTTTAGTCCTTCTAGTTCATTCTATGTCACCGATAATACTAATTTTCATCCTCTTGTTACTTGACTAACTATTTAACTAAATTAAATATCTTGGTTATTTTATTTTGTAACAACACATAAAGAAACATACTAGCCAAGTAAAATTTGTGATTTTGGGGCGTTACATGTCCCCCAATACCCGGAATAGAAATAGGTCGTCCCAGATGTAACGCCTGATATCGTGAAAGAATTTCTTCTTCTGCTGTGTGGTCATCCCCTTCAGTACCACTCCATTCGCTAGATAATTCGCGAAGTCGGAAAACCACGACATTCCCTCCTTCTCCGCTGTCACAAATTCTACTGACTCGTGGGGAAATCTATCACCGATCTCTTCTTCCCTAATTTCTTCTCGACTAGGATCCTCTAATCGGGATAGATGGTCAGCGGCCACATTCTCTGCTCCCTTCTTATCTCTAATCTCTATGTCGAACTCGGAAAGCATGAGAATCCACCGAATGAGACGAGGTTTTGCATCCTTCTTTTGGAAAAGGAAGCGCTGAGCTGCGTGGTCTGTAAAGTCGATGGTCTTGGACAGGACAAGGTAGGAACGGAATTTTTCAAACGTGAATACCACTGCTAAAAGCTCCTTCTCTGTAGTGGTGTAGTTATGTGCGTCATTGAGGGTTTTACTAGCGTAGTAAATAGGGTGAAAATGTTTGTCACGTCGCTGACCCAAAACGGCGCCTACAGCATAATCGCTCACATCACACATGAGCTCGAAGGGCAAGCTCCAGTCGGGTGAGACGAGGATATGAGCACTCACCAGTTTCTTCTTAAGGATTGTAAAAGCTTTCAAGCATACGTCATCGAAGATGAAGGGTCCATCTTTCTCGAGAAGTCGAGTCATGGGGCGGGTAATCTTTGAAAAATATCTAATAAACCGTCTGTAGAAGCCCGCATGACCGAGAAAGCTACGAATAGACTTGATGTCACACCCCGACCCGCAGCGGAATAAGAGTCGGGGCATAATTGGGTTATCACCAAAGCTCATGATGTTTACTAATATGTTTCATATTTATTAAATTCAAAATTTCATCCTCAATATTCCAAACATGTTCATACAATTACAAAGAAAAATAACTAACTAAACAATCCAAAGTCGAAACCAGTTTATTCTTCTAAGCCATCTTATATGTTTCTTGCTACAACTGGATCACCTGTATCATGTGTAAAAATGAGGGTTTTTGGGTCAACAAAAGTTGGCGAGTGAACCTTGTTAGAAAACATTTATTATTGATTTCTTGTTATATTTATTATGGAAAATTGTGCAATAATCATATGTGAGCAAACGTAAATAAACATACAATAACAATAACAATAACAAACCACCTTGCCTTAATATATAACATGAATGATAATGTAAATGTTGGCAACGTCCCGTTCACGCTCATAGGTAATGGGGAACGGATGACCTATGATGAATGTATGTGCGATCAAGGCTCAATCAAACGGAGCCGATCGTATGTTGGCAACGCCTCGTTCACGCTCATAGGTAATGGGGAATAGCTCACGCTCATAGGTAATGGGGAGCGGCGGCCTATGATAATGTATGTACTGAAAATGATAAATTTAATCTAAACAATAACCACACAAACAGTTGATACATATTGAATACACATTTGATCATGGATATGATGGATGCACAATTGTTTAAATGTAATAAATAATTAGACACATGATACACCCCAAAAACGTGATTAAAACAGGGAATTTGTAGAGATTCACTCACATTGGGTGCGTTCGTTTGAAGATGTTGAATGCGCACGAGTTTAGAGGATTGATCGACGAGGAATAACTAACCTAAATAATAACGAAAAGGTACGGTAAATAAGTGGATTTTATTAACAATTCTAATAGGATTTTTGGATATATTTTTGTGAGTTTAAGGCTATTTTCTAACTTTAAAAACATTATTTTTAAGTATTTTTAATTGATTTTTAAATTAAATAAATAAATAAAAATATAAAAAAATGTTGACTTTTTGGGTTGACCATTGACTATTTGACTTTGACTTGTTGACCGGTTCGGTCGTGTATATTATTTGCACTGAGTGAGGTTCGAACTTGTGACCTCCCGTACGCGTGCACGCAACTCTACCAACTGAGCTACGTGTCTAACCCGAAATATTTCTGTTTTTAATTATATTTATATACTAATTAATTTATTCCAAAATTCATTATTTTAAAAAGGATTTTAATTCTATCGAACCGGCGTGCGTAACAGGTCTCGAACCCGGGACCTGTTGATTAACGTTGCACACAGTCCACCGCTGGACTGTGTGTCTAACCTGGTTAAAACACTTGTTTTTATTTCTCTTATATACTAACTGGAAGTTTTCATATTTGGGTTTTATAAAAAGTCTGAATATTGTGACGAATCGGAACAAGGACGGACTCGAACCCGGTATCGCTACGTTTCAATTGCACACAGTCCACCGCTGGACTGTGTGTCTAATCCGAGATATAATCCGATTTATATTAAATTTATATACAGCCAAACTTCATCTTCTTCGTTACAATAACCCAGACACTGATTTTCGACTGATCTTGTTCAATTCAATTAACAGACATATAAGTGATTAAAATGTAACGGATAGGAAAAGTTTTGGGAATGAACGTACCGGAATGACGACTTTTCTCAGAACTCCGGCGAAGTCGTCGGCTCTGTTTTATGAACTCCGTCTGAGCGGACCAATTAACAGTTTTGATTAACAATTTGTGAAATTGAATGACTAGACAAGAGTTATCAGAGAGTTTAGATGCTCATACCGATTCACAACGCAATTTAGAAATTTTCAGAAGTTTTCCGGCGACTGCAGATTATCCGATATCGTCGTCTGGGACCGATTCTGATTGGAGGGTTTGAGTTAGTAAAAGTCTAACAACAAATAGAAGATGAAAGATTTGAGAATTTACCGTTTTGATGAAAGACACGGTTTTCCGGCGAAAGTCCGGCGATTTCAGAAAGCGTTTCCGACGAACTGAAAATAGAGCGAAAGTGAAATTGGAGGTTCTATGGATGATTTTGAGTCGCGAGATGATGATATTGTTGGAGTAATTCAGGAAGTGAATGTTTTCGGTTATTAAACCCGAAATCATATGAATTCAAGTTCAATAAAAGCCGAATTGATTGAGATCGTGCGTCGTAATGTTTCCATCGGTTATAACCAGTAATTACAATCATTCAATCGACTGGAATGTTGAAAGCCGATATCGGTTTCAGTTTTGGCGCAAACAGGTGGTTTCTCAGGTGATCATATGTTTTATTTGTTTCCTAGATTTCACAAAGGCATCAAGTGGCAGAGTGGTTATGTGTTTGGTGTTAAGGTTCTCCGGCTAACCCGGGTTCGAAACCCGGCAGCCCCTTTTCATTTTTAATTGTTTTAATTTTATTTTTTTAACAATTTTAATTTCCATAATCCAAAATGTTTATTAGTTATGTATTGTTTAAAATTAAAATAAGCATTAAATGAGCAACAAAAATATGAAACTGATTATTCGATTAATAAACGAAGCGGGTTTGGAAAACCCGTTTTTCGACGGATGTTACAGTATCCCCTACTTTTAGAAATTTCGTCCCGAAATTTAAGTTGTAGTAGTAACAGGAAAAAGATGCGGGTATTTTTCGCGCATTGAGTCTTCACGTTCCCAAGTAAACTCAGGTCCCCGTCTTGACTCCCAGCGTACCCTAACAATTGGAATACTACTCCGTCTTAAACGTTTTTCTCCGAAGTCCATGATCTCTACTGGTCTTTCAATGAAGTGCATAGATTCATCGATCTGAATATCTTCCAGGGGAATATGGAGGTTTTCATCGGCGAGGCACTTCTTCAAGTTTGATACATGGAATGTGGGGTGAATTCTATTGAGTTCTTCTGGTAGATCAAGCTTGTATGCTACAGGTCCTACTCTTTCGAGTATCTTGAAAGGTCCTACGTAGCGTGGTGCTAGCTTGGCCTTCTGGCCAAAACGAACTACTCCCTTCCACGGTGATACTTTTAAACGTACATGATCACCAATGTTAAACTCCAAAGGCTTTCGTCGTTTATCTGCATAACTCTTTTGACGACTTTGTGCCGCTAGAAGATTGTTTCGAATTTGATGGATCTTGTCTGTTGTTTCTTGAATTAGTTCTGGACCGGTGATTTGAGCTTCCCCAATTTTGTGCCAACATACTGGAGATCGGCACTTACGACCATATAAAGCTTCGAAAGGTGCCATGCCGATACTTGAATGATAGCTGTTGTTGTACGAAAATTCAACTAATGGTAGATGAGCGTCCCAATTTCCCTTAAAGTCTATGACACATGCTCGAAGCATGTCTTCAAGAGTTTGGATGGTGCGTTCAGATTGTCCACCAGTTTGAGGATGATAAGCGGTACTGAGGTCTAATCGTGTACCCAGAGCGGCTTGTACGGCTTGCCATGTTCGTGAAGTGAAATGACCATCACGATCTGAAATAATGCTTAACGGTACACCATGACGGCTTACGATTTCGCTGATGTAGATACGAGCTAACTTCTCGTTCTTGAAATCTTCGCGGATCGGAATAAAGTGAGCTGATTTTGTAAGACGATCAATGATTACCCATATAGTGTCATACCCACCAGAAGTGCGAGGTAACCCGGTAATGAAGTCCATGGTTATGTTTTCCCACTTCCATACAGGCATTTCAGGTTGGACCAGAAGTCCTGAGGGTCTTTGATGTTCAGCTTTTACTCTGGAACATGTAAGGCACTTGGAAACAAAAACAGCAATATCCTTTTTCATTCCAGGCCACCAGTAGGTGTATCGAAGTTCTTGATACATCTTGTCGGCTCCTGGGTGTACATAGTACCGTGTTTTGTGCGCCTCATTCATAAGGAAATCACGAAGGTTATTGTGATCGGGAATCCATATGCGATCTAGATAGTACAGAATACCGTCGAATTTAGTTTCAATTTTAAGTTCAGCTCCACAAGACAGCTCCTTGCGTACGTCGTTTTCCGTTACTGAAACATGTTGGGCTTCTCGGATTTGATCTTTGATGTCTGTTATGATTTGTGAACATAGAAGACGAATGGAGTTCGCATAACCCTTTCGACTGAGTGCATCGGCCACCACGTTTGCCTTGCCAGGATGATACCGAATTTCACAGTCGTAGTCACTAAGAAGTTCGACCCATCTTCGTTGCCTCATGTTTAACTCCTTTTGGTTGAAGATATGTTGAAGACTCTTGTGGTCAGTGTATATTTCACACTTAGTACCGTAAAGGTAATGTCTCCATATCTTAAGAGCGAACACAACGGCTCCAAGTTCTAGGTCATGGGTGGTGTAGTTCTTCTCATGAGTTTTGAGTTGTCTAGAAGCATAAGCTATCACCTTTCCTCTTTGCATTAGAACACAGCCTAGTCCTTGCCCTGACGCGTCGCAATAAACCACGAAGTCATCACAACCTTCAGGAAGAGTGAGAATAGGTGCGTCACAGAGTTTTTGTTTAAGGGTTTGGAAGGCTTCTTCTTGTTTGGGTCCTCATATGAAGGGTTTTCCTTTATGTGTTAAAGCCGTGAGTGGTACAGCAATATGGGAGAAATTTGAAATGAAACGACGATAATAACCAGCCAAACCAAGGAATGATCTTACTTCGGTTGGTGTACGTGGCGCTTGCCATTCTTGTACTGCTTTGATCTTTGAGGGGTCGACATGTATTCCCTTGTCATTGACGACATGTCCAAGGAATTGTACCTCTTTTAACTAGAATTCGCATTTGAAGAAGTTGGCATAGAGCTTTTCATTCCCTAAGAGTGTAAGGATGAGTCGAAGGTGTCGTTCATGATCAGACTTAGACTTTGAGTAAATGAGGATGTCGTCGATGAAGACTATAACAAAGCGATCGAGATAGGGTTTGCAGACTCTGTTCATTAGATCCATGAAGACAGCTGGAGCGTTGGTTAAACCAAATGGCATGACCATGAATTCATAATGACCATAACGAGTTCGGAAGGCGGTCTTTGGGATGTCTTCTTCATGTACTCTGAGTTGATGATAACCAGAACGAAGGTCGATTTTTGAAAAACAGCTGGCGCCTTGAAGTTGGTCAAGAAGATCATTGATGCGAGGTAATGGGTAGCGGTTCTTAACCGTTAACTTGTTGAGTTCTCTGTAGTCGATACACATGCGAAACGTTCCATCTTTCTTCTTCACAAAAAGGACAGGTGCACCCCAAGGCGATGAGCTAGGACGTATGAATCCTTTGTCAGTCAACTCTTGCAATTGACTGGCTAGCTCTTGCATTTCGGATGGGGCTAACCTATAAGGAGATTTTGCAACTGGTGTAGCTCCAGGTATAAGGTCAATGCGGAATTCGACTTCTCTCACGGGTGGAAGTCCTGAAATGTCGTCAGGAAAAACTTGTGGAAAATCTTTTACTACTGGGATGTCTTCGAGTTTCTTCTCCTTGGTTCCCTTTTTGACAACATGAGTTAGAAATGCGACATAATTATTGCGGAGATATTTTCGGGCTTGAAGGCAGGACATTAATTTGAGCCCTTTCGAAGGGGTTTCTCCAAAGATTCGTGGGGTCTGACCGTTTGAAAGAGGAATGCGTATAAACTTTTCGCGGCATACAACTTCAGCATGATGTTGGCTGAGCCAGTCCATACCAAATATAATGTCGAAACTTCCCAACTTCATAGAATGAGGTCAACTGGAAAATCGTGATCGTTTAGGGTGAGAGTACAATTGCGTATAATAGAATTTGACCGGTTTTCCGTCAGCAACTTCTACCGTTATGGATTCCATGAGTTTATCACGAGTTTGGTTGAGGATGGGTTCAAATTCTAAGGACACAAAACTTTTATCTGCGCCAGTATCAAATAACATGGATGCATAACTACCATTGATGAGAAACCTACCGTTAACCACATTGTTGTCAGCCCTAGCTTGATTAGCGTTGATGTTGAAAGCTCTTCCTCTTGCAGGTGGAGGAGCTTGATTAGCCTGGTTTACTGGATTAGCTTGAGCTTGGGCATGGATAATATTCACTAGGCGTGGACAGGTGTTCCTGAAGTGGTTCGGGTCTCCACAGTTGTAACAAGCCCGCATAGGTTGCACCATGGGATAGTTGGGTTGGTAGTAGGATTGGGCTACATGTTGGGTAGGTGGTAGTAGTAAAGGTTGTTGGGCTTGACCCACTATCTGATGGTGGGTTTGGGTTGAGGGCTGATGGCGGTTCGTTCGCTGAGGTACGCGACAGGTTTGAATGGTGTGACCTGCGCGACCACAGCCGGTGCAATGTTGGCAGGGTTGATCAGGAAAGTGATGGTATTGGCAACGGTTGCACTTTGGGTATGGGCCGGAGTATGGCCTTTTATATGGTGCAGGTGAGGGGGCAACTTGGGTAATGGGTGCAGCAGGGATAGGGAGATTTGTTTGTGTGACAGCAAAGTTTCTGGTGTTTCGTTTCCTCTTGTTAGCAAACTTTGAGGAGGAGGTGGAATGGTTTGAAGTTTGGCCCTCAACGGGGGCTTTCTTTTTCTCGTCCTTAAATTTTCCGTTGCGAATACGATTCTCGGTAAGCTCGGTAGCTAGTTCCATAGCCGCTTCGAGTGTTGTAGGCGAAGTGCTGAGAACTGAGTCTTGAATTTTCGAGGGGAGGCCTCGAATATAGTGTTCGACTAAGCGGTAAACTGGGGTGAACAAGTTAGGGACCATTTGGTTCAACTCTAAAAACCTCTTGTTGTAGGTAGTATGATCTCCCTCCTTTTGCTTCAACGAGTGAAATTCATCATCTAACTTTTTGATCTCGCTTCTTGGACAGAAACGTCTCGTCATGATTTCCCTTAACTCCTCCCACGTTAAGGCCATTGCATCTTCGATTCCTCTCTTACCTTTTTCAGTATTCCACCAGGTAAGAGCTACTCCAAATAGCCTCCCGGTTGCGTAACGTACCTTGCGATCCTCGGGACAATTGCAGTTGAGGAAGGTGTTTTCCATTTCCTCAAACCAGTGGAGGAGAGCAGTGACACCTTCGGTCCCTTCAAATTTCGGGGGATCGCAAGACTTGAAATGTTTGTATGAGCACTTTTTGGAGGGAGGGTTATCAACATTCTGGTCTTCTTACTGGGGAGGGTTGATGGGATTTGCGGCGAGAGCTTGTTGGACTTGAACTACGATGTCAGGAAGCACCGCGGCCATTTGTTTTGCCATTTGGGTGGCCAAGCGTTCGTTTGACCTTCCTGACCTTCTACCCCCTCGTTGCTGCCTAGCCGACATCTACAGGAACATTCATAAGAAGATTGTGAGTTTAAGGAGTCTTTTTAGGTGTCATGTGTCTTAAAAATAAAAGTAACATAAACATCAATAATGCAACTACATCCATAGGAGGTCTTGGGTTTGCTCATGTTTGGGCCTCAAATGTCCCCCATACCTTCACCTGTATAGTCATGTGGGCCCCCATGACTATTGGCTTAGTAGGATTCACATTGGTATTGGCGGTTTAACACTCGCATCACCTGAATGAAAACCATGAAATATGTTTGCGAGATGTATGGTCGGAGGGTGTCCAGGTGTAGACACAATGACAACTCAAAGTGGGGTTAGCTCACACGACGTTTGGTATAGCATGCTTTGGCCTAATAGGTCCTTCGTCCTCTCATCGTTAGTCCCCAGGTAGGCAAAATGGTCCTTTATTTTGGATTTATATGAATGCCAAGCCTAGACAGGACGTTCCGACTACCGGTACTTGTACCCTTCCAGTTACTACATGCCCGTCATGAGAACTCACTTTGATGTGATTTGAAAATACAAAAATCGTTGCAAAAGTCATGAAAATTGTGTGGTATGTGCTCTCATGGATATGATATGTTATGAGAATATGATTCATGATAGGCATTGTATAATAATATGTACTTATGAACATGCTTGCATAACATTGAATGTAACAATAAACATAAAACATATAAACATCATGAATCTTGCATGTAACACACAAATAATTTTAAAAATTCTAATCAACTATAGTATAGGCTCTAAGGGTCTAATAACCTATCCTATATCCCTATAGTCATGGCTCTGATACCAATCTGTCACACCCCGACCCGCAGCGGAATAAGAGTCGGGGCATAATTGGGTTATCACCAAAGCTCATGATGTTTACTAATATGTTTCATATTTATTAAATTCAAAATTTCATCCTCAATATTCCAAACATGTTCATACAATTACAAAGAAAAATAACTAACTAAACAATCCAAAGTCTAAACCGGTTTATTCTTCTAAGCCATCTTATATGTTTCTTGCTACAACTGGATCACCTGTATCATGTGTAAAAATGGGGGTTTTTGGGTCAACAAAAGTTGGCGAGTGAACCTTGTTAGAAAACATTTATTATTGATTTCTTGTTATATTTATTATGGAAAATTGTGCAATAATCATATGTGAGCAAACGTAAATAAACATACAATAACAATGACAATAACAAACCACCTTGCCTTAATATATAACATGAATGATAATGTAAATGTTGGCAACGTCCCGTTCACGCTCATAGGTAATGGGGAACGGATGACCTATGATGAATGTATGTGCGATCAAGGCTCAATCAAACGGAGCCGATCGTATGTTGGCAACGCCTCGTTCACGCTCATAGGTAATGGGGAATAGCTCACGCTCATAGGTAATGGGGAGCGGCGGCCTATGATAATGTATGTACTGAAAATGATAAATTTAATCTAAACAATAACCACACAAACAGTTGATACATATTGAATACACATTTGATCATGGATATGATGGATGCACAATTGTTTAAATGTAATAAATAATTAGACACATGATACACCCCAAAAACGTGATTAAAACGGGGAATTTGTAGAGATTCACTCACATTGGGTGCGTTCGTTTGAAGATGTTGAATGCGCACGAGTTTAGAGGATTGATCGACGAGGAATAACTAACCTAAATAATAACGAAAAGGTACGGTAAATAAGTGGATTTTATTAACAATTCTAATAGGATTTTTGGATATTTTTTTTGTGAGTTTAAGGCTATTTTCTAACTTTAAAAACATTATTTTTAAGTATTTTTAATTGATTTTTAAATTAAATAAATAAATAAAAATATAAAAAAAATGTTGACTTTTTGGGTTGACCGTTGACTATTTGACTTTGACTTGTTGACCGGTTCGGTCGTGTATATTATTTGCACTGAGTGAGGTTCGAACTTGTGACCTCCCGTACGCGTGCACGCAACTCTACCAACTGAGCTACGTGTCTAACCCGAAATATTTCTGTTTTTAATTATATTTATATACTAATTAATTTATTCCAAAATTCATTATTTTAAAAAGGATTTTAATTCTATCGAACCGGCGTGCGTAACAGGTCTCGAACCCGGGACCTGTTGATTAACGTTGCACACAGTCCACCGCTGGACTGTGTGTCTAACCTGGTTAAAACACTTGTTTTTATTTCTCTTATATACTAACTGGAAGTTTTCATATTTGGGTTTTATAAAAAGTCTGAATATTGTGACGAATCGGAACAAGGACGGACTCGAACCCGGTATCGCTACGTTTCAATTGCACACAGTCCACCGCTGGACTGTGTGTCTAATCCGAGATATAATCCGATTTACATTAAATTTATATACAGCCAAACTTCATCTTCTTCGTTACAATAACCCAGACACTGATTTTCGACTGATCTTGTTCAATTCAATTAAAAGACATATAAGTGATTAAAATGTAACGGATAGGAAAAGTTTTGGGAATGAACGTACCGGAATGACGACTTTTCTCAGAACTCCGGCGAAGTCGTCGGCTCTGTTTTATGAACTCCGTCTGAGCGGACCAATTAACAGTTTTGATTAACAATTTGTGAAATTGAATGACTAGACAAGAGTTATCAGAGAGTTTAGATGCTCATACCGATTCACAACGCAATTTAGAAACTTTCAGAAGTTTTCCGGCGACTGCAGATTATCCGATATCGTCGTCTGGGACCGATTCTGATTGGAGGGTTTGAGTTAGTAAAAGTCTAACAACAAATAGAAGATGAAAGATTTGAGAATTTACCGTTTTGATGAAAGACACGGTTTTCCAGCGAAAGTCCGGCGATTTCAGAAAACGTTTCCGACGAACTGAAAATAGAGCGAAAGTGAAATTGGAGGTTCTATGGATGATTTTGAGTCGCGAGATGATGATATTGTTGGAGTAATTCAGGAAGTGAATGTTTTCGGTTATTAAACCCGAAATCATATGAATTCAAGTTCAATAAAAGCCGAATTGATTGAGATCGTGCGTCGTAATGTTTGCATCGGTTATAACCAGTAATTACAATCACTCAATCGACTGGAATGTTGAAAGCCGATATCGGTTTCAGTTTTGGTGCAAACAGGTGGTTTCTCAGGTGATCATATGTTTTATTTGTTTCCAAGATTTCACAAAGGCATCAAGTGGCGGAGTGGTTATGTGTTTAGTGTTAAGGTTCTCCGGCTGACCCGGGTTCGAAACCCGGCAGCCCCTTTTCATTTTTAATTGTTTTAATTTTATTTTTTTAACAATTTTAATTTCCATAATCTAAAATGTTTATTAGTTATGTATTGTTTAAAATTAAAATAAGCATTGAACTTTTACCTGCAGACACATTGGAAGAAACATCAACATGGTTAAATAATGTGGAATACTCATACAGCCAGTCAGGACTAATGCGTGTGTCCTTGGGATTTTCCTCCAGCCAACCCACATTGTAGGTTTCAACTACAATTTTCTTGATCTTGTATAAACACGGTATGATGTGTTATTAGAATATCCAATAAAGATGCAAGGGTACCCGCATGATTCAAACTTTCCTTTAGCGTCCATGAGCAGGAGAACACAAGGGCATCCGAACTTGCGAAAATGCTTGACCGAAGGTTTGCGACCTTCAACCACTTCGTATGGAGTTTTCATGTGTCGTTTATTAATTAGGGCATGATTCTAAATATAACATGCAGCATTGATTGCTTCTGCCCAGAAAAAAGAGGTAGCTCGGATTCAACCAGCATAGTGCGTGCAGCTTCAATTAGTGTTCGATTTCTGCGTTCTGCAACCCGATTTTGTTGTGGGGTTCTGGCTGCACTAAACTGTCGGTCAATCCCCTTGGAGGAACAGAAAGAATTTAAGGTAACATTCTTAAATTATGTCTCGTTATCACATCGAATAGCCTTCATAGTAGTGTCTGTCTGGTTTTCCATAAGCGTGACGAATTATTTGACTAACTCAGCAGTTTCACTTTTATGTGTAAGAAAGAAAACCCAGGTGTATCGCGAGTAGTCATCAATAATAACCAGACAGTAAGCCTTCCCACCAATGCTCAGTATGTCTGTTGGACCAAAAATATCCGTATGTAGCAGTTCTAAGACTTGAGACGTGGAAGGAGCGGTTTTAGATTTATGTGGCTGTCGATGTTGTTTCCCACGTGCACATGATTCACACTTTTCGATCTGCATGAAGTCACGAACTAGTAGATCTCTAACTAAACCACCTTTTGCAAGACAATTTAAGTTCTTCATGTTGATGTGTCCCAGTCTGCAATGCCATAGCATTGCATCATGTTCGGCGGTAAATGAGAAGAGGCAAGTGAGCTTGTCAGAAGGAGCCTTGTTCATATCAATAACATATGCATTTCCTTTTCGTGCAACTTGAAGAAGAATCCAATCATCCGGAATAATTAGACCTGGTTTCAGCACATAACACCCTTTCTTGGTGAAAACAACATCCAAATGATTGTCACAAAGTTGAGACACACTCAAAAGACTGTGCTTCAATTCTGGTACGTAATTAACATTCTTAAAGTTGAGGGCTCCATTGCAAACAGTTCCTCTCATGGTAATCTTTCCTGTCTCGCCACCTGCGAAGGAAACAAACCCGCCATTGAAAAACTGAATGTCATTCAACTACGAGATGTCTCCGGTCATGTGCGTGGAACAGCGAGCTGTTCCTGCACATTTCAACAGGTTTTAGTTAGAGGCTGCAACCCAGGCCATTGAAGATCTGGGCATGCCATTAGCATCAACGTAAGTAACCT
Organism: Scalesia atractyloides; assembly: GCA_947069175.1. Lineage (NCBI taxonomy): Eukaryota > Viridiplantae > Streptophyta > Magnoliopsida > Asterales > Asteraceae > Scalesia > Scalesia atractyloides. Next base: position 41,259,560 of record CAMTDV010000011.1, read on the forward strand.
CACGAAAAATTAAATTAGTTGAGGATGAGGTTGATGATGCTTTTGATTGATTTGAAATGGGGGCAGAAACTGAGTCTTGGCCAATGTCTTAGGCCTCCAGGTTACCAAATCAGACTTCTGCACAATCCTTAGAGTGCTCAAGGATTCTGGGAACCTGAAGGTCTCAAGGGTTTGAAAGATTGTTTCTTAGCCAAGTTCCAGTCGTGATCAGAAGACTTAGCCACAAATCGAGCCTGAGGTGGGCGATTAGGCGTAGTCTTCTGATGTCGTGAATACAAAGTTTTAAACGAGGTAAAGGTCTTTTAACAATTTCGAGCAATGTGCCTGGGAAATCCACAATTGAAACAAGTCTGCCTCTTCTGGAAGAAAATAATCCGTTCAGCTTGGGAAATTCTGGGCAATTTGTCTGTCAGTTTCTTGCTTGGGTACTGACGGCTGATGCATGGTCTTGTTCTTGATTGTCTCCTGCACACAACCATCATCACACTTGTTAGTTTTGTGATTTGAATTGGACAGTTTTGAAAATGGAGATTTAGGCAAAATTTTAACTGATATCTATTCAGCTAGTTTAACAGATTCAGTTTGCGACTGCTGAGTCAATTTCTCAAAGTGATGAAGAGACTCAGCAGTTGCCATTTAAATTGTCGAAGACGCCTGTTTTGTTTTCTTCTTTTTAGATCGGCGTGTTCTCCATTTCTTAATCTTACTCTTCAAATCACATTTTTGACAGATTCCGTAGAGGGCACGGGTGGCTCTACAGGGACATCCTTTTCTGAAATTTCGGAAGATGAGCTTGAAACGCTACATGAATGTGGAATCTCGCGATTTTGAAGAGTTTGAGAATCCGATTCAGAATCAGTTTGAAGATTTTCATTTGAATCAATTAGAAAGAGAGTGCTCATCATCTGTCGTTTTAGAATAAGTCCCTTGTGCTTGGTCAAAATAAGCCGAGTTGCCTGAATCTTCTAGAATTATGTCAACATCAACATTCACAGGGTCGGTTGGTTGGTTGACTTTTGCACTTTAAACCCTGGGATACGCATCAACAGACGAAACCTCTGGAGAAGAACTTCCGGTCTCTTCAGTTGGAACTGATGAAACCGAATCATCTGTCGATGCTTGACCTGCAGCTAAATTCATGTTTTCATCACAAGAGTTATTACAGTTGTTAGTATCATTCAAAACATCAGCATTTGATGAAAAACCAGAATTAAAACTGTCTAAATTCTCAACACAACCAACACTGTTTGAGCATGTAAATTGTTCAGCAAGAAATTGATTTAAAATGTCAAAAGCGGGCTTATAAAATGCATTATCAGCAGCCGAATTGTCTGAATTTATATTCAGACATTCCTCTTGATCACCCTCTATGATATCCTCAACTAAAATTTCTTCTGCACATGAGTTAGACACATTAGTATCGTTCATGAATTCAGTTTGAGTATCAGAAGATTGTTTTCCTTTAGATTCTGTGGTGCATGTGGATTTCTCTGCCTCAGGCACTACTTTCTCCAAACCATCTGTACTACCAGAAGGATGATCACCAGTTTCATGGGAAAGTGGTGTAGAAGTAACAAAGACATCATCCCTCTTGAAATCAGTGGCTTTAGAGAACTTTGGGTAATAGGGCGTCCATGGTTTTGATAGATAATCTAAATGTTTACCATAAATCATGTTTTCTGCATTTTCTAAATCAGCCTCAGATTCAGGCATTCTAGTATAGTTATGATTATATGGTGGAGGTGCCCTATTATACCCAAGACCTTTGGTAAAAATTTTCTAGTAGTTTAGCTGGAGGTCACATAAGTCCTTGACAAGTTTACTGGAAGTTTCAAATTTTTAATGTTTAATTCATTTTCGTGAAGCTTTCCTGTCAAGGAATTTAGCTTGGCTAAGGCTGTTTAAAGTTCTACGTCCTTTTCAGCTAGTTTTAGCTTATAGTCGTAGACCCAACATTGCTGTTGGTTCAAGTCTAGCTTTAGCTGAGCTACATCTTGTTTTTGAGCTTCGACCTTTTCCATAAGAAGCTTGTTCTTATGTTTAAGGGCGATGTTCTGTGACGCAGCTTGTTAGTATTCAGCTACAAGAGTTGAATTATGGGCGTGAATTTGTGATAATTTAAAACGACAACTATCAAAATAGAGGATTCGATTTACTGTTTCTGAAAGATCGGGCGTCTTAGTTGTCTGCGCCATCATGTAGTGGTTGCTGTTCTTGGAGAGATTTAATGTTTCCATTTGAGCTGCAGCATCTGCCCAGTTAATGCCGTCATGCTGTTGGGCCACCAATGCTGTTGACTTCCCGCCCGAGCTGCTCGAGGGACTCGTAGTGGCTTTGAGGAAAAGACGGGGGACCAGCTGTCTGTTGCTGCTCTGTATGTATGCCACCCTGGATGACACGTACCCGGATGGCGGCTTCTTGCATTCCCTGGCGAAGTGTCCTGGTTTGTGACATCTGTAGCATCTGAGTTTGTCCTTTGTGAGACCACTCTTCAGATTTGTTAAAGGTTGCCGTCCATACTTCTTCTGAAACTTGTTAACCCGAAAGGCAACCATAGCTAGATTCCAGGAAACATCGATCTCGTCCAGGTCCTCCTCCATTATTTGATCAACTTCGGTTGGAAGAATGGATGGAGGAGTCAGATCACCTACAAGGAAAGCGTTCAAGCTCTTGATCATCGATGCCACAATAGCCAGTTTCTCTTCGTTTTCTTTAGTGAGAAACGCAGAGTTGGAAGCAGGTTGAGCCGGTGCAGGCGCTGGTTCAGCAGTTTGAGGAGTGTTTCCTTGTTGCACTGCTTGAGGAATTGTAGGACTGAACACCATGTTGGGATACTGAGCATGGTACTGAATGTGAACTTGAGCAGCCGAAACCGTAGTGGGATTCTGAGATTGAAGACCATACACGTACTGGGTGTTCTGTGGTGTGGCTATAGGACTATAAACCATGTTTGAGCCACCCGGTGTTTGTGAATTTCCTTGCAGAGGGCTATAAATCAAATTTTGTGACATCAGTGCCGCATTTTGCCCTGTCATCCCGGCGGCCATCAAACTGCTCTGATGATTTATTTCTCTCTGCTTGTTATCAATCTCACATGATTTGATAGTAGCTATCATTTCTGTGAGAGTGACATCATTCAAGTTCTTTGCCTTTTTGATCATTCCCACATCCGCATCCCAACTCTTGGGCAGTGAGTTTAATAACTGTCTGTTCATGGCACTGTTAGTGAGAGTAATCTCAGCTGAAATCATCTGGGAAACAAGCTTGACATAGCGACGAATATGGTTTTCAATAGTTCCCCATAGATGTGATTGAATGAGCTGAATTGCTAATTCAGTTGATTTAGCCTGCTTGCCCTCATGTCTGCATTTCCCTCATAGAGATTTTGCAGTTCACTCCAAACTTCCTTTACGGTCTTACAGTTTCTAACCACAATAGAAATATCAGGTCCAAGCGCCATGGTCAGAGTAGCCGATGCCTTTTCATCTTCCTCTATTATCTTAATATCTTCTGGAGTCCACAAGTGCATGGGCTTAGGAATTTTGGTGTCCAGATCCTGCTCTGTACTGTAGACTATTGTTCTCGGACCATTCATGATGCATCTCCACACCCCAGGCTCTTTTTCCTTGCAATACTGTTCGAAATGAAACTTCCATTCGTAATATTCGTCTCCATACAACAAACATGGCACTTTAGTGGAAGTGTCAATGACTTGATCCAACTCTTGATGGAGGGCCAGAGTTTGTGACTGCAGGGCAGCCAGAGTGGCATTGGTCAAGTCTTGTGCAGTCATGTATCCGTTCATCATTATTAAATTGATTAGAATTACCAAAAAGATTTAAAATCAATTTATTTTAAGTTTTCTTTGATGAACAGTACTTAATCCGAAATCGATCCGGAATGGTCAACTCTGAAGACAAATATGGTCAAATCTGGATGCTGAATCCGAATCGAATCCGAATTGAAAATCCGAAATGACAAATCCGAATAGATGAGTCCGAAATGATGAATCCGGAAACTGGTGAATCCGAAATGAGAAGTCCAAATTAACAAATCCGGAATAAAGATCCGAGTTAGAGAAACCGGGATGGAAAAGCCTGAATGCGAATCCGAAAAAGAATCCGGAATCATGATCCTTATTTGATAGTAACCGTAATCCGACTTTTATGCAACAGAAATCCGACTTCCAAGGAATTGATAACCACCACAGTATCTCGGATCCGAAGAGTAGTAATCCGGATTAAACAATAGTCCGGGATCAATCCGAGATGGATGATCTCCTTCGTGTTCTTCGGAACCTGGAACAGTAGCAGATCCGAAATACGAGAACCTTCTTCGAATTCTTCGGAATCCGACAGTAACAGATCTGAAATCTTCAAATATTCTTCGAGTTCTTCAGAACAGTAGCACTTCCGAAGACAAAATAGTGATTCTTCTGATCTTGAACAGTGATCCAGAACAGTGACGATTCCGAGCAGCAGCAATACACTTCGAAATAGCTTCTTCAATCAGCAATACCCAGAGCCTGTATTTGAACAGCAGGCTCTGATACCAATTGTAAGTCCCAATAACGGATCAAACAGGTATCACTAACCTAATCAGTAGCGGAAATAATGATTAGGAAGAAGAACAACTTTGAATAAAATTCAACTTGCATACACCAGCAAAGTGTCTGATACAAGTTTTGTGAATACAACTCTCTAACCCTTTCACCTTAACCTAATACATCTAAAGCCCAAAATAAGGATCCCCAAGCCCACCATTTACAACCATTGGCCCATAAGGCACTAGAAAGCCCACAAAACATACTAAAGCCCAAAATAAGCCCTAATGTGTAAACCTTTAACAATATAGGCCCAACAGAAATAACAATGTCCTCGCAGGGACTAACATATATTAAAAGAGACTTCACTCGTCTTTCTCTCCTTTAACCAGCTTGGAAAGTTTCTTGAAGAACTTATTCGTCTTCTTCTCCGTTTTCTCCGCTTGTTGTTGCATCTCTTTCATTCGTTCTAAGGCCTCATTAATGGCCTCTAATGGCGGCGGAGGTTGTGGTTGTGGTTGTGGCATAACCGGATACTGGTACCCATAACTTGGATATCCAGTAGGTGGATAAGCAGGTGGGAAAGGAGACAGGTAAAGTGCATTATGCATGACCGCTTGCATGTAAGGGTCATGCGACCATGCTTGGTAATCAACAAGTGTCGATGGGTTAAAAGGATCATATCCAGTCGTATCCAGATATGTTGGGATAGGGTTATTATAACATGTTGGTGGTGGTTGCACTGCGGGTGATGGCGTTGGTTCCACCATAGGTGAAGCATTAGAGGGTCCACCCATTTGTGGGTCCTCTTGAATGGTGGGGTAGGGTTTAGGCAATGGTGGTAGCAAACCCGACTGTTGACCTGCACGTACTGACATACGTGCTCCATGTTTCCTCCTCGGCGGCTCAGGTGGCGGCTGATGATGTTCCACTGGTTCCATGTGAACATCTTCTTGTATAGGAGGTGGTAGAGAGTGATGGGAAGGAGTGTTAGCAAAGGTAAATTGGTTCCAACATTGGTCCCACTCATTAGGACCTTGATATGGTGATCCGACATAAGAGTTTGAATCACTCGATATCTCAATGGGGTGCGTATTTGATACTGACAGCGGCATCTCAAGATCGGAGTCCTCGTCCATTGGGTTTGGCTGATCCAACTGATTCTGATCAGCTGGGGGTGTGTTAAAGTATTAGTTGGGGTTAAATTCATCCTGATAAGAATGATGGGAATGGTGAGAGTGGTGTGAATGATGTGAATGGTACGAGTGATAAGAATTTTGGGTATGGGAAGGTGAATGTTGTGGTAGTGGCCATGAATCCCTCGAATCTTCATAGGGGTTCGGGTGATGTGGATGTGGAGGGATATGTCCTAAAGGTCATCCCCTCGTTGGTCCTTTTCCTCTTCCTCGTACACGTGGTGGCATTTTCCTGTTAAAAATCAATTTAAAAACAATACTAATAACTTAATAATGAAATGAGTAATCATAGGTCAATGCCTAGACTCAGAAGTCTAAGGAATGTGCTTGTGTAAGTTTGAGTTTAAACACAAAAGGCTAGTGTTTAATTCTCTCAAACCTTGGCTCTGATACCAACCTGTCACACCCAGTATTTTCAACCAAACACCGGTGGGCCCGGGTGGGGAATATCGTGACGTAAAGTTGATATCATCATAGTCAATTAAACACAGTGATGTGCGTGAATTAAATATATTTTTATTATTATAATTTTCGTTCACACAGATTAGGTTTTAAAATAGGTTTTACTTAAAACCAACTACACACACATAAGGCAAGTGTACCCGTCAGGTGGTAGTATAGTTCGCTGGTAAGAACCGGATATCAATCCGTGGACTCGGTGTCTCAGTACTAAATTTTCGTTACTTTTAAACCTGTTTCGATCAATGAGTTGATTTCTTGATTGTTTTTAAACTATCATGTAAGGATAAACATTAACTAAATGAATTAACAAGAACAATATCTAAGAAAGGTTGCTTGAATTGAGTATCCACTAATAAACATATGACAACTTTTAAGGAAAACTAATGGTGATGCAAGTCTTAGAATCAACTAAGTTTTCAATCAAGGTCCCCTAATTTTATAAATCTTGGGAAAATTATAATGAACAACATTTTAATCACCTAAGATTCATTCTTTAAGTTCTCTTGCTAAATTGATGTTAATCTTTAATAATGAGTTAATTGTTAATCAAAACTCCTAACTCTAGAAATTAAGGAAAACTAACATGAACAACACATTAATCACCCTAACTTGGTTTCAAGTAAATGATATCTTCAACAAGCTCTTGACATGAATCACAAGCATGGTCATGCTAAACAACAACTTTAGCTTAAATCATCAATCCAACATGAACACAAACCATAGAATTCATATAAACATTCATAAGATCTTTACAAATCCAAATGCAAGAATTCATACTCATATTCAAATCATCATCCTAATCATGTTAGCAATTACCATTCCTAGTTTCATGCTATGAATCAAATCAACAACTAACAAGATTCAATAATCATAATCTCTACATGGGCTTTCCAACACTAAACATTCAAGAATAATAACTTTAAACATGAACATGCATTCCAAGAAACTTGAATAAATACCATCATGGAAATTAACATACAATAATCACCACATCTATTTCCATATTGTCAAGTGTTCATTAGCTTCAACAAAATTCAAACAACACAATTGTTTAGCCTAGAAGGCTCATGATAACTAAGACAAACATAAAGTAATATGGATTGTGCATGAATAACAAGTGAAATACTAGTGTTTAAGACAAGGTAATTAGCTAAATGAGCTGGATTATCAAGTGATACAACCTCCTAAAGGCTCCTTTCTTCAATCTCCAAGCTTCCAAGATCAGCTTCTTGAGAGAGAAATCCACCCAAATGCTCCAACTCCCCTTCAAATGAGCTCAATTCACGTATTTAAGCTACTGGGCATTTGCCACAACCATGCCAACTTTTGGCACGGTCGTGCTTGGTAAGTGTCAGGTGCCTTTCTGAGTTGTTGACCAAGTTTTATGCCAAATCCGAAAAGATCCCGCTAAAATTTCCCCGAGGTGGCACGACCGTGCCACCATTTGGCACGGTCGTGCTTATCGATATCGTACTCGGAAATGACTAAGTTGAACTCGGAAACTAGTTGATCAGGGCCTGTGATTGCACGCGCACGGTCGTGCTTGGGGTTGGCACAATCGTACCAAGTGTTGATTTGACTCGGATTGTGCAGTCTGATGATAGTGCTTGTGATAGTGCCGACTATTGGATGCTTGGCACGGTCGTGCCCATGGTTGGCACGGTCGTGTCATATCTGCCAGTTTGGCAGAAATGTTCCATTTTTGCTCCAATTTGCTCCAAAATCCTTTGTTTCTTTACCGTGCCAAAGCCCGAACCTACATTTTCACAAATAACTCAAATGAGTATCTACATCAATGAAAACACAACGAATTTCCGCATTAATGGGGAATATTTGACGTTTAAAAGATGTATAAATTCTTATACATCAAACATCCCCACACTTGAACTTTGGTTGTCCTAAACAAACTAAACTAAACTAAATTCTATCTTGCAATCATCTCAACTAGCGTTATATAAGCGCAAATAAATAACTTGGGTAAAACAAAACGAATTACTCGACATAAAAGGAAAAACCAAAAAGTATATGAAATATGGTTATGAGCAATGATCCATCTCGGCATCCCTACAAGTTCACCTTACATCCTCGCAACGTTCACACACACTCGGCTAAAATATAGGGAACATATAGTTAAATGAGTATGTTTAGAACACTCGATGCCAAGACAATGACTATGCAATATCATAAGCTTGTATAAGGATCAAATCTAAACACTTAACCAACACATATCAAAAATCAAGAGTCTTGTGTGGGTTGTAATTTGGCTAGGGTCAATGGTGTGGAAATGGATTTATAAAAGTGGCTAAAATGGCTAAAGACCGAAGGCTCGACTAACTTGAAGTGAAGAAAAATAAAACTATCCAAATAACTAACTGAGAGCTAGCAAACCACTTGGATGTATCCACAAAATTGCTCTAGTAAAGCCAATTGACAGGGCTTTTCTTTCTTTTTTCTTTTTTTTCTTTTTTTTTGTTTTTTTGATTCACCACTTTAGAGGGAACTAAGTACGCCTACTTAGATAAAAACTCCAAGCTATGATGTTATGACTAATAAAATAATAAACTATACAAGAAAGCTTACAAGTTAGTCTTAACCGGATCGGACTTTAAACCCAAAAAAATGTGGGTTCAAAAAGAAAAGGCTAAATTGGCTGATTGGTGATATTTAGTGGTTTATATGAAATGAAAGGGAGAGGCTCAAATTGGTTTAACTAAGGGTGTGATTTGGGTGTAAGGATAATTGAAATTGGTTAAAAATAAAAGGTTTCCTACTGCCTTAATCATTTTTATGTTATGTGCTTGCTTTGTGTTCTCGAAATGCATGCCTAACACAAGTTCTAAATCGCGAAAGTTATCCGGCGCGCTCAATCTTTGCCCGCAGAAACATGGGCAAAAATAATTCTAAAGCTATAAGGCTCAAAAATAACTCACGGAAACGGGCGTATTGGGTAATTATGCAAGCAAACATGTAGGAATTTTGCTCGATTTCTCACACTCGATTTTATACAAAAAAGATTACTAAATGGTAACTTTTATTCGAGCAAATCCTTTTCGTTCACCTTCGTGAATTTATCAAAAACTTTTAGATTTATATAAAACTTGTGTTGAGTTGATTATTCAAGAGAGTTTTGTTATTATTAGTATTATTATTATTATTATTATTATTATTATTGTTTTTCTTTTCTTTTTTTTCAGACAACCATAAACAAGCTTAACCACCTCCCCACACTTGAATTGTACATCGCCCACGATGTACAACAAAAAAAATGAGCATAATGCAATGCAATAGTATGGCAGTGGAGGAAGCGAGAATACGAAAACTTCCCTGGTTTGCAAAGACTAGAAATGGAGCGAAAGAAGGTAATATGAAACATTCCAACGCACCACTGCACCATCCAGCGACTAGCATATCATCAATTTCAAAACTGCACACTTGCAAACCTGATCAAGATTACTATAAACAACCCAACCCAACAATCCCTTATCATAGTTCAAAAATTAAACCACTAAATAAAAATAAAAATGTACGAGATTTAAAGCAACAACGGAGGAGTGTACGGATAGTCCAAAATGGTACACCCCTCAAACATAGAAATGCAAATGAAGTACGACAGGAGTTGCAAGATCAGGGTCGGCCGCCAGATCCTGAAGGACCGGCATCGTCCCGGCGGTCAAACCGGGATCTCCTAGTGAAGTGCGGCGGCGGCTGTGTGTACGGATGACCGAGCGGGCTTGCTAGATGTTACTGAGACCCGAATAACCAGTCGAAGCTACGCCTACTTTGCTCGTACATATCTTCCATAAAATTACCCTGACGATGCTGCTCAGCGCGGATCAAGTCCACGTCGTGTCGTACAGCTTGCTGATCCAACGCTAGCCCATCCATTCTTCTCCAAAGATCCACTGTAGACGGCTCATGCGGACCATACGCACCCTGCTCGTAACCACCACCAAAACCACCAAACAAGTGCTCCCAACTTGGGCTTCCAAAGCTCTGGCCTATTTAACCCATCTGAAGATGAGGGTCTGCTCCCCAGCAGCCTCACCTGGCCCGAATCCTAGAGCATCCTGCATGTGGACGTCCTCGGCTCCACCAACATCGCCCTCTTCTGGATCACTTTCTCCCTCAGGAAGTGGGTCCCAAATCCTACACAATCATGTCACACCCCGACCCGCAGCGGAATAAGAGTCGGGGCATAATTGGGTTATCACCAAAGCTCATGATATTACTATTATGTTTCATATTTATTTAAATCAAAATTACATTCTCAAATATCCAAACATGTCCATACAAATACAAAGAAAATAACCAACTAAACAATTCCAAGCTCTAAACCATTTTATTCTTCTAGGCCAATCCTATGTGTTTCTGGCTGCAGCTGGTTCACCTGTATCATGTGTAAAAATGGGGGTTTTTGGGTCAACATAAGTTGGCGAGTGAACCTTGTTAGATAAACATTTATAATTGATTTTCTTGTTATTTTATCAAGGAAAAATTGTGCATAATCATAAGTGAGCAAATGTAAATAATCAATCAGTAACAATGTTAACCACAAAATATAACATACAATAACATACCAACAGCATACCATAACAATCAACTTGCATAAATATATAACATGAATGTAACTGTGCGATCAAGGCTCAATCAAACGGAGCCGATCGTATGTTGGCACGCCAGGTTCACGCTCATAATGTAATGGGGAACATGCTCAACGCTCATAATGTAATGGGGAGCGGCGGCCTATGAAATTGCATGTACTGAAAAATAATGAATTAAATCCAACAACAACCACACAAACAATTGAATCAAACTGAATACACATTTGTCCATGATATGATTTATGCACAATAATTTAAGTATAATAAGTAGCAAGACACATGATACACCCCAAAACGTGATTAAAACGGGGAATTTGTAAAGATTCACTCACATTGGGTGCGTTTGATTGGAGATAGTGAGATGCGCACGAATTGGAAGAGCGGAACAAACGAGAATTAACTAACCTAAATAATAACGGAAAATATAGTAAATGAGTGGATTTTATTAAGGATTTTAGCAGAATGTTTAGATATATTTTTACGAGTTTAAGTCTATTTCCTATCTTTAAAAACATTATTTTTAAGTATTTTTAATTGATTTTTAAATTAAATTAAATAATTAAAAATATAAAAATATGTTGACTTTTTCGCTGACCGTTGACCGTTTGACTTGTTGACTGTTTGACCGGTTCATTGTGTAAATACATGCGCTGGGTGAGGCTCGAACCCGAGACCTCCCGTACGCGTGCACGCAGCTCTACCAACTGAGCTACGTGTCTAACCTGAAATAATTCTGTTTTTAATTATACTTATATACTAATTTAGTTTATTCAAAATTCTTTTATTTTCAAAAACATTTTAAATCCTCGAACCGGTGTCACCAACAGGTCTCGAACCCGGGACCTGTGCTTTAACATTACACACAGTCCACCGTTGGACTGTGTGTCTAACTTGGTTAATATACACATTTTTATTATACTTAACAACAAACGTAAATTAACCCGGTTCAGTTAGAAAAATAAAACGTTTTTATTACATAGAGGGTGCGTGAATCAGGGATCGAACTCGCGGCGTGTGCGTATAATTTGCACACAGTCCACCGCTGGACTGTGTGCCTAACCCGTTTAAAATACCAATTTTAATTAACCTTATATTGTTAGCGCAGTTCATCTTCCTCGTTAGTTTTTACAGACAGCGGATTACACCGCTATATCTTGTTTAATTCGATTGATAAACATTGTACAGACTAATATGAAATGGCAGAGACGATAATTAGAAGTAAACATACCGGTGAACGGTTTATTTCAGAATTCCGGCAAAGCGTCGGTCTCTGTTTTTATGAACTTCAACTGAGCAAGCCAATTAACCGTTTTGATTAGCTAATCGTGGAATTGCAGTGATAAACAAACGTTAACAGAGTGTTTGAATGTCCTTACCGATTCACAGATGAAAATAAAGATTTCCAGAAATTTTCCGGCGAACTGGAATTATCCGATAGCAGCGTCTGAATTCGATTTCAATTGATAGGTCCGAGTTAGAAACAGCTTAACAATTGATAGACTACGACGGTATTGAAAGACTTATCGTTTTGATGAAGAATACGGTTTTCCGGCGAACTTGCAGAATTTTCCGGCGAGTAAAATAAACTTTTCTGATGAACTGAAAGTATGACGAAAGTGAAATGGCAGGTTTGTGGAATGTTTCTGAGTCGCGAGAAGATCTTTGATTGCAGTAATTCAGATTATGGGATATTTTCGGTTATAAAACCCATCATCATCAGAATTTAAGTCAATTCAAGTCTGAATTGATTAGAATCGTCGGTGCATCGGTTATAAACCTTAATTCGCGATTATTCAAACGTTTTAGACGGTTGAATAGCCGATTTCGGTTTTCAGTTGGCGCAACCGGTTAATCTATGTTTGTTTATAAGATTTATTTGTTTCCTAGAGTTGACAGAAAACAAACAAGTGGCGGAGTGGTTATGCGTGTGAGTGTTAAGTCTTTGGAGTTTACAACATGGCTGACCCGGGTTCGAGTCCCGGCAGCCCCATTTTATTTTTTATTACTTTATTTATACTTTTTATCAATTATAACTTTTATGGTTTAATTTGTTTATTAATTATGTATCATTAAAAATTAAAATAAACATAAATAGGCAATGACACATTTATAACTTGATATTCGATTACAAACGGAGCGGGTTTGGTAAAACCCGTTTTCGACAAATGTTACAAATCAATCCACCAACTTCGGGATGCCATTAACCTTGCGAATCATATGCATGGCAGTCAGTGTGCCACATCAAGTAATCCATAATCAGAAGCTACGGTAAGATCATCCAACCGCACCCTGTAGTGCCTAGCTAACCTGGTGGCGAATGCACCACCACAGATCCTCGATGTGGGGGTCGAACCAATCCCCCTTTGGATGGACTCTGCAACACTAACTGTGACATTGCAGTTGGACCCCGATATGATGCAGCAGAGGTGGAAAAGGTCGCGGGTGGTGATGTTTCCAGTGCTATCACCCCGACCGCCAATTACGTGGAAGATGGCGCGCTCTATGATGCGGTGCAACGGGTCAAGAATCCATGTGGCCTTGGCTCGGCGTGTGTGAGTCCCAAAACATATTCGGATCACAGTGGTTGATTGTTTTCACCCAAACAACTATGGATTAGTTGTTTGAATGTGAAAATACTAAGAAAAACCAAGCAAAGAAGATGAAGAATCTTGTTTGGATCAAACAACTAGTGTTGTATATGAAATCCCAATAACATATTATCAGTAACAACACCTGGATATTCATATGAAAGCACAACAGCAAAAATCACAACACAAGAAGATCACCAAAATCTGTCCAAGAAACTTAGACGTACATGCATTGATCAAGATATTTATACAAAAGGACCACCCAGCGTATTTATTAAATACTCTGGGTTGCTAAATACACCGCGTTCGTACTGGTTTCACCATATTACACTTTTGACCCTTTAACTATGTCTAACTATTACAAACTAGCTCAAACTTTAGATAATCAAGCACCAACGGTCTCAAAAGATCTAACAATATCCCCCCTAGACAGTTGCGTGCTTGTGGTTCTTCAATCTTGCTTCCGAGCTTCTGGGTCTGCGGCTAGATCTTGATCTTTGTCTTGTTTAGCTTGAACGGTAGGTTGATCTGTGGTTGCTTCGATTGTTTCTTCGGAACTGAGATTAACAATAGCTTCACTTGAGGGTTGTTGTAACTCCATAGTGGCTTCATATGTGGATGAAACCGGAGTTTTAGGGTGAGATGCAGCTTGAGATGGTGTGGAGACTTTCTGTTGTGATGATGACTTATGCTTTCTCTTTCTTTTCCTTGCCTCCTCCTTTTCTTTCTGCTTCTGAATTTTAAGAACTATTTCCATCATCTCTATCTTCCTCTCACGAGCTCGTTCCACAGCTTGTTGGAATAGCATTCCTTCTTCTCTATATTCATTTCCGGCTCCGACGTGGATCTTGTGACCAAAGAGAATGTTGAGATCAGAAAGGCAGAACATGAAAACATCCATCGGGTCTAGAATTCGTATATCTTCGTTAGACGCTAATCTGATCACTGCTTCTCCTGTCTTCCCATCGTAAAACCATTTCTTGAAGTGAGTAAGCATGACAGGCTATTCTGGTGGGATTTTGATCTTTGTTTCGACCTTAGCAGGATCTATTACCCATGTAACTATCCCCTTTCCTATGATGGGAACCTTTGTCGTATTTGATACTCTTCTTCGGGGTCGTTGTGGCTTGAACACTGTGAAACCCCTTTGCATTCTCTTAAGATCAGTCTTTCGAAGTCAGCTCCGATGCTGTTGTTGGTCGGGTTTATCAGATCTAGCCTCCCCAATTCTCGAATATCACCTCGCGGAAGGCTTTTCATGTCAGCTCTGGTGTTAAAATGCTGAATAACACCACCTCGTCTCTTTACAATAAACATCCTTTTAAGATTGCAGTACTTCCAGCTGATTATTCTATCAGTGACTTCAGATTTGTCAACGGTGACCACCTGATAGAAATCTGGAAGCTTTTCCCTTTCTTTTCTGACCCATTCCGGATGCATTGGAGTCACTGCGTCACCATCCTCAGTTTCATAAATAGTATCTTCTTCCAAACCCCACTCAACAAATCTTGCTGGCATTTCATCTCTGTCTACCTCCTCCTCTTCACTTTCGTCATCCTCAGTAACGTTTACCGCCGATTCTAGACGCCTCTTCTTCTTTTCTGCCGCCTTAGCCTTTTGTCTTTCTTCTTCAATCTTGAACTTTTCATAATCGAAATTATCAGTAGATGAGAACATCGGTGGAATGTCTACTTTGGTGCAGAGATCTCTGATCATACGATACATCTTCTCCATCCCATCTTACTGAAATCTCACAAATCTTGTCTGTTCTTTGACGTATGCGTGGAGCTCTTTATTGTTCTTTCTTTGTTCCTTCAGCTTCTCATGGATAACGTTAGTGTTGCTTACTTGATGTTTTAACAGATAAATTTCCTGAGCTGGTCCTTTCCCGATATCTTTCGCCAGCTTGTCGTATAGTTCCTGAAATGGACGAGGTCTTTGAGGAACCTGTTGCGCCATTTGACTTGGTTGTTCCTCTGTCGATGGACCTTCCCCGGATTTCTTACACTTTTACGGGGGAGATAGACTTGGAGCTTCCGGATCGACAATCAACCGATCTACAAACTCATCCAACTGCTCTTGCTCCGTGGTGACCGTCACAGGTGTTTTCGATTCTGTCATGTGATGCCTCTTTCTTCTAACTTCTCGTTTTCTCTTTCTTCCATCTCATGAATCGCACGCAGATTCTCAATATGCTCACGATGTTCTCTGGTGCCTCTAGCCCTGAAGCTGCTTTCCATTAGTCGTTCTTGAGGGGCAGTATCCTTTTGTTTCTTCGAGGAGTCCCCTTCCTTCATGATTTTCTTTCCTTTATCTTTCTAACCAGCTGCTCGGTTTCCTCTTCTTCCTCCTCCACTTCCACATCACCATCTCCTTGTCTCTTTTTCTTAACATGTTCTCTGTATTTCTCATAAGCTGCTTTCACGACAGGATATCTTTCCTCCCTATACATCCACTGATGCAACAGTACCCACTCCTCAGTTTTTAGCTTGGTGATCTGACGCCCTGTTGGCAGCTGGAACTTGTATAGTTCGCTATCATGAAGAAGGTTTGGATGTTGGTCATTAATGAGGAGCTGAACAAACCGAGGATACATAGCCCATGTGGAAGAGATAGCATTATCAACCATGCAGTAAAAAATGAGACCAGAGACGTTGAATGACTGCTTTGTGCAGAGGCTAAGCATAGCAGCCGAGCATTCTAAGTTCAACCCGTCATATCCTCCTTTCCTATGTGTCAAGCTCATAGCGAATATACGAAGAATGAATCTCCAGTACTTGATAAGCCCCTTCCTTTTTATCTCATTTTTCTCTCTGAAGTCTCCAATATACCTCATTCCTTTGAACCCATCTAGAATGTCGTCCTATTTCATTCTGAGCAAATCACTGTTCTTGTCTCCAAGACTGAGGACTCTGCGTATGTTTTCCTCTGTAACTACTATCTTCTTATTTCTGACTGTAGCTGTAATTCTTTTAATCCTGTTTACGGTCGACACTTTGGCTGTCTTCCAAAACTCTTCGATGTGGATGCTGTAGATGATCGAATCGGCTTGAACAGCATAGCTAATCCTGCTTGAGTTTATCCACTCCGCTACGTCTTCGAAATCACTAGGAGGTGGGACCAACTTACACGGCTGGTTGTGCTTTCGCGTCTTATCCCAGATGATATCCTTCACCATTTCTGAAAGTGAAAACGAGTCAAGTTAGATTCGTGTACATAAATACATACATATATATATATATATACATATATATATATATATATATATATATATATATATATATATTATACATAAATACATATACAATAACATACATAAGATAAAATACAAATCCGCTAGTATTTACGCCAGACTAAATACGCCGGACATGAAACTCGAGCCACAAAGACAACTACGCCGAATAAACGTTATTTACGCTGAACACGATTAGTGGATTTAAGGTTTCACACGAGAACGAGTCCAGCGTAGATGATTATCTATGCTAGGTTAACGGCGTATTTGTCAATTACGCCGGTTGCTTGAACTCGCGTTCAAGACTTAAATCCGCTGACTCAAAGGTTGAGATAAATACGCCACATTCAAAGTTATCTACGCTGCATTCAAATTAAATACGCTGGCTTCAAAATATTTTTTGAGAAACCAGAAGACCAGATTCGAATGAAAGCATAAACACTTATCAGAGATTGAAAACAACGATTTAAGCATAAGTAAGCATAGAACAAAACACATTTGAGTATCAAAATCATACCGATACGGCTTCTTTCGGATTCACTTAGGAGAAAAACTGATAAATGAAGTGGGTTTTGGTTTGAGATAAAAGAAGAAGATGAAGATTAGTTTGAAAAGAAGCGGTTGCACACAAAAACGAAACTGATTTATATATAATACATGATTTCATTCCAGTGTATTTATTAAATACGCTGGAATAACAATTACGTCGCGTTGAGAGGTTTTAAGGATATCTTCATCTTTAATAAACTTTAGAAACAAATACGCTCGAAAATTTTAACATTTCTCGAAAAAAATGCCCCTTTTTGGTTAAAAAAAGTTAAAAATAAGCTTAATGAAAATAGAAAGTTGCAATTTTGGATCCTGAAAGTTGTTTTTGGGTCCGGAAGCCTCCTTTTTCACACAAAATTTATGCTCACTGACTTGAATCCTGTGACTTTCACACAAAATTTATGCTCACTGACTTGAATCCTGTGACTTTCCTGCAAAAGATCATACTGGTAACACTTCATTCGTTTAAGCTAAGATGTTAAAAAAAATAAGGCACAAGAACCACTATTAGTATGTTATCCTTTTAAATCCATGCACCTATCTTTCAACATGCGATCGGAGAGCCTTTTTATCATGTTATGGTAATATTGACAAGAAAATCAGTGTACCCCCACTCATGCTGAGACAATCAGAATGTTGTGCATGTGAGTCCCACGTCAGGACATACCCCCGCGATCAAGGTATGCTCAAAGATTCCTCATAGCAGGTGAATATACTGACCTCATTCGTTTTTGAGATTTCAACGTTAGACAGTTGGTGTTCAGGTCAGTACTCCCGTACAGCAGAGATACCAAGGTCTAACGAGGGCTATGACAGATACCAGATGCGGTACGATTTAAGCATTTGAATGATTCTCAATGAGAGATTCATTTATGTAGGGTTTTGGCCGTATAGGCTCTTTTTAGAAAAAGATATCATAGGTGTGTCTAGGTCAGCATATATCTGGATGCAGCAGAAGAGCAACTATGATATCCCCGAATGATTAGCCAATATAAAGACCCGAAATCTCAGACTTTGGCAATCTATCAACGCAAGATTTAAGACCATTAAGCCATACGCCGCAACTTGTTATCCGCAAGTTGCACAACATTGTGGGTATTCAAAATTCTTGTGTGATCATTAGAGTTTGTCTCTGTTTCGCAGTTTACTTCAAGGTATTGCTGAATCTACCGACACGTTGTTGCTTGAGGCCTTAATCTTTTTCTGTTTTATGATCAGAACAAAGGTGTTAGCAGTTTTTCTATCATTTCTCGTGCAGGTGCCAAAGAAAGGATTCAGTCTCAATAGTATTTTCTGGAAAACTTCCCCCCTTAAAATTTTATTTTCAAGAATCCATTGCTTAAAACAAATTTTAACTTTGCAGAAAATCTTTTTGCTGGGCACATTTTATGAGATTGTTATTTATTATGAAAGCTTTGTTTTTTACCAAAAGTCGGTTCCACTCAAGGAAATTCACCATTTCCAACCAGGTTACCAACTGGTTGAATCGAGCTTTATCGAAGGCTTGCGTAAATATATCAGCTTTTTGTTGCACTGAATCCACTGGCACCACTTGGATGTATCCTTTCTCGTACGCATCTCTAATCGCATGAATGCGAATTTCGATGTGTTTCGTTCTGGAGTGATGGATAGGATTCTTCACAATCCCCAGACACGCTTCATTGTCGATGAATATTGGAGTCTTCATGATGTTGATTCCATAATCCAACAGCTGATTCTGTATCCAAAGGACTTGTGAGCAGCAACTGTAAGCTGCCGTGTATTCAGCCTGAGCGGTAGATGTGGAGACTGTTGTCTGCTTTTTGCTCTGCTACGAAATAAGATGATTTCCCAAGAATTGGCAGCCTCCGGAGACAGATTTTCTGTTTACTTTGCAACCTGCATGATCACTGTCAGAGTAAGCAATTAGATCAAAATTACTATCTTTAGGATACCACAAACCAAGCTTTGGAGTTCCTTTGAGATAGCGAAAGATTCTCTTGACAGCGGCATCATGCGATTCTTTGGGATTTGTCTGAAAGCGGGCACATAGACAGGCAGCCCACATTATGTCAGGCCTACTTGCGGTCAGGTACATTAACGAGCCAATCATTGAGCGATAGAGAGATTTGTTCACTGGCTTTCCATGAAGATCTGAAGTGAGTTCCGTCTGAGCAGCAAAAGGAGTGCTGGCGGATTTGCAGTCATTCATGCTATATTTCGAAAGAATATCTCTGATATACTAAGAAAAACGTGAGTTCTCCCATCATACTCATCTCGAACTTCGCTTTCATCACCTTCTCGAATTCTCTGCAAAGGGCTTCATCTGTCGACCCAAAAATGCTATCGTCTACGTAAATTTGAACCAACATCATATCATCTCCAATCCTTTTAGTGAAGAGAGTCATGTCTATTTTGCCTCTTGAGTATCCACACTCCAGAAGATATGTTGACAACGTCTCATACCACGCTCTAGGAGCATGGTGAAGGCCATAGAGAGCTTTGTCAAGCTTGTAGTATTTCGTGGGAGAATGAGGATCTTCGAAACCTGGAGGTTGACAGACGTAAACTTCTTCTTTCACCTTCCCATACAGAAAAGCACTCTTTACATCCATTTGAAACACCTTAAAGTTTTTGAATGAAGCATAGGCCAAGAAGATTCTGATGGCTTCTAGCCGTGCAACAGGTGCAAAAACTTCCTCGTAGTCAATCCCGTCTTCCTGTCGAAACCCTTGAACCACTAATCTAGCCTTATTCTTGATAACTACACCACGATCATCCAACTTATTACGAAACACCCACTTGGTACCAATTGGATACTTTCCGTCTGGTAGGTCAACGAGTTCCCAGACTTTAAGTTTCCGAAATTGGAATAATTCTTCCTGCATAGCTTGTACCCAACTTGAATCTTGAATAGCTTCTTCAATATCCCTTGGGCCGGATTGCGAAAGAAAGGCTGCATACAGTCCTGTGTTGATGGTATGTGTTTGACCACGTGTTCGAACTCCATCTTCTACAGAACCGATGACATTTTCAATTGGATGGTTTCGATTAGTCTTGTACCCTGCATTGGTGTGAGTTTCAATATGATGAGGCAGATTAGAGAAGTGTTTATCGACGTAGATAATAGGCGTTTCGTCTTCTTTGGGTGGTTCATCCACAGCTGCTGTGAAGAAGAATCATCATGTGCGGATGCATTCTCAGCAGATGTGTCACCAATTTCTTCGAACACCGGAAGAGTAGGAGACGCAGAGGCAGGGGTGAAACGGGTAGTAAAAGGAATAAAACCAATGTCTGAGGCATCAAACAAAGGTTCCAACTGAGTGGATTCTGTAGGTTCGGATTCGGAGATGGGTTCATCGATGCTGAAGGTGTTGAATATAATATCCACGTCATAAAACCAGTTCGGAGCACTTCTAGCGTTGGTGGAGTTTCCTTCTTGAAAGTCAACGTAGTACGATTCAATCACCATCTTGGTCCATTTGTTGTAGACTCGATATGCTTTTTGAGAGGATGAATAGCCCATGAAGTAGCACACGTCACCGACTGCTTCCAACTTGATGAGATTGTCTTCAGTGTTGAGGAGTGTGCATGAACACCCGAACGGTTTGAAGAAATCTATCAGAGGCTTTCTTTTGAAAAGTAGTTCATAGGCTGTCTTTCCGTGAGGTTTGACGATAAGAACACGATTCAAAACATAGCATGCTGTGTTGACCGCTTCAGCCCAGAAGATTATGGGAAGCTTAGAGTCGACAAGCATAGTTCTTGCAGCTTCGATGAGAGTTCTGTTTTTGCGTTCTGCTACCCCGTTTTGCTGAGGAGTCCTGGCAATGCTATTGAAGGCGAATTCCTTTATCTTCACAGAAGGAGACAAACGTATGATTTTTAAATTCAGTTTCGTTGTCGATTCTGATGGAGATGACTTTCAGCTTGATCATGTTTTCAATCATGGGAATGAAGCTTTTCAGAATGGATGTCGTTTCGCATTTGGCTCCAAGAAAGAATACCCATGAAAACCGTGAAAAATCATCTGTAATCACCAAACAATAATATCTCTTAGCTAAACTTTTAACGTTGATTGGGCCGAAAAGATCCAAGTGAAGTAATTGCAGAGGGGCAGAAATCGTATTCACTGCTTTGGACTTATGAGGCTTTTTATGTTGCTTTCCTTGGGCGCATGCGATACACTTTTCAGAAAAAGAAAAATCTTTCATAGTTAATCATCTTACAAGGTTTAATTTTGAAAGTTTATTTATGTTCTTAAAATTTACATGCCCCAAACGCCTGTGCCACAGCAGTGATTCCGATTCAGATGCTTTTGACATAAGACATGTCATTGGCTCATTTGATTTGGCATTCTTCATGTTTAGCACGTAGGTGTTATTTTTACGGGGAGCTCTAAGCATGATCATTTCTTTAAGGACGGAGTAACCGGGTTTGAGAAATAAGCACTCCGCGTCATTGAACAGCACCGCGATTCCTTTGTCACAGACTTGTGAAATGCTCATAAGATTGTAACACAGTTCTGGAACATAGTTCACATTCTCCAAAGTGAGTGCTTCTGACACGACGTCACCCATTCCGACGATTTTTCCTCCCTTTTCGTCTCCGGCAAAGGATACAAAGTCACCATCAATAACTCGAAAGTTGGTAAGCACATCCTTTAGCCCGGTCATGTGCCTGGAGCAACCGCTGTCAACATGCCAGATATATTCCATGAGCATCCGAAGCCATTTCTGAATTTTATTCTATTATACAACAACAACAAGAAATATGTACAAGATTAGCTAGCTTTTGGAACCCAGACTTGCTTTATATTAGTTATATCATGATTTTGAGCAAGAGATTTTTCTTTTCTTTTCCAAAAACAAGTTGAATCAACTATGCATTTTACTGATTTCTTTAAATTGTCAAATTGATCAGTAAAACTTTTAACGAAATCTTGACTAGGTGTAGAAAATTTCTTTCTTTTGCAATGTTTCGTCGTATGTCCTAAATGACTACAACGAAAACATTGTTTTGGACTCGATCTTTTCTTCCTGGGTGCTGAGTGTGAAGATGATGTATGTGATGAGAGTCTTGAGCATCTTGAGGAACTTGATGATGTGACTAGGCCTGAGTTTTTAGCTTTCTTCAGTTTCTTTTCAGGATGATGTTTATCTTCAATGTCGACTTCACTGTGCTCACTGTCTGATGAGGAAATTGTTTCTTGACTTTCATCTGGCCTTTCTTCATCACTTTCTGAAGTTGTTGTGCTTGAATCTTCGGTGAAATCTTTATCAGTCTCTGATGTTCCTGCAACTGATGGAACAAATTCTGGAATTTCCTTTGTAAGGAATTTTCCAAAACTGTTTTTCTTTAACTCTGGCACAAATACAGGAGACTTAAGCATAACATTTTCATCATTAAGAACAAAGTTTGGGTCATGACCCTCAACCTTAGCAATCCCTTGGTTGTGAGCCTTAAGAGTAGGCACATTGCCTTTACAGTCATCCCGAATTGTCAATTTAGGCATACAGCCATTACAATCATCCATCCTAGATAAACTATTACAGTTATCTCGAATAGAAATATTGTTTGTCTTATCACAGTTCCAGGCGAACCAGTTAACAGTTGAATAACTGTCGCCTGAATAGCCTATTCCTATTTTTGTCCCTCCACAATCATCATCTCCATCACACACATCTTCCTTACTCTCGCACAGATCTGCATTACTTTCAGAAAAGTTAGTTTTGTTTTCGGATTTATAAAAGGTACTTTGATCCAAAAGATCATTTTTAATGATTAAGTCGTTCTTAGGATGAGGAGATGGCATAGGAACATAATTTTTGTTGTGCGGAGGAAGAAATAATTTTCTTTCGTTTCTGAATTTATCTTTATATCCAATTCCATCCTTTATGAATGTCGGTCATTGGCAGTTTACAATGTCAACCGGTGCTTTTTGACTAATTTTCCATTTATCAAAAATGATTTGTAACTTATTGTTTTCGTTTTGAGATTTTTCTAGCTTTTCGGTCAAATCATTTATGATAAAATCTTTCTGAAAAAAAATTCTTTTAGAGTCTGCATTTAAGCTATGGTTGAGTTCAACTTTCGCTGATATGCAGTCTCATTTTCTTTTAGTTCTTGATTTATTTTCAAAATTTTTTCTTTTTCTTTAATTATTTCACGGTTGAGTGATTTGTAGTGTGCCACGACGTTCAAACATGGTTTTGAGCATAACGTTGCTTTAAATTCATATGGAATGCTGTTTACCAAATCCTTATCCTCGGCTTCTGATTTCATGGCGGTGGAGGATGTTCCAACTGCTTCATTCTTGATGGTACTGATGACTTCTTGAACAGCAGGCTTCGTCTCAATCATTTCAGCTTTCTGTTGTTTCTCCTCTAAAATAGGAGAGATGATGCTTTTCAAACCAGTGTCATCTTTTCGAATCTTAGAGATTTGTTTTTCAACCCCATTTGAAGCAGACGTGGTAGAGACAGTGGTAATGTTTGCCATGAGGGCCTTGTTTACTTCTCTTTTTGCCTCAGCTATCTCCTCCGACCAATCATAGTCTACCACCACTAAAGCCTTATGATTTTTATCAGCAGCATTATCATTTCCTTCAATAGCAACCAGCCTCCTTGTCGTGTTGACTTCAGTATTCTTGTTCTTCAGCAATGGACACTCTCTTTTGAAGTGGCCCAAGTCTTTGCAGTTATAACATCTAAGCTTGGATTTGTCAAATCCAGCTTTTCCAAGAGCCAACCTCTTTCCTGTTTTATCTTGGAATTTCTTCAACCGTAGAGTGATCATTGCCATCTGCCACTTCAGATCCATCTCCTCCATGTCGCCTGGATCTACTTGGTAAATGTCCTCTGCTGTTAGGAATTCTCTCTTCAACTCTCCTGACATAAGCGCCTCATAGCTACTTAAGAAAGTGTTAAAAAGAGCTAATGTTCTGTAGATATTTTAAGTGCTTGAGTGTCGCTGGCCCCGGTGGTCTTCTCAGAGGATGGCTAGGCCTTCACAGAGTTTGCGGAAGCATTTGAATAGGATTAGACAGCACTTTCGGAATTTAATCCACATGAGGTGACAGGAGCAAGAAATGCCATATTCTTGGAGACCGAGGTTGCACCAGCTTGCTGAGATGTCTTCTGAGAGTATCCAGTTTGATTCATCTCTCGTTTCATGATGTCCATTTCGAAGGCCTTTAAAGTGTTAATCAATTCTGAAAGAGTAACTGGAGTTGTGCTGGTGAGGAAAGTTCTCTTAATCATCATGCATTGAAGACTCCATTCTTTTGATAGGGAATCTAGCAGCTTCTTGATCGATGCATAATTAGCAACTGGGTTTCCCACCTTTTTCATCTTGGTCAATATCTCCAGAAATCTGCTTATGTGGTCGGACAAGCTTTCGCCACGAATACTTCCAAACATATCGTATTCTTTCTGCACCATGTCTCGTTTGTTCTCCCTGAATTCCTCATTGCCTTCAGAATGATCGACTAGAGCCAACCACAGTTCATGTGCCGAGGTGTATTCTTCAAACAGATTGTTATCATCCTTTGACAGAGCCATAGTGAGAGCAGCGTGAGCCCTCCTGTCACGTTGAATGAGTGTCCTGTCTTCATCTGAGAATGTTGAAGGATCTTCATTGATAGTACGAATATCGTCACGTATTATCATGGGAACATGCAGGCCCACAGTGACTGACATCCATTGAGTATAATCGGTATACTCAAAAAAGGACTTGATCCTGTTTTTCTAGCAGCTGAAATCTTCTGACCCTTTCAACTTTGGTGGCCTTGTAGCTGTTCCAGTTTCTAGTTCGGGTTAAGCAATCGGATTGAGTTGATTGAGAGACATGATGGATGAAAGATGATCAATTTCGCTGAGATTTCCTGAATCAGAGAACAATTACGCTAGCAAGAAGGTAAATATGCTGGACCAGAAATTAATTACGCTACACTTGAAACAAATACGCTGATGGGATCTGGCGATTTTCTCCTGCAAAAAAAGCTAAATCCGCTGTATATACGAAAACAAGCAAAGGTTTAGTTAATTTCGCTGAACACCATGATAAAATCGCTGAGGATTAGTATCACTGATTTCGAAGTCGCCTTCGAGTAAATTTGCTGGACAATTACGCTGCTAATGTTATAATTACGCTGATTTAAAAACCAGCGTAGTTGTTATCTACGCTAAATTCAAGTTAAATTCGCTAGATTCAACAATAAATACGCCAGCTTCAAAAATATATACGCTAGCTTCAACAATAAATACGCCCAAAAGGGTTTTTGTACGAACAAAAATCTAATCACCCAAAAACGACCCAAAAATCATGTTTCTTGGCAGCTAAATGACCAAAATGTTTACCAAACTACTGATTAACAACAACCCAAAGATTAAACGCACAAGATCAAGCCATTTTAATCCCAAAAATTTGAAAAACCATGAAACTTTGAAAACTTTTGTAAAACCTTCAAAACTTGACAAATCTTAACAAAAACTCAAACAATCAAGCGCACAAAGGCTCTGATACCAAATTGTGAGTCCCAAAACAGATTCGGATCACAGTGGTTGATTGTTTTCACCCAAACAACTATGGATTAGTTGTTTGAATGTGCAAATAATAAGAAAAACCAAGCAAAGAAGATGAAGAATCTTGTTTGGATCAAACAACTAGTGTTGTATATGAAATCCCAATAACATATTATCAATAACAGCACCTGGATATTCGTATGAAAGCACAACAGCAAACATCACAACACAAGAAGATCACCAAAATCTGTCCAAGAAACTTAGACATACATGCATTGATCAAGATATTTATACAAAAGGACCATCCAGCGTATTTATTAAATACGCTGGGTTGCTAAATACGCCGCGTTCGTACTGGTTTCACCATATTACACTTTTGACCCTTTAACTATGTCTAACTATTACAAACTAGCTCAAACTTTAGATAATCAAGCACCAACGGTCTCAAAAGATCTAACAGCATGGATCCCAGGCCCGGCTCGGTACAGTGATCTGATCCTAGAATGCTGCTTTATTCGTATCAGCCTCCCATTCTTGCAGACTGTCTTGAAATAACTCAGATTCGATCTCATCCTCCTCATATAATCCAAGTATCTGTCTAAACCTGCTGATCGATTGATGATGCCACTTCCATCCTAGACGGTAACTAACACCAACTCTTTTCTCATAAACATCAGGGCGGGGAAGATAAACCTGAACTAGGCAAAAAACTCGATAACTAATTCGACATATTGGGGCTCCGCCATTGCGAATAGGCGGGTCCAAGGAGGGGTCATAAGCTCCTCAAATCTTTCAGTCTGACCGAGTAGGTCGAGATCGACCGTTTGCAGAGTCCTCATAGGCTCGATTAAGTGCCTCCGAGCCCACAGTCTTTCAACCTTCGCAATACAATGCCCTTCCCTGGCATTGTCTCTAAAACAAAGAAATGGGTGATTCATCTGCAAGAATAGAACAAAATCAGCAATTATAATGCGGAAAATCAGCCAAAACTGGTTAATAGACGGGCTCACACGACCGTTGTCACACCCCGACCCGCAGCGGAATAAGAGTCGGGGCATAATTGGGTTATCACCAAAGCTCATGATATTTACTAATATGTTTCATATTTATTAAAGTCAAAATTACATTCTCAATAATCCAATCATGTCCATACAAATACAAAGCAAAATAACCAAACTAAACATTCCAAGCTCTAAACCAGTTTATTCTTCTAAGCCAATCCTATGTGTTTCTTGCTGCAGCTGGTTCACCTGTATCATGTGTAAAAATGGGGGTTTTTGGGTCAACATAAGTTAGCGAGTGAACCTTGTTAGATAAACATTTATTATTGATTTATTGTTATTTTTATCAAGGAAAAGTTGTGCAATAGTCATATGTGAGCAAATGTAAATAATCAAACAATAGCAATAATCACCACAAACTATAACATACAATAACATACCATAACATACAATAACATGTGAACTTGCATGAATGTATAACATGAATGAAATTGCATATTTTGGCAACATCACGTTCACGCTCATAATGTAATGGGAAACGGACGGCCTATGATAAATGTATATACTGAAAATGATAAATGTCTGTGCGATCAAGGCTCAATCAAACGGAGCCGATCGTATGTTGGCACGCCAGGTTCACGCTCATAATGTAATGGGGAACTGCTCAACGCTCATAATGTAATGGGGAGCGGCGGCCTATGAAATTGCATGTACTGAACGTAATAAATTAAATCTAAATAATAACCACACAACAGTTGATACACGCTGAATACACATTTGTTCGTGATATGATGTATGCACAATGATTTAAATATAATAATTGGTAAGACACATGATACACCCCCAAAAACGTGATTAAAACGGGGAATTTGTAGAGATTCATCACATTGGGTGCCTTCGGTTGGAGATGATGTGATGCGCACGAGTTGGAAGGATTGAACAACGAGAATTAACTAACCTAAATAATAACGGAAGATACAGTAAATGAGTGGATTTTATTAATAATTTTAATAGGGTTTTTAGATATATTTTTGTGAGTTTAAGGCTATTTCCTATATTTAAAAACATTATTTTTAAGTATTTTTAATTGATTTTTAAATTAAATAAAAAAAATAAAAATATAAAAATATGTTGACTTTTGCGTTGACCGTTGACCGTTTGACTGATTGACCGGTTTTACTGTGTAAGTGTATGCGCCGGGTGAGCCTCTCCCGTACGCGTGCACGCAGCTCTACCAACTGAGCTACGTGTCTAACCCGAAATAATCCTGTTTTTAATTATATTTATATACTAATTTAGTTTATTCAAAATTCATTTATTTTTAAAAAGAATTTTAATCATCAACCCGGTGCCGTCAACAGGTCTCGAACCCAGGACCTGTGACTTAATGTTACACACAGTCCACCGCTGGACTGTGTGTCTAACTTGGTTAGTATACAGATTTTTATTATACTTAACATCTAACGTAAGTTAATCCGGTTCGGTTAGAAAAATAAAACATTTTAATTATAGAGGGTGTGTGTGTCAAGGATCGAACTCGCGGCATGTGATATGTATGTGCACACAGTCCACCGCTGGACTGTGTGTCTAACCCGAGATAATATCCAGATTTTATTAAACTTATAATCAAACTATCATCGTCTTCTTCGTTACAAAATTACAGTCTGCGATTACTCCATTGTTTCTTGTTTAATTCGATTGACAAACATTCAACAGACTAATATGAAATGACAGAGACGATTTTTAGAAGTAAACATACCAGGGAACGATTTATCTCAGAATTCCGGCAAGTAGTCGGCTCTGTTTTTACTGATTTCGACTGAACGAATAAATTAACGGTTTTGATTAGCTAAGCGAGGAATTGAAGTATTAAACAAGAGTTATCAGAAGGTTTGAATGTCTATTCCGTGTTACAGCGGAAGATAGGAAATTTTCAGAAGTTTTCCGGCGAGCTGGGATTATCCGATATCGACGTCTGAAATTGATTCCGATTGAAGGGTTTGAGTTAGCAATAGCTTAACAATTGATAGACAACGAAAGAATTGAGGGACTTACTGATTTGATGGAAAACACGGTTTTCCAGCGAAAGTCCGGCGAGTTCAAATAGCTTCTCCGACGGACTGAAAGGGTGCGAAAATGCAATTGAAAGGTTGCAGAGTGTGTTTGAGTCGCGAGAGAGGAAAATGATTGAAGTAATTCCGGAATTGAAAGTTTTTGGTTATTAAAACTGATTTACCTTTGAATTCAAGTTCATTCATAACAAAATTGATTGGAGTTGTCGGTGTAGCGGTTATAATCGGTAAACCGCGATCAATCAAACGTCTTTGGACGTTTGGTGACCGATTTCGGTTACAGTTGACGTAACCGGTTGATTCATGGTAGTCCATAAAATTTAATTGTTTGCTAACATTTACAGAAAACAACAAGTGGCGGAGTGGTTATTTGTGTGAGTGATAAAGCTTTGAGTTTAAACCCGGCTGACCCGGGTTCGAGTCCCGGCAGCCAAATTTTCTTTTTAATTATTTTATTTTTACTTTTTAACAATTAAAACTTTTATATTCTAGTTTGTATATTAATTATGCATCATTAAAAATTAAAATGGACATAAATACGCAACGAAACATTTATAACTTGATATTCGATTACAAACGGAGCGGGTTTGGAAAACCCGTTTTTGACAAATGTTACAGTATCCCCTACTTTTAAGAATTTCGTCCCGAAATTCAAGTAGTAGTAGTAGTAGGAAAAAGGTGCGGGTATTTTTCGCACATTGAGTCTTCACGTTTCCAAGTAAACTCAGGTCCCCGTTTCGACTCCCAGCGTACCCTAACAATTGGAATGCGGCTTCGTCGAAGACGTTTTTCTCCGTACTCCATGATCTCTACTGGTCTTTCAACAAAATGCATAGATTCATCAATCTGAATATCTTCCAGAGGGATATGGAGGTTCTCATTAGCGAGACACTTCTTCAAGTTTGGTACGTGGAATGTGGGATGAATCCTGTTGAGTTCTTCTGGTAGATCAAGCTTGTATGCTACAGGTCCTACTCTTTCGAGTATCTTGAAAGGTCCTACGTAGCGTGGTGCTAGCTTGCCTTTTTGACCAAAACGAACTACTCCCTTCCACGGTGATACTTTTAAAAGTACATGATCACCAATGTTAAACTCCAAAGGCTTCCGTCGTTTATCTGCATAACTCTTTTGACGACTTTGAGCCGCTAGAAGATTGTTTCGAATTTGATGGATCTTGTCTGTGGTTTCTTGAATCAATTCTGGACCAGTGATTTGAGCTTCCCCAATTTCGTGCCAACATACTGGAGATCGGCACTTACGACCATATAAAGCTTCAAAGGGTGCCATGCCGATGCTTGAATGATAGCTGTTGTTGTACGAAAATTCAACTAATGGTAGATGAGCGTCCCAATTTCCCTTGAAGTCTATGACACATGCTCGAAGCATATCTTCAAGAGTCTGAATGGTGCGTTCAGATTGTCCATCAGTTTGAGGATGATAAGTGGTACTGAGATCTAATCGCATACCCAAAGCGGCTTGTACTGCTTGCCATGTTCGTGAAGTGAAACGACCATCATGATCTGAAATAATGTTTAACGGTACACCATGTCGGCTTACGATTTCGCTGATATAAATACGAGCTAGCTTTTCGTTCTTGAAATCTTCGCGGATAGGAATAAAGTGAGCTGATTTTGTAAGACGATCAATGATTACCCATATAGTGTCATACCCACCAGAAGTGCGAGGTAACCCGGTAATGAAGTCCATGGTTATGTTTTCCCACTTCCATACAGGTATTTCAGGTTGGACCAGAAGTCCTGAGGGTCTTTGATGTTCAGCTTTCACCTTGGAACATGTAAGGCACTTGGAAACAAAAACAGCAATATCCTTTTTCATTCCAGGCCACCAATAGGTGTATCGAAGGTCTTGATACATCTTATCGGCTCCTGGGTGTATAGAGTATCGCGTTTTGTGAGCCTCATTCATAAGAAATTCATGAAGGTTGTTGTGGTCAGGAATCCATATGCGATCTAGATAGTACAGAATACCGTCAGATTTAGTTTCAATTTTAAGTTCAGCTCCACAAGACAGCTCCTTTCGTACGTCGTCTTCTGTTACTGAAACATGTTGGGCTTCTCGAATTTGATCTTTAATGTCGGTTATGATTTGCGAACATAGAAGATGAATGGAGTTCGCATAACCCTTTCGACTGAGTGCATCAGCCACCACATTTGCCTTGCCAGGGTGGTACCGAATTTCACAGTCGTAGTCATTTAGAAGTTCGACCCATCTTCGTTGCCTCATGTTTAACTCCTTTTGATTGAAGATATGTTGAAGACTCTTGTGGTCAGTGTATATTTCACACTTAGTACCGTAGAGATAATGTCTCCATTTCTTAAGAGCGAACACAACGGCTCCAAGTTCTAGGTCATGGGTGGTGTAGTTCTTCTCATGAGTCTTGAGTTGTCTCGAAGCATAAGCTATAACCTTTCCTCTTTGCATTAGAACACAGCCTAGTCCTTGCCCTGAAGCATCGCAATAAACCACGAAGTCATCACAACCTTCAGGAAGAGTGAGGATTGGTGCATCACAGAGTTTTTATTTAAGGGTTTGGAAGGCTTCTTCTTGTTTGGGTCCCCATATGAAAGGTTTTCCCTTATGAGTTAAAGCCGTAAGTGGTACAGCAATGCGAGAGAAGTTTGAAATAAAACGCCGATAATAACCAGCCAGACCAAGGAATGATCTTACTTCAGTTGGTGTACGTGGCGCTTGCCATTCTTGTACCGCTTTGATCTTTGAGGGGTCGACATGTATTCCCTTGTCATTGACTACATGTCCAAGGAATTGTACCTCTTTTAACCAGAATTCGCATTTGGAGAATTTGGCGTAAAGCTTTTCATTCTCTAGAAGTGTAAGGATGAGTCGAAGATGCCGTTCATGATCAGACTTAGACTTTGAATAAATGAGGATGTCGTTGATGAAGACGATAACAAAACGATCGAGATAGGGTTTGCAGACTCTGTTCATTAGATCCATGAAGACAGCTGGAGCGTTGGTTAAACCAAATGGCATGACCATGAATTCATAATGACCATAACGAGTTCTGAAAGCGGTCTTTGGGACGTCTTCTTCATGTACTCTAAGTTGGTGATAACAAGATCGAAGGTCGATTTTTGAAAAACAGTTGGCGCCTTGAAGTTGGTCAAGAAGATCATCAATGCGAGGTAATGGATAGCGATTCTTGATTGTTAACTTGTTGAGTTCTCTGTAGTCGATGCACATGCGAAACGATCCATCTTTCTTCTTCACAAAAAGGACAGGTGCACCCCAAGGCGAGGAGCTAGGACGTATGAATCCTTTGTCAGTCAACTCTTGCAATTGACTGGCTAGCTCTTGCATTTCGGATGTGGCTAACCTATAAGGAGACTTTGCAACTGGTGTAGCACCAGGTATAAGATCGATACGAAATTCGACTTCTCTCACGGGAGGAAGTCCTGAGATGTCGTCAGGAAAAACTTGCGGGAAATCTTTTACTACAGGAATGTCTTCAAGTTTCTTCTCCATGGTTCCCTTTTTGACGATATGAGCTAAAAACGCGACATAATTCTTGCGAAGATATTTTTGAGCTTGAAGACAGGACATTAACTGAGCCCTTTCGACGAGGTTTCTCCAAAGATTCGTAGAGTCTGACCGTTTGAAAGAGGAATGCGTATAAACTTTTCGCGACATACAACTTCAGCCTGATGTTGGCTGAGCCAGTCCATACCAACTATAATGTCAAAGCTTCCCAACTTCTTTGGTATGAGGTCAACTAGAAAATTGTGATCGTTTAAAGTGAGAGTACAATTGCGTATGATAGAGTTTAATGAGACTGGTTTCCCATCAGCAACTTCTACTGTTATGGATTCCATGAGCTTATCACGATTTTGGTTTAGGATGGGTTTAAACTCTAAGGACACAAAACTTTTATCCGCACCAGTATCAAACAACATGGATGCATAACTACCATTGATAAGGAACGTACCGTTAACCACATTGCCGTCAGCTCTAGCCTGATTAGCGTTGATGTTGAAAGCTCTTCCTCTTGCAGGTGGAGGAGCTTGGTTAGCTTGATTCACTGGATTGGCTTGGGCTTGAGCATGAATAATGTTCACCAACCTTGGACAAGTGTTTCTAAAGTGGCTTGGGTCTCCACAATTGTAGCAAGCCCGCATAGGTTGTACCATGGGATAGTTGGGTTAGTAGTATGATTGGGCTAAATGTTGGGTAGGTGGTAATAGTAGGGGTTGTTGGGCTTGACCCATTATTTGTTGGTGGGTTTGAGTTGAAGGCTGGTGGCGGTTCGTTCGCTGAGGTATGCGACAGGTTTGAACAGTACGACCTGCGCGACCACAGCCGGTGCAATGTTGACAAGGATGATCAGGAAAGTGGTGGTATTGGCAACGGTTGCATTTTGGTAATGGGCCAGAGTATGGCCTTTTGTATGGTGCAGGTGAAGGGGCAACTTGGGTAATGGGTGCAGCAGGGATAGGGAAATTGGTTTATGTGACAGCGAAGTTTCTGGTGTTACGTTTCCTCTTGTTAGCAAACTTAGAGGAGGAGGTGGAATGGTTTGAAGTTTGGCCCTCAACGGGGGCTTTCTTTTTCTCCTCTTTAAACTTACCGTTGCGAATTCGATTCTCGGTCAGTTCAGAAGCTAGTTCCATAGCAGCTTCAAGTGTTGCTGGCGAAGTGCTGAGAACTGAATCTTGAATTTTCGAGGGAAGACCTCGAATATAATGCTCGATTAAGCGTAAACTGGGGTGAACAAGTTAGGGACCATTTGGTTCAACTCTAAGAACCTCTTGTTGTAGGAAGTATGATCTCCCTCCTTTTGCTTCAAAGAATGAAATTCGTCTTCCAACTTTTTAATCTCACTCCTAGGACAGAACCGCCTAGTCATGATTTCCCTTAACTCCTCCCACGTTAAGGCCATTGCATCATCAATTCCCCTCTTCCCCTTTTCAGTATTCCACCAAGTGAGAGCTACCCCAAATAGTCTCCCGGTTGCGTATCGTACCTTGCGATCCTCAGGACAATCGCAGTTGAGGAAGGTGTTTTCCATTTCCTCAAACCAGTGGAGGAGAGCAGTGACACCTTCGGTCCCTTCAAATTTAGGAGGATCGCAAGACTTGAAATGTTTATATGAGCACTTGCTAGTAGGAGGGTTGCCGATGTTCTGGTCATTTTGTTGGGGAGGATTAGTGGGATTTGTGGCGAGAGCTTGTTGTACTTGAACCACAATGTCAGGAAGCACCGCGGCCATTTGTTTCGCGATTTGTGTGGCCAAGCGTTCGTGAGACCTTCCCGATCTTTTACCCCCTCGTTGTTGTCTAGCCGACATCTACAGGAACATACATAAGAAGATTGTGAGTTTATGGAGTCTTTTTAGGTGTCATGTGTCTTAAAGAAAATGAAAATAACATAAATATCAATAATGCAACTACATCCATAGGATGTCTTGGGTTTGCTCATGTTGGGCCTCAAATGTCCCCCATACCTTCACCTGTATAGTCATGTGGGCCCCCATGACTATTGGCTTGGTAGGATTCACATTAGTATTGGCGATTTAACACTCGCATGACCCGAATGAAAACCACAAAATATGTTTACGAGATGTATGGTCGGAATGTGTCCAGGTGTAGACACAATGACAACTCAAAGTGGGGTTAGCTCACACGACGTTTGGTATAGCATGCTTTGGCCTAATAGGTACTTCGTACTCTCATCGTTAGTCCCCAGGTAGGCAAACTGATCCTTTATTTTGGATTTATACGAATGCCAAGCCTAGACAGGACGTTCCGACCACCGGTACTTGTACCCTTCCAGTTACTACATGCCCGTCATGAGAACTCACTTTGATGAGATTTGAAAATACAAAAATCATTGTAAAAACAATCATGAAAATGATGTGATGTGTGCTTTCATGGATATGACATGTTATGAGAATATGATTCATGATAGGCATTATATGATAATATATACTTATGAACATGCTTGCATAACATTGAATGTAACATTTAACATAAAACATATAAACATCATGAAATTTGGCATGTAACACACAAAAATCTTAAAAATTTCTAGTCAACTATAGTATAGGCTCAAAGGGTCTAATAACCTATCCTATATCCCTATAGTCATGGCTCTGATACCAATCTGTCACACCCCGACCCGCAGCGGAATAAGAGTCGGGCATAATTGGGTTATCACCAAAGCTCATGATATTTACTAATATGTTTCATATTTATTAAAGTCAAAATTACATTCTCAATAATCCAAACATGTCCATACAAATACAAAGCAAAATAACCAAACTAAACATTCCAAGCTCTAAACCAGTTTATTCTTCTAAGCCAATCCTATGTGTTTCTTGCTGCAGCTGATTCACCTGTATCATGTGTAAAAATGGGGGTTTTTGGGTCAACATAAGTTGGCGAGTGAACCTTGTTAGATAAACATTTATTATTGATTTATTGTTATTTTTATCCAGGAAAAGTTGTGCAATAGTCATATGTGAGCAAATGTAAATAATCTAACAATAGCAATAATCACCACAAACTATAACATACAATAACATACCATAACATACAATAACATGTGAACTTGCATGAATGTATAACATGAATGAAACTGTATATGTTGGCAACATCACGTTCACGCTCATAATGTAATGGGGAACGGACGGCCTATGATAAATGTATATACTGAAAATAATAAATGTCTGTGCGATCAAGGCTCAATCAAACGGAGCCGATCGTATGTTGGCACGCCAGGTTCACGCTCATAATGTAATGGGGAACTGCTCAACGCTCATAATGTAATGGGGAGCGGCGGCCTATGAAATTGCATGTACTGAACGTAATAAATTAAATCTAAATAATAACCACACAACAGTTGATACACGCTGAATACACATTTGTTTATGATATGATGTATGCACAATGATTTAAATATAATAATTGGTAAGACACATGATACACCCCAAAAACGTGATTAAAACGGGGAATTTGTAGAGATTCACTCACATTGGGTGCGTTCGGTTGGAGATGATGTGATGCGAACGAGTTGGAAGGATTGAACAACGAGAATTAACTAACCTAAATAATAACGGAAGATACAGTAAATGAGTGGATTTTATTAATAATTTTTATAGGGTTTTTAGATATATTTTTGTGAGTTTAAGGCTATTTCCTATCTTTAAAAACATTATTTTTAAGTATTTTTTAATTGATTTTTAAACTAAATAAAAAAAATAAAAATATAAAAATATGTTGACTTTTGCGTTGACCATTTGACTGTTTGACCGGTTTTACTGTGTAAGTGTATGCGCCGGGTGAGGCTCGAACCCGAGACCTCCCGTACGCGTGCACGCAGCTCTACCAACTGAGCTACGTGTCTAACCCGAAATAATCATGTTTTTAATTATATTTATATACTAATTTAGTTTATTCAAAATTCATTTATTTTTAAAAAGAATTTTAATCATCAACCCGGTGCCGTTAACAGGTCTCGAACCCGGGACCTGTGACTTAATGTTACACACAGTCCACCGCCGGACTGTGTGTCTAACTTGGTTAGTATACAGATTTTTATTATACTTAACATCTAACGTAAGTTAATCCGGTTCGGTTAGAAAAATAAAACATTTTAATTACAGAGGGTGTGTGTGTCAAGGATCGAACTCGCGGCATGTGATATGTATGTGCACACAGTCCACCGCTGGACTGTGTGTCTAACCCGAGATAATATCCAGATTTTATTAAACTTATAATCAAACTATCATCGTCTTCTTTGTTACAAAATTACAGTCTGCGATTACTCCATTGTTTCTTGTTTAATTCGATTGACAAACATTCAACAGACTAATATGAAATGACAGAGACGATTTTTAGAAGTAAACATACCAGGGAACGATTTATCTCAGAATTCCGGCAAGTCGTCGGCTCTGTTTTTACTGATTTCGACTGAACGAATAAATTAACGGTTTTGATTAGCTAAGCGAGGAATTGAAGTATTAAACAAGAGTTATCAGAAGGTTTGAATGTCTATTCCGTGTTACAGCGGAAGATAGGAAATTTTCAGAAGTTTTCCGGCGAGCTGGGATTATCCGATATCGACGTCTGAAATTGATTCCGATTGAAGGGTTTGAGTTAGCAATAGCTTAACAATTGATAGACAACGAAAGAATTGAAGACTTACTGATTTGATGGAAACACGGTTTTCCGGCGAAAGTCCGGCGAGTTCAAATAGCTTCTCCGGCGGACTGAAAGTGGTGCGAAAATGCAATTGAAAGGTTGCAGAGTGTGTTTGAGTCGCGAGAGAGGAAAATGATTGAAGTAATTCAGGAATTGAAAGTTTTCGGTTATTAAAACCGAATTACCCTTGAATTCAAGTTCATTCATAACAAAATTGATTGGAGTTGTCGGTGTAGCGGTTATAATCGGTAAACCGCGATCAATCAAACGTCTTTGGACGTTTGGTGACCGATTTCGGTTACAGTTGACGTAACCGGTTGATTCATGGTAGTCCATAAAATTTAATTGTTTCCTAACATTTACAGAAAACAACAAGTGGCGGAGTGGTTATTTGTGTGAGTGATAAAGCTTTGAGTTTAAACCCGGCTGACCCGGGTTCGAGTCCCGACAGCCAAATTTTCTTTTTAATTATTTTATTTTTACTTTTTAACAATTAAAACTTTTATATTCTAGTTTGTATATTAATTATGCATCATTAAAAATTAAAATGGACATAAATACGCAACGAAACATTTATAACTTAATATTCGATTACAAACGGAGCGGGTTTGGAAAACCCGTTTTTGACAAATGTTACAACCGTGCCATATATTGGCACGACCGTGCGTGCTTATTTCAGCAAGCCTTTATGAAGATGTCAATTTTATGAAGTTTTCTGGTTTTGTTCTTCATGAAGCACGATCGTGCCACACTCAAGCACTACCGTGCAGGAACGAATCTGGGTGAATTTTGTGGGAAAACTAGAAATTTTTATGAAGGGCACGACCGTGCCAAATCTTGGCACGATCGTGCTTGTTGAATTTCTGGGCAGGATTTCCAGATTCATCAAGAATTTATGAAGGGCACAACCGTGCCATATGATGTCACGATCGTGCTTGATGATTTTCTGGGCAGGATTTCCAGATTCACCAAGAATTTATGTGACATCCCGGGTTTTTCGGATAACTTAAACGTAATACTTGTCAAACTAATTACGTGCTATGTGTATGAACGCGTATGAGTTAATGAATACGTGATGTGTGATTACGTGAATTGTTTTAGTTATACAATATATGTATGTATAATAAATATGCACACGAACCGAACCGCGACACAAACACAAACCGAACTCCTTGTGAAACTAGGAAACCTAAAACCCAAGTCTTCGGCCGCGAGATTTAGATCTTAAACCTTAAGCCATTCTCGGCCAAGTGCAAACCAAACCAAACCAACCCAAGTCCTTGGCCGCGAGATCAAGCCCAAACCCAAACCGAATCAACCCAAGTTACTCGGCCACGAATGCATATCCAAACCGTAACCCTCATCTCCCTCTTTGCCTATATATACTAACCATGCATGCACCCATCAAAAACACAAAAACCCTAAAAGGCAAAACAGCAGTCGGCAGCCAGGTCCTTCATCTTCTTCGACCGCAAACTGCCTCACTCTTGTCCCATTGATCGCGAGCAGCCTTCATCTCGATCTGATCAGCCCTCGTTCACTCCATTCAACCGCAAACAGCCCTTGTTCACCTCCATTCAGTCGCGAGATCAGCCCTTGTTCACCTCTATTCGATCAACAAAACAGCCTACTCCATCATCATCCTCTCTGTTGCAAGCAATCTCTGATCACCGGTCCCTTATCATACTCACGGTTCGTTTACCTTATCGTTAAAAGATTTGAATTTATCATATCATATTCGGAATACATGTGTTTTAACTTTGTTGTTCTCGGATTTGCATAATTGAATGAGATGAATGATGGTTTGCGGATTTGTTAATACTAGATTTGCAAGTAATGTTGTTTGAAAACTGAATATTATAGGCTGTGTTTTGTTCATAAAAACTAGAGTTATGAACTAGGGTTTTGCATGGATTTGTTATAGGTATTGATCTAGGATTAGAAAACCGGTTCATGATCGCCTAGGTTAATAATAGGAACGGTTTATGCGAACCTATGAAAATAATATGCTGAAACAGATTGCTGAGTAATAGTTACAGCCGACTTCATCTGGCTGTAACTCGGTCATTAGTTGTCGAAAAACGGATTTTCTGATGTCTAGAACGTAGAGATTTGAATAACGAATCTAATGGCGCTGGATTCATATTTTTCTGAAGTCGTTTGATATTTTTAAAGGGCCAAATAAGTTCAGTAACTAAAGCTGTGAAAATCCTGAAATTTTGTTAGTTGTTTATCGAGTTGGATTTTAAAATCAGTAGGGAGTTGAGTCATGAATTTTGTACAGCAACTAGGTATGGAAATTTTGGGCAACTTCAACTGGAATTTTGTTAATTGGACGATCAGTGATTTTTAAATAAATTCTTCCGTGGACTGCAGTCAGAAAACGATAAATCTGACTGCAGCCTAGTATATTAATATTTATGGTTAATTGGTAAAGATTTAGAACTTGGAAAATTTATCTAAATTTCTATGGTAGAAATGTCACCTACTGTAAAAATATTGGAATTTTTGGAATGTTGGAACTATTTTATAAAAATCCTAGAAAACAGCTGAATTATGAGTGCTAAGCTGAAATTTGAGAACTTGTGATTGTGTGCACCAAATTGTGGCATGAATTGGTTTATGTTTATGATAAGTTGTTTTGATCACTAAGTTCACATGAGGATACTTGCATGCATGTTTGAGTGTTAGATATGTTGTATGTGTGTATCACTTTGTGCGTAAATTACGTGTAGAATTTGTATTGGTGTGTTCACACACTGACTTGGAATTAATTGGTTTGTTAGGACGCAACTAGCGGTCCCATCTCTTATAACTTCTTTGCTACACTAACCGAGCAAATAAAGGTGAGTTCACGGCCCCTAACTTTATCCGGTTTTTAAACAACAGGGGAGAAACATGTATACACTCTCAAACTCAATCTCTTTACGTTATACGAATTTAACGTCACATAACTATTCGGTAACTAAGTTAATGTTAATGTAATGTTATAGTCACTAAGCAGCTTTATCACTTAAGTCCTCGTCAATCTCTCGGATCGTTAGTATTGGGTTTAATAGCGGGGAGTTATAAGTAGTACTACTGGGCCCGACAAGCCCCATCCGAGCTAGTCGCGCTAGCCGACCGGGTATGGTCAACAGGTGAATAATTCGGCCTAACTTCGCCATGGTCAGTGATAGGCCTGGCAAAACGGAGGCACAACAGTCAGCTTCGATCGCGAACTCTTACGTGACATGACTTTAGGCTAGCTACCTATATATGTTAACATTGAACTTAATTACGAAACAACTATATTATCCCGGGTTGAGGATAATGGAAACAACAACTTATTATTCCGGGTTGGAATAATTGAAACAACAACTATATTATCCCGGGTTGAGGATAATGGAAGCAACAACTTATTATTCCGGGATTGGAATAATGGAACCAACACGTTATCCCGGGTTAGGGATAACGGGGAAAACAAACTATAACCGAACAAACGAATTTATGAAAACCTGTGAACTCACTCATCTTTAATGTTGACACTTGTTTCTTTACATGTTTCTCAGGACGCTAGGAGCTCTAGGTGCACGCACATGCATTGAACAAGACATCTTTTATCGAGTCTTATTTATAAATATTGTTTTGGGGGTTTTTCATTTGTTTTGGCGTTTGTGTTGGCGCCCGCTTCACTACTTATTTATGCTTCCGCTCAAACTTTAAAAACTGATGCTTCTGCTAAATATTGGTAACTAATCAAGACAATATAAAATCTACGACAAATGATTTTTGAAAACGTATTATCAAATCATATAGAGTCGTTCGACGTACTAGTGTTTCAGATTCTGGTTTGTTCACACGCCTCGCGGTAAAACTCCGCAAGTGGAAATTGAGGGTGTGACAATTTATGAAGGGCACGACCGTGCCATATGATGGCACGATCGTGCTTGATGATTTTCTGGGTTTCCTGATGCAGTTTATCACTTTTTTATGAAGAGCACGGTCATGCCAAGTGTTGGCACGACCGTGCGTGACGGAACCGCAGCCTGCAAAATCCCTTAAAATGCACCCAAAACCCCGATTTTTCAACACTTTTGCTTGGGGGTTTTGTAGATCGATCCAGAGTGAAGCACAACAACATAAAAAACACGAAAAACGGGCTTGAATCGGACGATTTAGACCAAGCCCTAAAAACTTTAAAGAAAACCTAACTTGAAGAACAAACCTTAAATATTTAACAACTACAAAGAGAAAGTGGAAAGATTCGTACCTGGAACGAAGCTTGGGATGAAAAGAATACAGATTTCTTGAGAGAAGGAAGGAAGTGTGGAGGATTCTTGAGTGAGTTTGTGAGATTCAAGTGGGGTTTTGAAGATTTTAAAGAAAATTGGGTTATGGACTTCTTCTGCAAATGGACCTGCACTATCAGATCTGACAGTGCCAGAAAACACTATTGATAGTGCCGGTTTTTTTTATGTTCAATAAAACCCAATTACAAATGTCACTTGAACCTGGATCACTCATGAAACACTTCCTACCAAGAAAAGAACCGAATTAACATACCTGAAGATCGACAATGTGTTCCAACATCCCCCGCGTCAAAGACGAACCGCAACCTGAAAAGAAACTAAGCAACCAAACAGAAAAACAACTGAAACCCCAAAAACATGCTAAGTTTATTTACGAGTCTTCAGCTAGACTCACCACCCCGAATT
This sequence comes from Scalesia atractyloides, assembly GCA_947069175.1. Classification (NCBI taxonomy): domain Eukaryota; kingdom Viridiplantae; phylum Streptophyta; class Magnoliopsida; order Asterales; family Asteraceae; genus Scalesia; species Scalesia atractyloides. The sequence goes on from CAMTDV010000011.1 coordinate 41,301,182, forward strand.
CATTTGTTCTTGGGGTGGAGGGTGACAACCTCCTCACTCCTATCCACTGGGCTGCCAACATATGACTTCGTCTGTGCCCGTTGACCTTGAATAAGCGGCCATCCTCATGGCTTATTTCCACTGCTCCGTAGGGGAACACCGACCGCACCGTGTATGGACCTGACCAACGAGACTTAAGCTTGCCAGGGAACAGCTTGAGACGCGAGTTATATAACAATACCTGATCACCCACCCGGAATTCCTTCTTGTCCTTTAGGCAGGAGTCATGGAGCGTCTTAGTACGTTCCTTGTACAGCTTGGAGCTCTCATATGCATCATTTCAGAGCTCTTCGATCTCATAGATCTGCACAAGCCTGTTTTTGCTCACAGCTGCCATGTCAAGGTTAACAGTTTTCAAGGCCTAGTATGCCTTGTGCTCGAGCTCAACAGGGAGATGACAAGACTTCCCATAGACTAACTTAAATGGAGTAGTGCCTATAGGAGTCTTGTAGGCCGTTCGGAAGGCCCACAGTGCATCATCCAATCTTTCAGACCAGTCCTTACGGCTGGCGTTCACCGTCTTTCCAATATGCGCTTAATGCCCCGGTTTGTGACCTCGACTTGCCCACTAGTCTGTGGGTGGTATGGTGTGGAAAACCGATGTCGCACACCATATCGGGACAATGCTTTTTCCAATTGAACATTACAAAAGTGTGTCCTCCGATCACTGATTAGCGCTTTAGGAGCACCGAAGCGCGCGAACAGCTTCTTCAGAAATTTGACCACCACCCTAGCATCGTTGGGTGGGCAGAGCTTGCGCTTCCGCCCACTTTGAAACATAGTCGACCGCGACTAGGATGTATCGGTTTCCGAAGGAAGTCGGAAAAGGTCCCATAAAGTCTAGACCCCAAACATCAAAAACCTCGCAGACTTGAATGTCGTTTTATGGCATCTCATGGCGTGCAGAAATATTGCCTGCCCTTTGACAGGCGTCACAAGATTTCAAAACTCATTGGCGTCCTTAAAGATGGAAGGCCAGAAGAATCCAGCATCAAAAACCTTTTTGGCGGTATTATTTGCCCCATGGTGACCTCCCGTAGGTCCCTCGTGGCAGTGGCGAAGGATGTCCCTCGCCTCATTGTCGTGCACGCAGCGCCGGATCATCTGATCTGCGCCCACCCTGATTAGATAGGGGTCATCCCATAGGTAGTACTTGACATCCGCAAAAAAAATTCTCTTCTGCTGAAAGGTGATCCCTTTGATCAGGATGCCGCTGGCTAGGTAGTTTGCGATGTCAGCAAACCATGGGGAGTCGTCATTTGTCTCGATCCTCATAAGAAACTCATGGGGAAAATTGTCATTGATGTTGGCCCCACGAACTTCTTTTCCCTCGTAATGCTCAAGACGGGACAAATGATCAGCCGCCAAATTTTCGCCCCTTTCTTATCACAGATCTCAATGTCAAACTCCTGTAGCAAAAGAATCCATCGTATCAATCTGGGTTTGGCATCTTGCTTGCCAAAGAGATATCGAAGTGCTGCATGATCCGTGTACACGATGGTCTTGGAGAGGATGAGATAAGACCGAAACTTGTCGAAGGCAAAGACCACGGCTAGGAGCTCTTTCTCAGTCGTGGTGTAATGCTCCTGAGTGTCATTTAAGGTCTTGCTCGCATAGCAAATCGGGTGAAAATACTTATCTCTCCTCTGACCCAAGACGGCCCCAACTGCGAAGTCACTCGCATCGCACATCAATTCAAATGGTAATTCCCAGTCGGGAGCTACCATGATTGAACTTCTCCTTTAACAGCTCGAATGCCTTCAGGCATTCATCAGGGAAAATAAACTGGGCATCCTTCTCTAGAAGCTGGGTCATCGGACGGGCGATTTTGGAAAAATCCTTTATGAATCGTCGGTAGAAACCTGCATGACCAAGAAAGCTCCTAATAGATTTCACGGATGTGGGCGACGGGAGCTTAGAGATAGTCTCAACTTTGGCCCGATCAACCTTGAGCCCCGCCTGTGAAATCTTGTCCCCAAGCACAATGCCCTCCTTCACCATGAAGTGCCATTTTTCCCAGTTCAATACCAGATTGGCCTCCTCACATCGGGCCAACATCCTTTTCAGATTCCCGAGACAATGGTCGAAAGAACTCCCGAAAACAGAAAAATTATCCATGAAGACCTCCATGGAATCCTCGATCATGTCGTGAAAAATAGCCACCATGCATCTTTGAAACGTGGCTGGGGCATTGCACAGTCCAAAGGGCATTCACCGGTAGGCAAATGTGCCATAGGGACATGTGAATGTCGTCTTCTCCTGATCCTCAGGAGAGATGGGAATTTGAAATAGCCAGAGAAACCATCAAGGAAACAGTAAAACATCCTCCCTGAAAGCCTCTCTAACATCTGATCAATGAAAGGAAGAGGAAAATGATCTTTCCTTGTGGCATCATTGAGTTTGCGATAATCAATGCAAACTCTCCACCCGGTGACAGTATGAGTGGGAATCAACTCGTTCTTCTCATTGGTCACCACTGTCATCCCTCCTTTCTTTGGGACCACCTGCACAGGACTAACCCAAGGCGAATCAGAAATCGGGTATATCAGACCTGCATCAAGCAATTTGATGACCTCTTTCTTCACAACATCCTGCATGTTTAGATTTAAACGCCTCTGATGCTGCACTATGGGTTTGAAGTCCTCTTCCATCAAGATCTTGTGGGTACAAAAAGATGGATTGATCCCTTTTATATCCATGATCTTCCAAGCTATCGCCTTTTTATGCTGCTTCAAAACCTCAAGCAATTGACCCTTCTCTTCTTCTGACAACCTAGCAGAGATGATAATGGGCAGTTGAGTCGCACCCTCTAAGAAAGCATACTCCAAGTGATCTGGAAGTCCCTTAAGCTCAAGTGAGGGTGGATCCTCAACCGAAGGGCGTGCTTTAGGCTCAGCAACGTGATCCACCACTTCAAAAACCTCAGTACGTGGGGGAGCCACATGACCTATCAGACAGGTCATCTCTTCAGCAGACTGGACCGTAGCAGGCGAACCAAAAGTCTCTCCTCCAATAAGCTGTGTGTCCACAACTTCCTCCTCAAACGTGTTATGAAGATGATCACTCACATATGTGTCAATAGTCTCGATAAAGTAGAGTGTATCATCATGGCTCTGTGGGTGCTGCATGGATTTCCCTATATCAAAGGTCACTTCTTCATCGTCCACCCTAAGAGTAAGTCTGCCGGTGCAGACATCGATCAACGCTCGAGCAGTGGCAAGGAATGGCCTACCTAAGATGAGAGGAACAGTTTTGTCCTCATCCATGGCCAAGATCACAAAATCAACAGGAAAGACAAACTTGTCGATCTTCACTAGCATATTCTCAACTATACCTCGAGGGTACTTCACTGAACGATCGGCTAGTTGAATGCTCATACGAGTGGGTTTTGGTTCTCCCAAGTACATCTTAGCAAAAACCACATAAGGCATGAGGTTTATGCTGGCTCCAAGATCAGCTAGTGCATTGCTGACTGACAAACTACCAATCAAGCATGGGATAGTAAAACTCCTGGGATCACTCATTTTCTGTGGTATCTTGTTCTGAAGAACTGCTGAACACTCCTCGTTCAAGGTCACATGCGAAAGCTCCTCAAGTTTCTTTTTGTTAGATAGAATATCTTTCAGAAACTTGGCGTACTTAGGCATTTGAGCAAGTGCCTCGACAAACGATAGGTTTATATGAAGTTGCTTGAAAAGCTCAAGGAATTTACCGTAGTGTTCTTCCATTCTCTGCTTCTTCAACCTCCCGGATATGGAACGGGAGGGACATACTCTCTCACTGGCTCCTTGGGACGTGCTGTACTTACTGTGTCTCGCCTCAGTTGCACCTCTCCCGGAGACTCAGTCTCAATCTCCTCAACAATCTCGTCGCCAACCGGCTTACTCGGAACAGCCGAAGAGACAGGCTCAGCGATCTTGCCGCTTCTCAACGTGATGGCCTTTACAGTAGCTTTCGGATTTGGCTCTGTGTTACTTGGAAGGCCCCCTTGCTGTCTCTCGGACAACATCTTTGCTATCTGACCAACTTGGTTTTCAATGGTCTGCATGGAAGCCTTTTGGCTTCTCAACTAACTCTCGTGCCTCGTGAAACGACCGTCATACTCCTTGAAGCGCTTTTCATTTTCGATTCTTTGAGAATTTTGACCAGCTAAGAGTTGACTAAACATGTCATGAACACTAGGTTCATTAGTGGAAGGCATCTGCTGAGGCCGAGGTGCACCGTCTCCTCCAAGAGCTGGGGGGCGTGGAACGAATCCGGGTGGATGCTGATTTGACGCTTCAGATTTCCAACTGAAATTTGGGTGATTCTTCCACCCCGGATTGTAGGTATTGCTGTAGGGATTATGCTGAGGATGGTACTGGTTTCCCATAAAATCTACATGCTCGTGTGAAACCTCTCCAGTCGGGAAATCGCCTACATGATATGCTCCCCCACTCGAGGAACCACTCGAATGGATCTCCATGATCAAACTTTGAAGATAAGGCATCCATTCGTGCTGTGATGGCGGTGAAGTCATTCACGTGATGAACTCCCTGTCTAGAACTCTTCCCTCGTGATGGCTGCTGTGTCCGATTCTTCATGGCGCATTTCTCTAAGATCTCAAATGCCTCGTTGGCATTTTCCGTGCCTATGTCTCCACCTGAATATGTATCGACCATCATCTGCCCTTGACCATCCAAACCATGGTAGAAGATCTGACATTGTTGCCACTTGGGTAACCCGTGGTGTGGGACCTTTCTCATGAGCTCTTTAAACCGCTCCCACACCTCATAGAGGGGCTCATCATCGTCCTGACGGAAGTCAAGAATCTTGGTTCTTAACCGAACAGTTTTCTCTGGGGGAAAATATTTTTGAAGGAACTTCTCAGCTAATTGATTCCATGTAGTGATAGATCCAGCTGGAAGTGAAAGAAGCCACTCTTTAGCTCCATCACATAAAGAGAACGGAAAGAGCCGAAGACGTATTGCATTCGATGATGCATCACGAATGGTGAATGTGGCACAATCCTCCGAAAACCCCGCGATATGGACACTAGGATCCTCGTGATCCTTGCCATAAAACTGAACCGCATTCTGCAGCATCGAAATGGTGCCAGATTTGATCATGAAATTATTATTATTTATTATGGGTGCATTGATGCTCGCAGGTAAACCCTCATGTGAAGGTTTTCCTATGTTGTTTAAGACGCTCGTTTCCTCTTCCTCTGCCATTTCTACGTGAACCTCGTGAAGTGTGTCATCTCCCAATGCGTCTGCCTCAATTGTAGCGGCCACCCCGCGGGCCCGCTCCCGCAGTCTTCGATGAAAATTACGCTCCGGTTCCGATGAAGGCTCAACAACTTCAGCAACTGGGGTTGAGGACATGCACGACCTGTAAGGAAAAAGAAGGAACACAATACCCTATGTATACACAAAGGTAAAAAGAAATAATTAATTACTTGACATATTTTTGTTGTTTTTTTTTAAATTAATCATGTGAGACAAAAAAACAACTAGACAAAATTTTTTGTACACTTTTCACAATGATTTAACAAGTAACTCCAACCATTCTTGAGAAGACCGAGTCCCCGGCAACGGCACCAAAAACTTGATGTGCGTGAATTAAATATATTTTTATTATTATAATTTTCATTCACACAGATTATGTTTTAAAATAGTTTTTACTTAAAACCAACTACACACATATAGAGCAAGTATACCGTCAGGTGGTACTATAGTTCGCTGGTAAGAACCGGATATCAATCCGTGGACTCGGTGTCTCACTACTAAATTTTCATTACTTTTAAACCTATTTCGATCAATGAGTTGATTTCTTGATTGTTTTTAAACTATCATGTAAAGATAAAAATTAACTGAATAAATTAACAAGAACAATATCTAAGAAAGGTTGCTTGAATTGAGTATCCACTAATAAACATATGACAACTTTTAAGGAAAACTAATGGTGATGCAAGTCTTAGAATCAACTAAGTTTCCAATCAAGGTCCCCTAGTTTTATAAATCTTGGGAAAATTATAATGAACAACATTTTAATCACCTAAGATTCATTCTTTAAGTTCTTTGCTAAATTGATGTTAATCTTTAATAATGAGTTAATTGTTAATCAAAACTCCTAACTCTACAAATTAATGAAAACTAACATGAACAACACATTAATCACCCTAACTTGGTTTCAAGTAAATGATATCTTCAACAAGCTCTTGACATGAATCACAAGCATGGTCATGCTAAACAACAACTTTGGCCTAAATCATCAACATGAACACAAACCATAGAATTCATATAAACATTCATAATATCTTTACAAATCCAAATGCAAGAATTCATACTCATATTCAAATCATCATCCTAATCATGTTAGCAATTATCTTTCCTAGTTTCATGCTATGAATCAAATCAACAACTAACAAGATTTAATAATCATATCTCTACATGGGCTTTCCAACACTACATGTAAATTTTTATGATCAAACATTCGTGAATAATAACTTTAAACATGAACATGCATTCCAAGAAACTTGAATAAATACCATCATGGAAATTAACATACAATAATCACCACATCTATTTCCATATTGTCAAGTGTTCATTAGCTTCAACAAAATTCAAACAACACATTGTTTAGCCTAGAAGGCTCATGATAACTAAGAAAAACATAAAGTAATATGGATTGTGCATGAATAACAAGTGAAATACTAGTGTTTAAGACAAGGTAATTAGCTAAATGAGTTGGATTATCAAGTGATACAACCTCCTAAAGGCTCCTTTCTTCAATCTCCGAGGTTCCAAGATCAGCTTCTTGAGAGATAAATCCACCCAAATGCTCCAACTCCCCTTCAAATGAGCTGAATTCACGTATTTAAGCTACTGAGCATTTGGCACGACCGTGCCACCTTTTGGCACGGTCGTGCTTGCTAAGTGTCAGGTGCCTTTCTGAGTTGTTGACCAAGTTTGATGCCAAATCCGGAAAGATCCGCTAAAATTTCCCCGAGGTGGCACGACCATGCCACCATTTGGCACGGTCGTGCTTATAGATATCGTACTCGGAAATGACTAAGTTGAACTCGGAAACTAGCTGATCAGGGCCTGTGATTGCACGCGCACGGTCATGCTTGGGGTTGGCACGATCGTGCCAAGTGTTGATTTGACTCGGATTGTGCAGTCTGATGATAGTGCTTGTGATAGTGCCGACTTCTGGACGCTTGGCATGGTCGTGCCAATGGTTGGCACGGTCATGCCATATCTGGCAGTTTGGCAGAAATGTTCCATTTTTGCTCCAATTTGCTCTAAAAGCCTTTGTTTCTTTACCGGGCCGAAGCCCGGACCTGCATTTTCACAAATAACTCAAATGAGTATCTAGATCAATGAAAGCACAATGAATTTCCGCATTAATGGGGAATATTTGATGTTTAAAAGATGTATAAATTCTTATACATCAAACATCCCCACACTTAAACTTTGGCTGTCCTCAAACAAACTAAAGTAAACAAAATTCTATCTTGCAATCATCTCAACTAGCGTTATATAAGCGCAAATAAATAACTTGGGTAAAACAAAACGGATTACTCGACATAAAAGGAAAAACCAAAAAGTATATGAAATATGGTTATGAGCAATGATCCATCTCAGCATCCCTACAAGTTTACCTTACATCTTCGCAATGTTCACACACACTCGGCTAAAATATAGGGAACATACAATTCAATGAGTATGTTTAGAACACTCGATGCCAAGACAATGACTATACGATATCATAAGCTTGTATAAGGATCAAACCTAAACACTTAACCAACACATATCAAAAATCAAGAGGTCTTGGGTGGGTTGTAATTTGGCTAGGGTCAAGGGTGTGGAAATGGATTTATAAAAGTGGCTAAAATGGCTAAAGACCGAAGGCTCTACTAACTTGAAGTGAAGAAAAATAAAACTATCCAAATAACTAACCGAGAGCTAGCAAACCATTTGGATGTATACACAAAATTGCTCTAGTAAAGCCAATTGACACGGCTTTTCTTTTTTTTCTTTTTTTTTTCTTTTTTTTTTGTTTTTTTGTTTTTTTGATTCACCAGGGAACTAAGTACGTTTACTAAGATAAAAACTGCAAGCTATGATGTTATGACTAATAAATTGATAAACTATACAAGAAAACTTACAAGTTAGTCTTAACCGGATCGGACTTTAAACCAAAAAAATGTGGGTTCAAAAAGAAAAGGCTAAATTGGCTGATTGGTGATATTTAGTGGTTTATATGAAATGAAAGGGAGAGGCTCAAATTGGTTTAACTAATGTGTGATTTGGGTGTAAGGATTATTGAAATTGGTTAAAAATAAAAGGTTTCCTACTGCCTCAATCATTTTTATGTTATGTGCTTGCTTTGTGTTCTCGAAATGCATGCCTAACACAAGTTCTAAATCGCGAAAGTTATCCGGCGCACTCAATCTTTGCCCGCAAAAACATGAGCAAAAATAATTCTAAAGCTATAAGGCTCAAAAATAACTCACGGAAACGGGCGTATTGGGTAATTATGCAAGGCAAACAGGTAGGAATTTTGCTCGATTTCTCACGCTCGATTTTATACAAAAAAGATTACTAAATGGTAACTTTTATTCGAGCAAATCCTTTTCGTTCACCTTCGTGAATTTATCAAAAACTTTTAGATTTATATAAAACTTGTGTTGAGTTGATTATTCAAGAGAGTTTTGTTATTATTATTATTATTGTTTTTTTTTCTTTTTTTTAGACAACCATAAACAAGCTTAACCACCTCCCCACACTTGAATTGTACATCGCCCACGATGTACAACAAAAAAATGAGCATAATGCAATAGTATAGCCTTGGTTTAAAAAAGCGAGAGGCGCACAAAAGCGACGAGGTCTAAAATTGAGGCGCAAAGCGCAAAAGCGGTGGGCTTTTCGTACCCGAGGCGCAAGGTCTTTTTATAATTTTTTTATACATATCCTATAGGTTTTTAGCTTCCTTTAACCAAAATATAGCTATAAATAAGGCTTTTATACCTTGTCCCACATAGGTGTGGGAACAAAGGGAATGGTTGTTTATAAGGTAAAACATTTATCAAACAATTGTAACTTTATGACATGTTTTACCACAAGTCCTACCCGCGCGCGTAGGGGTGGTGCTAACAATTGAGTTTCGGAGCTGGAATTTGGTTGAACTCGTGCTTGCCCGCACGTCATGCGGACACGAATGCAGCTCCAAAAACCCGGGCTGTTAGAAAACGCTTATTTTTACTAAAAAACAGTTTTTTTGTTGTGTATAGCCTCAGGTCCATCGGGCGCGCTTTTCAGGCCAAAAAAGCCCCAAATAAATGCGCTTTTTGGTCGCTTCCTGGAAAAACACAAGGCACTGAGTGGTAAAGCCCCATGACCTGCGCCTTGTTGCGACTCGCGCCTAGGCGCGCCTCAGGCGCGCTTTTTTAACCAAGAGTATAGCAGTGGAGGAAGCGGGAATACGAAAACTCCCCTGGTTTGCAAAGGCTAGAAATGGAGCGAAAGAAGGTAATATGAAACATTCCAACGCACCACTGCACCATCGAGCGACTAGCATATCATCAATTTCAAAACTGCACACTGGCAAACCTGATCAAGATTACTATAAACAACCCAACCCAACAATCCCTTATCATAGTTCAAAAATTAAACCACTAAATAAAAATAAAAATGTACGAAATCTAAAGCAACGGAGGAGTGTACGGACAGTCCAAAATGGTACACCCCTCAAACATAGAAATGCAAATGAAAGTATGACAGGAGCTGCAAGATCAGGGTTGGCCGCCAGATCCTGAAGGACCGGCATCATCCCGGCGGTCAAACCGGGATCTCCTAGTGAAGTGCGGTGGTGGCTGTGTGTACGGATGACCGAGCGAGCTTGCTAGATGTTGCTGAGACCCGAATAACCAGTCGAAGCTACGCCTACTTTGCTCGTACATAGCTTCCATAAAATTACCCTGACGATGCTGTTCAGCGTGGATCAAGTCCACGTCGTGTCATACAGCTTGCTGATCCAACACTAGCCCATCCATTCTTCTCCAAAGATCCAATGTAGACGGCTCATGCGGACCATACGCACCCTGCTCGTAACCACCACCAAAACCACCAAACAAGTGCTCCCAACTTGGGCTTCCAAAGCCCTGGCCTATTTCACCCATCTGAAGATGAGGGTCTGCTCCCCCAGCAGCCTCACCTGGCCCAAATCCTGGAGCATCCTGCATGTGGACGTCCTCGGCTCCACCAACATCGCCCTCTTCTGGATCACTTTCTCCCTCAGGAAGTGGGTCCCAAATCCTACCCAATCGATCCACCAACTTTGGGATGCCATTAACCTTACGAATCATATGCATGGCAGTCAGCTATGCCACATCAAGTAATCCATAATCACAAGCTATGGTAAGATCATCCAACCGCACCCTGTAGTGGCTTGCTAACCTGGTAGCGAATGCACCACCACAGATCCTCGATGTGGGGGTCGACCCAATACCCCTTTGGATGGACTCTGCAACACTAACTGCGACATTGCAGTTGGACCCCCATATGATGCAATAGAGGTGGAAAAGGTCACGGGTGGTGATGTTTCCAGTGCTATCACCCCGACCGCCGACTACGTGGAAGATGGCGTGCTCTATGATGCGGTGCAACGGGTCAAGAATCCATGTGGCCTTGGCTCGGCGTGGATCCCAGGCCCGACCCGGTACAGTGATCTGATCCCAGAATGCTGCTTTATCCGTATCAGCCTCCCATTCTTGCAGACTGCCGTGAAATAACTCGGATTCGATCTCACCTCCTCATATAATCCAAGTATCTGTCCAAACCTGCTGATCGATTGATGATGCCACTTTCGTCCCAGACGGTAACTAACACCAACTTTTTTCTCATAAACATCAGGGCAGGGGAAGATAAACCTGAACTAGGCAAAAAACTCGATAACTAATTCGACATATTGGGGCTCCGCCATTGCGAATAGGCGGGTCCAAGGAGGGGTCATAAGCTCCTCAAATCTTTCAGTCTGACCGAGTAGGTCGAGATCGACCGTTTGCAGCGTCCTCATAGGCTCGCTTAAGTGCCTCCGAGCCCACAGTCTTTCAACCTTCGCAACACAATGCCCTTCCCTGGCATTGTCGCTAAAACGAAGAAATGGGTGATTCATCTGCAAGAATAGAACAAAATCAGCAATTATAATGCGGAAAATCAGCAAAAACTGGTTAACAGACGGGCTCGCACGACCGTGCCATATATTGGCACGACCGTGCGTGCTTATTTCAGCAAGCCTTTATTAAGATGTCAATTTTATGAAGTTTTCTTGTTTTGTTCTTCATGAAGCACGATCATGCCACACTCAAACACTACCGTTCAGGAACGAATCTGGGTGAATTTTGTGGGAAAACTAGAAATTTTTATGAAGGGCACGACCGTGCCAAATCTTGGCACGATCGTGCTTGTTGAATTTCTGGGTAGGATTTCCATATTCATAAATTGTACTAAGAAAGAATGTAAAATAGACTTTAGGCAGATCTAGGATTTGCAAGATCCTCTTATCACTACCGAGCACTTCCAGCTTATTTTCGTATTGTACCTGCAAACTTAGTCTTTTGAAAATACACCAGCTTTCGCTGGTAAATACACCCAACTGACTCATTTTGAAAACATATAAAATAAAATGTTTTAAGTGCGTATTAGCACAAAATCTTTTATAACTTGGGAAAGTGGACCTTGCAACCTTGTTAACAGATTCACATGTTTGTCCATACATACAGGGCCCAGTACAAAAACCAAGACATGATTAACGTACATACCACTTATGAACTCACGAATGAGTTATCCCCAACAAATGTGGGTAGTTGCATTTAAGCGTCTGTCATGTGTATGCCTACACCCCGCGCTAAGGTCGTCGCCAATATATAATGTAATGAGCCGAGGATATCTAGGACATTGTAATTAACCCTCGATGTTTAAGTTATTAAACAAAACTTATTAAAATGGAATATGCGGATTTACTAGCCACAATCCGGCATTCGATTGATCCCATTTCTGACCAACGGTAATAATTTACCGTATCCCAAGCCCGTATAGGGAAAATAAGTTGAGAGTATTTACCTGCGCTATTCTTTGTTTAAACGCAATATTTATTAACTCGATCGTACACAAAAGTACTAAGTGAAGATAGCATTTACCGGCAAGTCTCTAGTCTGGATTATGGCATAAGCTAACCAATTAAATACTAACAGTCTTGTTTAAGTCATAGACTTAGACCGAGTAGTGTACATGATCAAAATGTTATCGCTTGATTAAACGATGATTGGATAGAATGTAGTTTAAACCTGACAAGTACTTTGACTTGTATAATTTGGGTAAACTATAAACATTCTGGATTTTGAGGCTTAAATGACAAGATTAGACCCGTTTTGGTTAATTTTCGTAAACTAATTACATATGCTTAACCATACAATATTAGCGATATCGGGTAACCGGATGAGTCATGGACAAGTTCTTATGCCATTACATTTTAAATAAGTTGTAATATCAGTAGGATATCAACTTATATGCCCGTTATGGTTATAAAGTGAAACTATGCCTCATAAGGGTGTTCCGGTAATTTTATGCTGTATAAAAGGAACTTGAATATAATTTAATGTTATAACTATAAGTATTTTGGAAAAATAATTAATTTATGATATATTATCAGTAGGATATTAATTATATGTGTAATTTATATTTTATGACCAAACTATGCACCGAAGGGGCATTTTGGTCATTTTACACATGGTTTATAAATTATTTGGGATTCTGAGTTCATATCATATACCTACTGTAAAAATGTTTAGAATAAGTTTTGAAATCAGTAGGTAACAAGTCTTGGTTGATAAATATGGTTTAAAACCATACTATGCGCCGAAACGACGCTTATGTTGTAAAATGACGATTTGTGTGATGTTTAATGAAAACTGATGTTATGATTAGATTATTGAGTCTTAGATATGTTATTTAATATAACATATCAGTAGATAAAAGAATTACTTTGAAAATATGTGATTAAAACCATTTTGTAAGCCACGAGGGCCTTACCGTCATTTATCGACATAATACAAGGACTTGTTTATAAACTCAGTTTATAATGTGTTTGGACATCCCAAATAATCCTACTTATAATATTACATCAGTAAGAAACTCATTTTCAAGTTCATTATCATTAAAACCTCTTTTTATGCAACAAGGGCATTTTAGTCAAAATGGCATAATTACGAAACTTGTGCATAAACTCAGATTCTGATTATGATCATGAAGTATAACCTCATAGGGTTATGCTACATTATATTATGATCATAATTCAACTTTAGATTAGTAGTTTACTAATCTAAATCGGGTCAGAATCGAAAGTCAAAGCAAAAGTCAAACTTCGGGCGACTTTCGGTTGCGAACTGACCCTAGAACTGTAATTGACGCGCCGAACATGTTCTTACATGTTCTAATAAATATTACCAACTTGTTTAAGTGTTAAAACAGGTTTCATAACATATATAAGATCAAATTATAACATTTTTGAAAAAGGCATGTTTGACTTTTAATATAATAACTTTGACCTGTCAATTGGTCTAGCAAACGTGATCTTCAGGAGGTGCCCTTTATAGGGATTAACACCAACCTTATTACAATCACTTAGCCATGTTCGTTACGAACAATGGCTGGACCATAATGGTCTTAACCGAAAGTCAAGGCGTTTTTCGTAAAACGCTTGACTTTTGGCTATAAAAGCCTGGAACACTTACAAGCGGTTCATAGAATGCAATAGAACTAAGTTGGATGCTCCTTTCAATTAGGAACTTCTAGAGGGGGGAGATAGAGTTGTGAATGAGAAAGGTGCAAGTTCAAATGGTGAACCTTGGCACCTATTTATAGTTGGAGAGCTTGAAGGAGGTGATGCCAGGTGTTAAGGGGTGTAAGAGGAAGCTTACAAGTGTCCTAAAACGTGGCATAGCAGTTTGGAAGACCATGGTTTCGAATAAAATGGTTTTTGGCAATTTATGCGGAGGCCAAGCAAATTTTCTGCAGACACAGGCCTTGCCTCTCGCGCCCCGCGAGCGCCCTATGGCCAGTTTCAAAGTTTGACACCTTTAGCCCCTTAACTTATAAAACCCTCTAAGACCTCCTAAAACACCTTTTTAGAATATTTAGCCCTCCCTAACCAATATTTGGCATACCCGGGAGTATGCCCGGATATTGTCGAGCTCTCGGTTCGTTAAAAGTTCACTCAGAGGTATAAATTAACATGTTGACACTTTTAACCACTCCATTATCCAACTTTCACATATTTACAGAATTGAACCCTCTCGTCCAACAAATGGGACATATAAGAGTTAGGACTTCGTAAAGGATCACTCAGAGGCTCATTATAAGCATGTTAACTCCGACGTCACTCGGCAGAGGCTGGGCATGTTGACACAACGGTCATTCAGAGGCCAAGTCTTAGCATGTTGACACTAATGGTCACTCAGAGGCTATGTTTTAAGCATGTTGACGCTAATGGTCACTCAGATGCTTGGTTTATGCATGTTAACATCAGAAGATCACTCAGAGACTTAGTTTAAGCATGTTGATGCTTTTAGTCCCTGTTGGTCTTTAATAGACTTAAAATAAAAAAGTATAACACGTGTCGCGATATTATTGGACACGATTTTACAGGGTGTTACAGATAGTACCAGCCCTGGCTTCGCTAGAATCGATATTAATTTCCCGTTATATCTAGGGATTAGTTAGTGAAATCAAAGACATGGTCAAGGCAGCTAGGTCACAAACTATTGAAGAAGCAGTTGAACTGGCTAACACGTTGACAGATGGACTGATTCACACACGTGAAGAGAATCAGAAAAAGGATTTAGCCCAAAAGATTTCTCAAGAACTATGTTCTGGTAATTCCTATAGAAGGAGAGGAGCAGGTCCATCATTTTCATCACCTTTATGTAGATTCTATAAAAGAAGGTATGCGGGAAGATGTGATAAGTACTACAACTTTTGCAAGACCCCTGGACATAAAGAAGAAGAGTGTTGAAGAAAAACTAACACTAAAATATGTTTTAGTTGCGGAGAGGCAGGCCATATCCGACCAAACTGCCGAAAATTAGCAACAGTACCTAACAACAAGGCTAAAGAAACCGAAGGACCCAAGAATAACATCCGAGCTTTTGTACTAATAGCACCAAAAGCAGAAAGGATTCCCGATTGATCACCGGTACGTTTCTTATTCATGACTTCTATGCTAAAGTATTATTTGACTCTTGTGTAAACCAAAGTTTTATGAATACTTCTTTTTGTAAATTACTCAATCAACCTTTAACTAAACATCATGAAGACTGTACGATAGAAAAGGCAAATCGAAATTCTGTCAACATACGCAAAATACTTCAGAAAGGAAAGGTCGAATTATTAGGACATACATTCACAGCCAACATGTTACCAATGAATCTAGCTGGATTCGATGTTGTGTTAGGAATGGATTGGTTGGTAGCCAATCATGAGTGAATATTGCGTGATCAAAATTCCATTGAGATTCGTACGCCAATAGGAGAAGGCATCATAATCCTGGGAGACAAGCCGGCAACATTATAACGCTTCGCATTTTTGTACTTTCCTTATTTAGAAAGTGTTATCGTGTTTCTATTAATGGAAACTTGTATTCGAAACACATTCGTATTTCATTTTCAACTTTGTAATCCGAGACTTTGATCGTAATAAAATTCATACTTAATACATACTTGTCTTGCATACATTCGATCATTAAATACATGTTTACATACAAACCAATACTTGTTATACGTGCAATTACTCATACATACACTCTCAATACTCAAATTATACTTACATACATGTTATATGCTTAAAAACATGTCACAACGCCAAATTTTAGCTTAAGCTCAGGGACCAAATTGCAAAAACTGCCTAAATTAGGCTCTGGCAAGGTGCAAAAGACAAGGCTCTGCCTCTCGCGGGTGGCGAGAGACCTCGATCCGCAGCAGAATGCTTACATCACCCAATCACCTCTAAACCTCATTTAACACTAAACCCTAACTAGTCACTATGTAAACAAGCTTCCTAACCCTCTTTTTCACTTTCCAAACACATTTAAATTATTAAAACACTCTCAAAGTCTTTGGAAATTCAAGTTCAAGGCAGAAACTTTTTAAGTATAAAAGTGAGTTCAAACTCACCTTTCTCCATCTTGTTTTCACCAATTCTTCCTCTACAAAGCTTGGAACACCTCTAGGAGTGTATCCATGGGTTTACCATGGCAAAACAAGGTGGAATATCACCATTTTGAGGTCAACTTTCTGTTTTGGAAGAAGACTTTACAAACTTTCATTAAACTTATGTTTTCCCATCAAACTTGTGTTCCTTGTGCTACTAATCAAGTCCATGGTTAGTAAGCTTGACCAAGATTGATTCATACAAATCGGGGGTGTAAATCACCCTCCAAACTTTTTGTTTTTGATAGAGTTATCAACCCACAAGTGATGAAACCATCCGAGCTTGTCATGATTCTTGTGACAAGAGTTGTGTTTTGGTATAGGTGTGAATACTTGGAAGCCTTGGCTATCCTACCTTCATTCGACCACATCACTTGATGTTTTCATCTTGCTATCCCAAGTGGTTTGCAAGACCCAAAGTGACTTAACCCCGTCTAGCCTCCGACACTTAGTTAACTCTTTCTATGTTGGGAATGGCTCACCCGGGTTAAAGCTTGCTTGGCTACTTGGCATAGCAAGAAGTTGTACATTTCCTTTCATTCATGACCATCCGAATCATCCTTGTGATGATTTGTGGATTGGTGAATCTTACAAATGAGGTTAAAGGATGTTATCCTCCTACCTCCATGCTTGACTTATATGACAATCTATGATAATCTTGATAGATTTAGCTTATTATTATATAATCTATATGATATATATATATATACATAACCGAATCCTTGATGATAATCAACATGGTTACTTGTCATGGTAATAGGTTATATTATCTAAGTCTTGAACCCCTCGTTAACGATTCTAATGGGTATCTTGACCCATGAAATCACATCAACCCATACGGGACTTATAGTGTCAAGAGCGAGGGTTTAAGTCTAGATAATTACTCTCATATACATACTTTCGCATACTTTAAATCTGAATCCGAATCCTCCATTAACCTCCAAATACTCACACACCTTCGTTTACCCCATGTAGGGTAACCTCAGTGTTCCATCCTCAAAACTCTCCAACTCTTCACAGGAATAACAAAGGAAGCTTTGCAAAACCGTGAGTATACTCGACCCCGTTTTATTCCATCCTCCAAACTCTCCAACGCACCACCCGTAAACGTGAGGTCATGTTAAGTCAAACACATACGGTCTTTTCATTGCTATGAATAGATTACGCTAGCGGGAAACTTTGGGTTGACTTGTATAATTGCATGATAGTTTAATGTAAGTTAGCCTCGATATTAGACATTTATGCATGAAGATTTGTCTAAAACGTTTATACAATGCTACTATTCAAACTTGTATACTCGCCAATGCCTTGTGTGTTGAAATATACTTTAACATGTAATGGAGGTTGATTGTTGATGATGATGACGTTGGAAACGAGTAGGATGACTTAGATACTCATCTAAATTTTATATTAGAAGTGTTGTTGTACTTGTATCTCGTTTCAAACATGTTGTATTTGATTTCAAACCGTTGTACTTGATCATTATCCATGAAATGAAATTTTGTTATTTAAATACTTGTTTTTTATTATCGTTATGAAGTCTCGAGCAATCTCGTTCGTCCCACCCTGATGTTTCCACCATCGGTTGGGGTGTGACAAACATCAACAAAATTCATCTATGTTATGAAAGCTGCAAGCTACGCACGAAGAGGATGAATAGTGCATATGATCTTTGTGATCATTAGCACTAAAGGAAAAGAACTAAAAACTAAAAGATAATTCTGTAGTATCAGCTTTTTCAGATGTTTTCCAAGAAGATCTACTAGGACTACCAGAGGTTGAATTTATAATTCACTTAATACCAGGGACTACGCCGATTGCCAAGGCACCCTATCGTTTAGCACCAACAGAGATGTTGGAACTGAAGAAACAACTGGATGAATTATTAGAAAAGTTTCATACAACGTAGTTCATCGCCTTGGGGAGCACCTGTTTTATTCATCAAGAAGAAAGATGGATCGATGCGCATGTGTATTGACTACAGAGAATTGAATAAAGTCCAATTTAAAATCAGTATCCACTACCGAGGATCGATGATTTATTCGATCAACACTAACGAGCTCAAATCTTTTCAAAGATAGATTTACGATTTGGTTACCATCAACTGAAAGTGCAAGAAGAGGACATTCCTAAAACTGCTTTTAGAAAAAAGGTATGGAAATTATGAGTTTACTGTTATGGCATTTGATTTAACAAAAGCTCCAGCTGCATTTATGGACATGATAAACAGAATATGTAAACCATACCTGGATAAGTTTTAAATTATCTTCATAGATGATATACTTATTTATTACAAGAGCAAGGAAGAGCATGCTAAACATCTACAAGTACTTCCAACATTATTGAGAAAAGGAAAGCTTTATGCTAAATTCTCAAAATGTGAGTTCTGGTTGCAAGAGGTACAATTTCATGGACATTTAATTAATCACGAAGGAATTCATGTGGATCCTATAGAGATCGAGGCGATTACCAAATGGAAAGTCCCTAATTCACCAACATAAGTTAGAAGTTTTCTTGGATTGGCAGGATACTATAGTCGCTTTATTCAAGATTTTTCTAGCATAGCCATTCCATTAACCAAGTTAACATGTAAATCAGTTAAGTTTGAATGGGAACCAAAACAGGAGGAAGCTTTCAAAATCCTAAAACAAAGATTAACTAACGCACCGATACTTGTTGTTAGGTCCTATAAGTGTGAGACTGAAGCATCAAATATATGCAACGGTCTATAGTGGTTAACTAGGTTAGTTTATATCAGGTTTGGACCTTGAATAGGTCACTTGGGCATGCCATAGGCCATGTGGGCCAGGCAAGCCCAAGGGAAGCCCATGAGGGGCATGGGAAAACCCTAGATATAAATAGAATATTATGTCATTCCTATGGTGGTAATTGAGAAAGACTTTGGAATTTCTCTAGAGAGAGCCTCCATCTTGTACCAGACGGTTTTGCTTGTTCAAGTAATAGAATCGTGTGCAAGGTGTTAAAGTTGGTTCTTGTTGTTCTTCGTTATTTTGGTTTTCTATCACCAAGTTTGGATTCCGCCCATCCTTGATGATTGTGTGATATCAGTGTTAGATCTGGATTATCGGGACTTACAAGTGGTATCAGAGCCTGTTGAACCTGTTTTCCAGGCTCAGATCTTATATTACACGATTCTGTTCGGTTTCTGCTGAAAAACACGAAGAACACGAGAAGATTCAAGCATTTGATCAACATTCAAGGATTTCGGATTTTCTGGTTACATTTCGGACAGATTTCGGATCATTCTGCTGCATTTTGGATTGATTTTGGATTAACCTTTTGAATATCGGATTCAAAGTCGTTGAAGATCCCGAAGAACACGAAGGAGATTCCATATCAGATTCATTCCGGACTACTGTTCATCAACTTTCTCAACAACTTTATCCGGATTTCTTGCAATCCGGATCGGAATACGATTGATTTCAAATAAGGATTCTTCATTCCGGATTTGATCTTCATTCCGGATTTGGTCTTCATTCCGGATTAGACTTCCATTCCGAATCAGACTTTGCATTCCAGATAAGGCCTTATTCCGGATTCGATTCTCCATTTCGGATTCATCTGAGTTACTGTTGCTGTGTATCTGATAGCATTCCGGATTACTGTTCCGGATTCTCATTTCGAACTGAAACAGTGCATCTCGGATACCATCTCGGATCACTATTCTGAAATCACCATTTCGGATTAGTATCTTGGATCACTGTTTCCGGATTCCATCTCGGATTGTTAATCCGAGTTACTGTTCCGAGTTGTACCCTTAAAGGTGGAAAGTTAACCAGCTGACGTAACCGGATTTAAACGTTTTCAACGTAGAATTTGATCCATAGACAATCTTGACAAACCGGGTGCACGGTTAGACTCGTGTGATTTTTAGGGCAAAAAAAGGCACAAAAATTCCTAAAATCACCATCGGACATTATATATTATTGGAATCGTATCGTCGAGACGAGTCTAACGGTACATTTTGTTAAAAACAGTTTTCAGACATTTTTTATCGTGTTTACCGGTACGGTTTCGATTATCCGAAGATGTTTGCAGCCCAAGCTCAGCACTCGAACATAGCTCTCGGTGCAGCACAAAATCAAAACCCGAGCCTGCGGGATGAAGTGAAGGAAAAGCTGAATGATTTTATAGGAGACTACAATGTTGATCCGGTTGCTAACTATGTGATGCGTTTGCTTGAACGTGGGAGGTGAAAAGAGGAAGTAAGAGATGAGTTGGATAGCGTTTTAGGAAATGACAAAGACTCCTTTGTATCTTGGTTGTGGGATCGTTTACAATCAAACCAAGATCTCAAGATCTATACGCTAAATCAACAAAGTATAATCCTGAAGAAGTGTCCGAACAGAAACCTCAAGCCCAGCAAGCAGCGATCAGCAACCCAGCATCCCAAACTCGACCTCAAGCCCAAACTCACGCTGACAAATCAAGCTCGCCCATTGACACAGTCAACTATCTTTTGTGCACCGAACCTTGTAGGAATAAGGTTGCTCAACTCAGGGCTCTTAATTCCAAAAGGGCCGATGAATACAACAATGCAATGGCTCAGTGCATCAGCCTTCGAGAAAGTAACAAGTTACTCACAGAAAAGTTAAAGCACAAAAGAAAGACATAGCTCAGCTTCACCTTGACGTAAATCAACAGAAATGTTGGGTCCATGATTATAAAACTAGATTGGAATCAAAACCATGGAATGCGACTTGGTAAGGGTTGAGCTGGGACTTCTTACTGGAAAATATCAACAAAACGAAGTTAATAAAAAGAAGTTTGATACATACAGCAAGCTTGTTCAAGACGTGTGCAATGTGCAGCTAGCATATAAGGGGAACAAAGGGAAGGGTTTGGGATTCAATCAGGTTGCCCCACCGTATAATCACAATTACACAACAATGCCTAAAACCGACGAAGATATTGAAAAAGCACAGCATATGGTGTACGACAAACCAAGTGATTATTCGTCAGACATACGGGAACCATCTAGTGTTGTTGACTCTTCTAATGAGTCAGCTATTGAAGAGAGACCTGACGTGAACAAGGCTCCAAGCGTGCAAAACAATCTGAACCTTCTACTTCCGACGAAAAGGTTCAGAGCAAGCTGAAAGAGCAGAAACGAGCAAATCAGATACGAAGAAAGCAGAAGTCCAAACGTCAAGGACAATCAAGCTCTCCAAAATCATCAGTGGGCAGCAATAGCCCTCAAAAGGATAGTGTTGTGAAAAATGCTTTTGTTAAGCCGGTCTTTAATGGCAAATGCGAAAAATATGCTTTTGACCATGCTAGCAAAGCTTTTGAAAAGATTGGAGAGATTTCTGAACAAGACTTGCAGTCTAAACAAAAGAAGAAGAATCCAAAGAAATCTCCACAACAGAAGAAGGCCCTTGCAAACGACAAGTACAGACATCCAAATTCATCTTCATCTGCAAGAAACGTGCAAGGATATCAAGCACAGAAGGGATTAGTTCATCCTTCAAGGCCTGCACGAGCAAATCAAGCTGATCAGAATGCTTTACATGTGAAGAGACAAACGTGCTTCAATTGCGGCATTCCTGGTCACATCGCTTGAAACTGCACACATAGTCCCCATGTTTCGTATCATGTTAAAAATCAGAAGGTTACACCTAAGGATAAAAATCATTCAAAGCCGATGAAGGTATCATCACCTAAGGCAATGAAGAATGTGAATCACAAGGTTAAACCATCTGATGGGGATTGGAATGTTGCCAAAAACAAACGCAAGGTTGTTCAGAAACAAAAATCTTTTTTCTAAAACGACTAAACCTGAAACAGCCAAAGTTGCTCAATCAAAGGCAACAACTGCGTTTGTTAAAACGAAGCAGATTTGGAAAACCAAATCCAAGGCGATAGCAACATCACCAATCCTCGAAACAAATAGGGACTTATGTCTAAAAGAAGTGTCTTATTTTGATGCTTCAGGGAAACCCAGGACCACGATGGCCTGGATCCCACTGTCTTACTAATCTCCTTGTTTTTCAGGAATAACCAAGGAGGAGCTGTTGACAACCTCTGGAATGTTGATAGTGGTTGTTCCAGGGACAAATTGGATAACATCTCACTGTCGCAAAAGTTCATATTCTTTTCTTGAGTGTGATGTTTCCTTCGGAAGAGATGAGGTAAGAAAAGATCAGCGGAAAGATACAAATTTAAATTTCGTGCTGTAATTTGAAATTGATTAGTTTTAATCTAATGACGGAACGGTTAAGCAAAAACAACAAAAATATTTTCCTCTTCTTTCGTTTAAAACTTTGTGCATACGTTTTCTTTATTAGGTAAATTTGTGCATAAAGTATGATGCACAAATTTAGGGGGGAAGAGAGCAATATATGTATATATGTATTGTTTGAGGGGGAGAAAATCAGAAAAATACCAAAAACATTTGAAAAACTAAAAAAATACAAAAGGTCTTTTTGTATCAAATGGGAAATGAAATGAATATTCGTGATAAAGGGTATGGCTGACATATGTAAGGTGTCGTAGCTGAAAAGACTAGGATCTAATGTGATATGTTGGTAGGCTTAACACTCAAAGTGATTAAAAGATACTAAGTGATATAAACATAACGAACTATGTATCTTGTGGGTAACATACTATAGGCGTATGATTTTATGGTCTTAAATCCTGCGTTGATAGATAGCCAACGTCTGAGGTTTCGGGTCTTTATGCTGTTGAGTCATCCGGGGATATCTTGGCTACCATTATGTTGAATCCAGATTATATGCAGACCTAGGTACAGTCAGGATATCTTTCTAAAGAGCCAAAATAGAAGGGCCAAAACCTTAAAAGAAAGGAAATCTCATCATGAGAAAATTC
The DNA here is from genome assembly GCA_947069175.1 of Scalesia atractyloides. Classification (NCBI taxonomy): domain Eukaryota; kingdom Viridiplantae; phylum Streptophyta; class Magnoliopsida; order Asterales; family Asteraceae; genus Scalesia; species Scalesia atractyloides. Next base: position 41,324,322 of record CAMTDV010000011.1, read on the forward strand.
CATGAATTCAAACATACCAAATAAGGTATTTGCCTAACCCTTGTCAGACACTATTGGTCACTCTGCTGTACGAAAGTACTGACCTGTTCACCAATAGTCTGACGTTGTAAAAGATAAAGGATGATCTCAGTATATTCACCTGCTACGATGAATCGTTGTGCTTACCTTGATCGCGGGGGTAGGTCATGGTATGGGACGCACAGATATTATAGTATAATACTACCTTAAGCATATCACGAAGTTGAAAAATTGAAAGTTGAGCATTAAAGTTTAAGTGGACAAACATATCGACAATCGCATAGACCAGTCTAAATAAGTTTGCACTGAAAAGTGTTCCTTGGTCCGCCTGAAAAAGATTTTGATCCCATTGCAATTGTATAGTTGTAACTATTGAGTTAGTTTCTTTGTTTATTTGTGTTTTTATTTTTATTTTTATTTTTAAAAAAATTTAAAAAATAATAGAAAATTCAAAAATCGAAAAATAGAGTGCTTTATTGATTTTATTAAAAAATTATTAACCATTCTTGAAGATTTGATTAATCATCAAAGGATGAAAGAAATTTGAATTTCAATCCGAGTACAAGTACTTGGATGTACCAAGTGTTCATGCGATACTTTCCCTGTTGCGTAAGAATGTTTGCTTATAAATTTCTGAGAATTGTGCAGATCTTGATTTAGATCAAGAAACAGGGGTTGCTGAAATTGAGATGTTGTTAGTTGCCGACAAAGCATGAAGCATCACAACAGCAAAGTGTACCTGAGTCAGAAGAACCAGATGCCAGTCATCGTCTGACAGTGATAGTACATTTGAAGAAGTACCTGTGAACCTACTTGCTTGAAAGAGAAGATTGAAGAAGGAAAGAGTTGCTAAGATTCCTCCTCTCGCATTCTTTTTGACAAAGATGTTTCAAGCAAAGCTGATCAAGATTCTGATATGAAGCTAATCACAAGAGCTGAAGAAAGAGACCCAGTGCTGAAAGTTTGTTGAAGAAGTGTGAGACTGACTTCCACAACACTTGCAGCATAGCGACAACCATAGATTCTGTTGAAGATATTGCTACATTGATACTATGAAGACTATTTGATGCATCAGTCTAGGGGGAGATTGATAGGTCCTATAAGTGTGAGACTGAAGCATCAAATATACGCAACGGTCTATGGTGGTTAACTGGGGTTAACTGGGTTAGTTTATATCAGGTTTGGACCTTGAATAGGTCACTTGGGCATGCCATAGGCCATGTGGGCCAGGAAAGCCCAAGGGAGCCCATGAGGGGTATGGGAAAACCCTAGGTATAAATAGAATATTATGTCATTCCTAGGGTGGTAACTGAGAAAGACTTTGGAATTTCTCTAGAGAGAGCCTCCATCTTGTACTAGACGGTTTGTTCAAGTAATAGAATCGTGTGCAAGGTGTTAAAGTTGATTCGTGTTGTTCTTCGTTATTTTGGTTTTCTTGAAGATCAACCAAGTTTGGATTCCACCCACCCTTGGTGATTGTGTGATATCAGTGTTAGATCCAGATTATCGGGACTTACAATTGCTCTACCAGAAGGAACTGAAGATTTTATAGTATACTGTGATGTATCAAAATGGAGTTTTGGATGTATGTTGATGCAACGCCAGAAAGTGTTTGCTTACAACTCTAGATAATTGAAGAAGCATGAAGAAACTGCACAACGCATGATCTGGGAATTAGGAGCAATCGTTTTTGCTCTCAAAATTTGGAGACATTATCTTTACTAGTAAGTTCACCATCTTTACAGATCATAAAAGTTTAAGATATATTTTCGGGCAAAAAGAACTGAACATGAGGCAAAGACGTTGGATGGAGATGCTTAGTGACTACAATTGTGATATCAATATCACGAAGGTAATGCTAACGTAGTAGTTGATGCTTTAAGTCGTAAATATCATGAGAAGCCACGAAGTGTACGCGCTCTCAGATTGAACCTGCATATAGACCTAATGGAACAATTGAAAGAGACTCGGGAAGCAGCAATCAAGGATGATGTTGAAGGATTAAAAGAAATGATGAAAGAATTAGAAAAAGGAACAAATGGAATTTGGAAATTTCATAAGAAAAGAGTTAGGGTACATATCCAAAGAAATTTATGAAACCGAATTTTAGAAGAAGCTCATAAATCCAAGTGTACGATGCATCCTGCAAGTGACAAGATGTATCAAGATCTAAAGAAAAAATTGTGGTGGATAGGAATGAAAAAGGACATAGCAAATTATGTTTCTAAGTGTTTAACTTGCTCACAAGTTAAAACTGAACGTCAGAAACCTTTAGGTTTATTTCATCAATCTGGGATGCTAGTTTGGAAATGGGAATTGATAACAATGGATTTTGTTACCAAACTACCAAAGACATGAAAAGGTAATGATACAATCTGAGTGATTGTGGATAGATTAACTAAGTTTGCACAGTTCTTACCAGTGAAGGAAACTTTCACTATGGAACAATTAGCTAAGCTGTATGTGGATGAAATAGTCTCATTACATAGAGTCCCTTTATCTATTATGTAGCATCCACAAAAAATGGATCCTAGAAAAAAACGAACCATTTTGAAAATCAAATCCGAACAATTTGTAAACCGGTTCGAATCGTTACAAATAACAATATTATATTTGACCCTACTCCGATTTTAAGAAACTTAGGTCTTAAGTTAGAGAAAAATAAGCTCGTCCTAATGGTATTTCCGTATTTCTATAAAACGTCATATTTTTTCAAGTTAGAGAAAAATAAGCTCGTCCTAATGGTGGTAGTTTAGTTTTCGGTTGATGAACCCATATGTAACTTAATCAATTTCGACGCTTTAATTTTCTCAAAATCCAATATTGCATCATAAATTCCAATTAGACATCATGAGTACGTTTTGCGACTTAGTAGCAAACCCTCTAATGTATTCAAGTAATCTTAATGCCATGACGTTTTTCATTTCCGCATCTCTAGCAAAAAAAAGCGATTCCTTCATTTGGGTATCCAGCCCTTACTAGGAATGTCACTGCCTGAATTAAGATTCCAGGCCTTATTTTTTGGTTAAACAAACCCTCAGCTCTTGTTACCTGACGCACACAAGAACCAATCTGACTCCAAGATTTAAGTTCCTAGTACTAATACTAACCCATATCACTTATGCCTATGAAAAACCGTACACGTCTTCTTACCTGAGTGGTTTTCTATTAATTTCGGGACGAAATTCTTAAAAGTATGGGAGACTATAACATTCACAAAAAATGGATCCTAAAAAAAAACCGTTTTGAAAATCGAATCCGAACCATTTGTAAACCGGTTCAAACCGTTACAAATAAAATATATTATATTTGACCCTACTTTGATTTTTATGAAACTTAGGTCTCAAGTTAGAGAAAAATAAGCTCGTCTTAATGGTATTTTCGTATTTCTATAAAACGTCATATATTTTCAAGTTATACGAGAAAAACAAGTTAAGCAGCTTAATTAATTATACGTATAAAATAATTATATATTATAATAACAATATCAAAACTATCAACCCACGTGCACTTCTAAACGACACTTTATTTTATTATTATTATATTTATAGTCAAATAAATAAATGAATTCGATTTATTAGGATAAATTAGAATGCATATTATATATATATATATATATATATATATATATATATTTGCCCTTGTCGTTTAGAAACAAAAATTAATTAATAAACAGTGATATGCATAATTTGCAAATGGGGGCATGAAAGTCGCAAATTATCTAACCCGATTTACGGCCTAACTTTATGAAGCAAAACCCTTGTTAATTAATACCTAAATCAGCCTCTTTATGATTACAATTTGCTCTAGCACCGCCAGTATTATTCACGAATCTGATCAACCGCACCGCCGTGACTCTTATTGTCTCTTTAGCTATCGGTCCCGATTCAGTCCGCGACCAAAACCACCATCACCTTCACTGCACGAACTGCCGTCACACTTCGCCGAAGAACAAGCTTCATCAAAGCTGCAACACCTTGCCTCCGCGAACTAGACTTGTCGCCGCACACCGTAAGTGTTTTTAACCCTGATCACTAGTACGATACCCTGAAACCCTAAACTTTGCTCCGTAGTAAGTGTTTTTAACCCTGATCACTGGTACGATACCCTGTCTGATCGATCTGAAACCCGTCAACGGATGTCAAAGTGTTGCCTGTATAAGGCTATACTTTGTTAACTACATTGGGATTTTGATCTCGTGATTTATCGTTAAAGTTTGAATTGGGTTTATACACTAATATGTGTGGCATTGTGCTTTTATTAGGAACCCAGTGTTAACACCAGGAGACTATAGTAATAAACTCTACATCTACAAAGTGAGTCATTCTCTTTTTCTCAAATACTTTCAAAACCCTGAATGTTTTCTAGTTGTATTTACAGGTATTAAGTCTTTGTATTCTGACATTACTGCCAGTATGTGGGGTTTTGTATACACTACTAGTACAGCATTGTTATTGGATAAAGAGTTAACCAATAATAATATGACCATAGTCACAGGAACTGTCACTGTGACAAATACTGATTTGAGTAATTGATAGATATAAACAAATGGCAAAACTCTTAATATTGTAAATTATAACAATGTGTCTTTTTATATAATTAAATGAACATGCCAGTATTTTTCGCTGATAAAATGTTTTTTTGTAAACGCGTTTCTAGTAACTTACTGTGAAAGTAGAAAAAGCATGCTATGAGGCAATGAAGGCTTAAATAAAATGGCTATGTTACCAGAACAAGGAAAAGAAATCATGTTTTATCAAATAGGGTTTATCCCTATAAAAAAAACATTTGTTTGTAATATGGGTTTTATCTCAATTGTTTAATATTAAACTTTGGTGTTTTACAAACTCTAAATTTTCCTAACGACGATCTTGATGATATTTTCCGCTGCAAATTTAATAAACACCGGTACCACTTGTAACTGCTCATGGCTCCCGTCCAGCGTGTGGTCGGGGGCTGTGACATTAGAGGTGTATCTATAAATTAAGAGGGAAAACGTTCTTATTTTTTTGGGTATCTTAAAATGCTACTTCCTCATGCATTATAATACACTAGCAATAAACCCGTGCGATGCAGTAGGAGCGACACATCGTATTACGATACTCATTTTTTGTAGTTTTCTTATTAATATAATAGTTAATATAGCATCCTTGTGATATATATGCATCATAAGCAAAGTAACTGGGTAATCTATTTCATTGTGTTGTGCATGGTTGAGTCGGTTCAGTTATTATTCTCAACCGAAACCGAAACCAAAGTTATTAGTTAGTCTATTTTATTAACCAATCAGTTTTCGGTTAATCACTTTAGTTTATTCGGTTAGATTGACGATTTTTTATTTGGTTTATTTAATTTCAGTTAATAGCAAAACCAGATTTGGGCTAAAAATTTTTGCTTAAAAATATATGAAATTGAGGTATAAATACGTGAAATGAAAGTATAAATATATGAAATATATGAAGTGCATGTATAAAAACTAGAAATATATGAAAATATTAATGATTCGGTTTGGTTCAGCTAATTTTGGTTAAACGTGAGTACAAAAAAATGATAACTAGTTTTTGGTTAATTCGGTTTTTAGTTAATTCAGTTTTCGGTTGATTTTGGTTCGGTTTTGTCTATTTTCAGTTTGGTTTAGGTTAATGATTTAGTTATTGCTCACTAATAATTGGTTTCAGATAATAAATAATAATTAACAGGGGCGCGCGCGATGCAGAGGGAAACATAGATATCGCCACGGTGTGCATTGTTCGGTTGGTTAGATTCTTATCATCAACCGAAATGGAGGTCATCGATTAGTCTATTTTATTAACCAATCCGATTTCAGTTAATTGGTTTGGTTTATTCAGTTAGATTTGCAATTTTTGGTTTGATTCATTTAAGTTCGGTTAGTTGTCAAAACCAAACTTGGGCTAAAACTTTTGATTGGAAATACATGAAAAATAGGTATAGGTACATGAAATGGATGTATAGGTACTTGAAACGGAAGTATAAATACATAATATGGGGGTGTAAATATGAAATACATGAACTGAAGGTATAAAAGCTAGAAATATATGAAAATATGAATGGTTCGGTTCAGTTAATTTGGTTAAACGAGGGTACAAAAAATCGATAACCGTTTCTGGTTAATTTGGGTTTCGGTTAATCAGTTTTTAGTTAATTCAGTTTTTTTGTTGATTTCGGTTGAGTTTCGGTTAACGATTCAGTTATTACTCACCCTTAGACATTGATAATCACGTAACATAACAATTTTTAATTAAAAATTTATAACAATACTATACTCAAATTAAAGAGAATAGAATACTCGTTTATATGGTGTAGGTTAAAAAAAATTATTAGTGTACCAAAAAGTTGTGACCATTTAAAAATTGAGGGGGTTGGTTTTTTACAAGGGAATAAAATATAACTACTAACTAATTATATATAATTTTGTTAAAGACGAGATATTAAAGTGTAATCTAGATTAGAGAATCAAATTGACGGTATTTAATCACTTGAATTCTGTAACTATAAGTTCGTTGGGATTTAATTCCTTGTACAATAAGGCATCTACTTGTACCTTTTAATCCATATGTTAATACTGACCAAAACAACCATCGAAACATCGACAAAAATTTCGTCACGGTACTTTCGTATTTTTTAAAAGCAATGTAGTTTATAAAAAATGGCAAGAATACGTAAAATAATTATACGTTTGTTGTAGAGTGGGAAAAGTGTAATTAATTACCCATATGTATGTTAAAACTAAGGAATTTAAGTGTAATAAGATAAGGGGCTAAAATATAATTATTGTTAAAAAGACCAATTTACCCTCCTTTTAGGGGTGCATTTATAAATTAAGAGAGAAAAGTTATTATTTTTTTGTATTTTAAAATGTCTCTCCCTCATGCATTATAATATAGCATAGACTAGTAGGATACCCGCGCGATGCGGCGAGAGCGACACATCGCATTGCGATACTCATTTTTTGTAGTTATCTTATTCATATACAATTTATTGTAATATCACTGTGAAAGATATACGTGAAGGAATCGGGTAATCTATTTCATTGTGTTGTGCATGGTTTTGTTGGTTAAGTTATTATCCTTAACCGAAGTCGAAACCAAAGTCATCGGTTAGTCTAATTTATTAACCAATCAGTTTTCGGTTAATTACTTCAGTTTATATTCGGTTAGATTGACGGTTTTTTATCTGGATCATTTAAGTTTAGTTAATAGCAAAACTAGACTTTGGCTAAAACTTTTGTTTAGAAATATACGAAATTGGGGTTTAAATACGTGAAATGAATGTATAAAATATGAAACAAGATATAAAATATGAAATATATGAATTGTAGATATAAAAGATAGAAATATATGAACGTATGAATGATCCAGTTCAGTTCAGCTAATTTTGGTTAAACGAGAGTACAAAAAAAATGGTAACCGGTTTTTGGTTAATTCGGTTTTCAATTTTCAATTAATTCAGTTCTTAGTTAATTTTGGTTCGGTTTCGTATGTTTTTGGTTTGGTTTAGGTTAACGATTTAGTTATTGCTAACCAATAGGTGCGCGGGATCCACATACATTAGCACGGTGTGCATTGTTCGGTTGGTTAAATTATTATCCTCAACCGAAATCGAGGTTAACGACAAGTCTATTTATTAACCAATCTGTTTTCAGTTAAGCGGTTTGGTTTATTCAGTTAGATTGATGGTTTTTGGTTTGATTCATTTGATTTTGGTTGATATCCAAAACCAAACTTAGGCTAAAACTTTTGATTATAAATATATGAAATGGATGTATAGATATATGAAATTGAGATATAAATACATAAAATGGGGTATAAATATGAAATATATGAACTGAAAGTACAATAGTTATAAATATATAAAAATATGAATGGTTTGATTCAGTTAATTTTGGTTAAATGAGGGACAAAAAAATCGATAACCGTTTTTGGTTAATTCAGGTTTCGATTAACCAGTTTTCAGTTAATTCAGTTTTTTGATTGATTTCTGTTTGGTTTCGGTTAACGATTAAGTTATCAATCATCCATAGACACTGTTAATGTCACACCCCGACCCGCAGCGGAGTAAAAGTCGGGGCATGATTGGGTTATCACCAAACTCATGATATTTACTAATAACATTCATATTTATTAAATTGAGATTAACTTCAAATATCCATCACAAAATTCATACAAGCACAACGATAAACCAAAAGTTTGTTCTAAACGAAATAACTTGTTTATTCTTCTAAGGCCATCCTACGTGTTTCTTTCCTCCACTTGTTCACCTGTATCATGCATAAACAGAAAATTTGGGTCAACAAAAGTTGGCGAGTGAACCTTGATAAAACATTTAAATGATTGAATTATATTGTTGTTTAAATAAAAAGTGTGAAGGAATCACACGTGAACAGATGTATATATATACCCAATCACAAACCACACTGTATGAACACATGACATGATAAATGATGTAATTGAGATCAAGGCTCAATCAAACGAAGCCGATCTAATGAGGCACCTGATGCTCAACCCGTATCCCACGAGGAACTGATGGGCCTAATGAAATGATTGCACTAAAATGATAAAATGTATCCACATATAATCCACATAACAAAAATACACATTTGATCACGAATGATATTAGCACAAGTGTTAAATAAAATAAAGGAAATTGTACGACACATGATACACCCCAAAACATGATTAAAACGGGGAATTTGTAGAGATTCACTCACAGTGGATGCGTATTCTTGCGTGAAAATGAGAGCGCACGAGTTGCGGATTTAACCGACGAGGAAAATCTAACCTAAAAATAATAATGCGATAACTTGATAAATAAATAAACAAATATTTTGATTAAAACCTTTGTTTAGGTTTTAAGTAAATTTATGATTTGTATTGATATAATTAAGCCTTTGAAATTATGTGTTTTTAAGTGTTTAAAATATGTTCTCTTTTAAAAAAAACCATGAAATGAAATAATAAAAGAAAATAAAAATAAAATAAAATTAAAATTAAAATTAAAAAATGTCAGTCTGACACGTGTCAGACCCGTTTTATTCGGAATTGTAAGCATGTGTTTTGAGACTCGAACCCGTGACCTCTCGGTTGCGTGCACGCAGCTCTTCCAACTGAGCTACGTGTCTAACCCGAAAGAATCTGGATTTTAATTATTCTTATATACATTTTAGGTTTATCCAATTTTAATTAAATTCAAAAAGTTTATATTAGATCGAACCGGACGCTTACCACAAGTCTCAAACCCGAGACCTCAACTGTGACTTGCACCCAGCCCAACCAACTGGGTTGGGTGTCTAACCCGTTAAACTCTTAGTTTTTATTAAATTTATATACTGTTTAAAGCATTTCTGATTTAGGTAATTAAAAACGATTTTGAAATCAACTGAACCGCATACCAGAGGTCTCGAACCCGCGACCTGAAGTGGGGTTGCACCCGGCCCAACCAACTGGGCTGGGTGCTTAACCTGATTACAAACCGACTTAAAATATATATATACAAGCTGATGCTTCATCTTCTTCGTTTAGATTTTAACCAGAACACATTTTTATCTTTCAATAAAATTAATCTTGATTAGTTTATCCAAAGAGGATTAATTTGGTAAATGAACACTATATAAAAGGAAATAGAACGAATAAAAATTTACCGGTTGGCAGGGGCGTCTTCCGGGGAATAGTCCAGCGAAAGAGAAAAAGAATTCCGGCGAACAGGGAGGAAAGAGTGTCGCAGGGGAATTGCGAGTAAAATGAATTGAGCGAGTTTGATTGCGGATTGAGGTGCGGTATTTATAGGCGAACATAGGAGGGGATTTTGATTTCGGTTTTTGGAAACTTGCTCGGGAAATTGATGATGACAGCTAACTAGATGGAATTTTGCCAAAAATACTCACAGGGCCAGTTGTCGGAGAATTCAAAAAGGAAGGAAGAAAGGCACGTGAAAAGGGTGCTGCGGTGATTTGTTGCAGGTTTCCCCTCAGATTCAAGTTAAGAGATTTAAAATTCTAAACTTTAACAACCAGTGTGTGCAGTCCAGTGGTGTTTGTGGTGTGTGTGTATCCGGGGGAACCCGGGTTCGATTCCCGGTTCACCCATTTATTTTAAAACCGTTTTTCTTTAATTCTTTTTATTACTTTTTTGAATTATTATAAGTAATTATTAATTAGTTGGTTTATTTTATTAATTATGGATTATATTATATTATCTCTTTAAACTTTATTTATTAATTAAATTTCATTATTATATAATTAGATAACTAAACGACATAAACAAATATTCTTTTATTGATAAAATGAGGCGGGTTTTCGAAACCCGATTTACACGAATGTTACAGTATCCCCTACTTTTAGAAATTTCGTCCCGAAATTTAAGTAGTAGTTGTAACCGGAAAAATATGCGGGTACTTTTCGCGCATTGAGTCTTCACGTTCCCATGTAAACTCGGGTCCTCGTTTTGACTCGCCTCAAACGCTTCTCACTGAAATCCATGATTTCCACTGGTCTTTCAAAGAAGTACATTGATTCATCGACTTGAATATCTTCTAGAGGGATATGGAGGTTTTCATCGGTGAGACACTTTTTCAAGTTTGATACGTGGAACGTGGGATGTATCCTGTTGAGTTCTTCTGCTAGGTCAAGCTTGTATGCTACAGGGCCTACTCTTTCGAGTATCTTGAAAGGTCCGACGTAGCGTGGTGCTAGCTTGCCCTTTTGGACAAAACGAACCACTCCCTTCCACGGTGACACTTTCAGAAGTACCTGATCACCAACACAAAACTCCAAGGGCTTTCGTCGTTTATCAGCATAACTCTTTTGACGACTTTGAGCTGCTAAAAGATTGTTTCAAATTTGAAGGATTTTGTCGGTTGTTTCTTGAATCAACTCGGGTCCGGTGATTTGCGTTTCACCAATTTCGTGCCAACATACTGGAGATCGGCATTTACGACCATATAAAGCTTCAAAAGGAGCCATACCGATGCTTGAATGATAGCTATTGTTGCACAAAAACTCGACTAACGGTAGGTGAGTGTCCCAATTACCTTTGAAGTCTATGACACATGCTCGCAGCATGTAATCAAGGGTTTGAATCGTGCGCTCAGATTGACCATCAGTTTAAGGGTGAAAGGCAGTGTTGAGGTCTAAACGTGTACCCATAGCGGATTGAACGGCTTGCCATGTTCGTGAAGTGAAAAGACCATCTCGGTCTGAAATGATGCTTAACGGTACCCCATGACGGCTTACGATCTCACTGATGTAGATACGATCTAACTTCTCGTTCTTGAAGTCCTCGCGAATCGGAATGAAGTGAGCTGATTTTGTAAGACGATCAATGATTACCCATATGGTGTCATACCCACTGGAGGTGCAAGGTAACCCGGTAATGAAATCCATGGTTATGTTTTCCCACTTCCATACAGGTACCTCGGGTTGGACAAGAAGTCCTGATGGCCTTTGATGTTCAGCTTTCACTTTGGAACATGTAAGGCACTTGGAAACAAAAACAGCGATATCCTTCTTCATACCAGGCCACCAGTAGGTGTATCGTAGGTCTTGATACATCTTATCAGCTCTTGGATGTACAGAGTATCGTGTTTTGTGCGCCTCATTCATGAGGAAATCACGAAGGTTGTCGCGATCGGGAATCCAAATACGGTTTAAATAGTACAGAATACCATCGGATTTGGTTTCGATTTTGAGTTCAGCTCCACAAGACAGCTCATCGCGTACGTCATTTTCCGTTACAGAAGTATGTTGAGCTGCCCAAATTCGATCTTTGATGTCGGTTACAATTCGAGAACATAGAAGATGAATGGAATTTGCATAACCCTTTCGACTAAGTGCCTCAGCCACAACGTTTGCTTTGCCAGGGTGATACCGAATCTCACAGTCATAATCATTAAGGAGTTCGACCCATCGTCGTTGCCTCATGTTCAACTCTTTTTGATTGAAGATATGTTGGAGACTCTTGTGATCAGTGTATATTTCACACTTGGTACCATACAGATAATGTCTCCATATCTTTAGAGCGAACACGACTGCTCCAAGTTCTAGGTCGTGGGTGGTGTAGTTTTTCTCATGCACTTTGAGTTGCCTAGAGGCATAGGCTATCACCTTTCCTCTTTGCATCAGAACACAGCCTAACCCTTGCCCTGACGCGTCGCAATAAACCACAAAGTCTTCGCAACCCTCAGGGAGTGTAAGGATAGGTGTGTCACAAAGCTTTTGCTTCAAAGTTTGGAAGGCCTCCTCTTGCTTGGGTCCCCAAATAAAGGGTTTTCCCTTGTGAGTCAAGGCCGTGAGTGGAATGGCGATACGAGATAAATTAGCAATGAAGCGTCGATAATAACCAGCCAAGCCAAGAATTGACCTAACTTCGGTAGGGGTACGTGGCGCTTTCCATTCTTGTACTTCCTTGATTTTCGAAGGGTCAATGTGAATCCCTTTGTCATTAACGACATGACCAAGAAATTGTACCTCTTTTAACCAGAATTCACATTTTGAGAACTTAGTATAAAGCTTTTCAGTCCTTAATAGTGTAAAAATAAGTCGAAGGTGTCACTCATGATCGGATTTCGTCTTGGAGTAGATAAGAATGTAAAATCGATGAAGACTATGATGAAACGGTCGAGATAGGGTTTGCATACCCTATTCATCAAATCCATGAAGACGGCGAGAGCATTTGTTAACCCGAAAGGCATAACCATGAACTCGTATTGCCCATAACGAGTTCGAAAGGCGGTTTTTGGAATATCTTCTCCGCGCACCCTAAGCTGATGATAACCAGAACGAAGGTCGATTTTGGAAAAACAGGTGGCACCTTGAAGTTGATCTAGAAGGTCATCAATACGAGGCAATGGATAGCGATTCTTAACAGTCAACTTGTTGAGTTCTCTATAATCAATGCACATGCGAAACGTTCCATCTTTCTACTTCACAAAAAGGACAGGTGCACCACAAGGAGACGAGCTAGGACGTATGAATCCTTTGTCAGTCAGTTCTTGCAGCTGACTGGCTAACTCTTGCATTTCTGATGGGGCTAACCTATAGGGAGATTTGGCAACTGGTGTAGCACCAGGGACAAGATCGATTTGAAATTCGATTTCCCGCACAGGAGGAAGTCCTGAAACGTCGTCGGGAAAAACTTGAGGAAATTCTTTCACAATTGGAATATCTTCGAGCTTCCTTTCCTTGCCTTCCTTCTTGACGATATGAGCTAGAAATTCAACGTAATCCTTGCGAAGATATCTTCAAGCTTGAAGGCATGACATCAATTTGAGCCCCTTCGAAGGAGTTTCTCCGAAGATACGTAGTGTCTGACCGTCGGCGAGAGGAATACGAATGAACTTTTCATGGCACACCACTTCGGCGTGATGCTGGCTGAGCCAGTCCATACCGACGATAACATTGAAACTTCCCAATTTCATACGGATGAGGTCAATCGAGAAATCGTGCTCATTTAGAGTAAGGGTACAATCACGCATAATAGAATTTAACAAAATGGGTTCTCCGTCAGCAACTTCCATTGTGATTGATTCGGCTAGACTAACACGTGGTAGGTCGAGAATAGATTCGAATTCTAAAGATACAAAGCTCTTATCCGCACCAGTATCGAATAATATGGATGCATAACTACCATTTACGAGAAACGTACCGTTGACCACATTGTTGTCAGCCCTTGCTTGGTTGGCGTTGATATTGAAAGCCCTTCCTCTAGCAGGTGGAGTCGGAGGTTTCAGTCGATTCTTTATCCTTCTTCTTCTCCTCCTTGAAGTCTTTGTTCCGGATTCAGTTCTCGGTGAGCTCTGTTGCTAGCTCCATTGCTGCTTCCAAAGTTGCAGGCTTGGCACTTATTACAGGGTCTTGAATCTTTGACGGAAGACCACGAATGTAGTGCTCGATCAAACGGTAGAGGGGAGTGAACATGTTGGGAACCATTTGATGTAATTCGAGGAACCTTTTGTTGTATGTGATGTGGTCTCCTTCCACTTGCTTCAATGAGTAAAATTCATCTTCTAACTTCTTGATTTCGCTCCTTGGGCAAAAACGTCTGGTCATGATTTCCTTCAATTCGTTCCAAGTTAAGGACATAGCATCTTCCACACCTCGTTTGGCCTTCTCTGTGTTCCACCAAGTAAGTGCTATCCCATATAATCGACCGGTAGCATATCGCACTTGCGATCGTCAGGGCAATCGCAATTTAGAAAAGTGTTCTCCATTTCTTCAAACCAATGGTGAAGAGCAGTGACGCCTTCAGTCCCTTTGTATTTCGGAGGGTCGCATGATTTGAAGTGCTTGTAGGTGCATTTAGTGGTATTTGGGGAAGAGTTGAAAATGTTTTGGTTTGCTTGATTGACAGGATTAACGGTAAGTGCTTGTTGAACTTGGATTACAATGTTGGGTATTACGGCAGCCATTTGTTGAGCGATTAAGGCAGCCATGCGCTCGCGGGCTTTTCTTGCTCTCGTCTTCCTACGGGCGAGGTTAGGAGACATCTACAAGGAATACATGACAAGAGTATGAGTTGGATGCTTTTGAGATCATGGGTCGCATTCAAGAATGGACATTCATAAAATAATTATAGATAAATAAATTACTACATCCATTGGATGTCTTGGGTTTTGCTCGCTGTTAGGCCCTACATGCCGCCATACTTTACCTGTGTAATCATGTGGGCCCCCATGAATACCGGTTTTTCATATGGTTCGCACGGGTTTGCCAGGTTGCGTACACAAAAACCCGGAGAAAATCGAGAAATATGTATACAACGTGTGATATTCGGAATGTGTCCAGGTGTAGACACGGTGACAACTCAAAGTAGGGTTAGTTCGAACGACGTTTGGTGTGGCATGCTTTGGCCTAATAGGTCCTTCGTACTCTCATCGTTGGTCCCCAGGTAGGCAAACTGGTCCGTTATATTGGATTTATACGAATGCCAGCCTAGACAGGACGTTCCGACTACCGGTACTTGTACCCTTCCAGTTACTACATGCCCGTCGCAGAACTTACTTTGATGAGATTTGAAAATTGCACAAAATCTTTGGATAATGAGAGTATGAAAATAAATTGAATACATGAACATCGATATATGTATAATGAATATGTATATATGTATAATGAATATGTATATAAGCATGTATGTTTGACTGTAAATGCAACAAATATGAAACAAATAAATATCACAAGTTTGTATGTAACCACCTAATCAATTAAAATTTAGGCAGACTATAGTATAGGCTCTAAGGGTCTAATAACCTATCCTATATCCCTATAATCATGGCTCTGATACCAATCTGTCACACCCCGACCCGCAGCGGAAAAGGTGATCGGGGCATGATTGGGTTATCATCAAAGCTCATGACATTTATTATGCGTTTCATATTCATTATTACAAATTAAATGGAGAATTACAATAAATGTTACAACATGTTCTAACTAACAATCTAAACTTCTTTGTTCTCTTCTAAGGCATATCCTATGTTTTCCTTGCTTCAACCTGTACACCTGTATCATGTGTAAAAGGGTTTTTGGATCAACATAATGTTGGCGAGTGAATCCTATGGAAAACATTTGAACAAATTTATTTAAATTGATTATGAAATATGTGCACAACCAAACATGAGTAAAATTAGATGTAAACTTAATCAACAATCATAAGATATTAAGTGAGACACACATGAACAATAATGGAACATTTAGAGGCACGCGATGCTCAACTCGTCTCTCACGAGGAACTGAGGGGCCTAATGAATGAATTGCATAACCATGATGATATGAATGACACAACTACAAACAATATAAACTCAATGATATACACATAAACAATAATGAATTTGATTTGTGGCACGCGTTGTTCAACTCGTCTTCCACGAGGAACTGATGGGCTTAATGAATGAGTTTCATATAATTTAACAAAAGGAAATAAGTAATCACAACAATATAAACAATCTAAGTTAGGTCATGATGTGGTATGGCACATGTTTAAATAAATAAGTTAATTATTTTCATAACACATGACACACCCCAAAACGTGTAATTTAAAAGGGGGAGTTGTAAGATTCACTCACAGTGGGTGCGTTCGGTTGATGATGTTGAATGTACGCGAAGTGGTTTTAACCACGAGTGAGATTTAACCTAGATAAATCGCATTATGGTTTGGTAAGTAAACGGATTTTATTAATCTATTTTAGTAGGATTGTTGGGTGTATTTTTGTGAGTTTGAGGCTATTTTCTAACCTTAAAAATGTTATTTTTTTAAGTATTTTTAATTGATTTTTAATTAAAATAATTAAATAAAAAAAATAAAAAATTTGATTTTTTTTCTGATCGTTGACCGTTTGACTGACCGTTGACCGGTTCGATTCGGAATATAGGTGCGCTGAGTGAGGCTCGAACCCGAGACCTCCCGTACGCGTGCACGCAGCTCTACCAACTGAGCTACGTGTCTAACCCGTTATTTATCTGATTTTAATTATATATATATATTAATTAGTTTAAACCGAAAATCATTTTATTTTAAAAACAGTTTAAATCAATTCGGACGTGCACTCCACAGGTCTCGAACCCGGGACCTGTGGCTTAAACTAACACACAGTCCACCGCTGGACTGTGTGTTTAACATGTTATATAACTCGATTTTTATTATACTTAAATACAAATTAGTTATTTCCTTTTCTGCCTTATTTAAAAAGAATAGATAATTGTCCGAGTCGGTGCAGAAGACCGGACTCGAACTCGTGACCTGTGATATAAACAAACACACAGTCCACCGCTGGACTGTGTGTCTGACTTGGTTATTATTCCGGTTATTAATATACTTAACATATATTTGTAGCGACTCCGGTTCAGTTAATCAAAAAAATGATTTTTATTAAGGCGACGTGTATGAAACGGGATTCGAACTCGAGACGTTTGTATGCTTAATGTGCACACAGTCCACCGCTGGACTGTGTGTCTAACCCGAGTAATAAGTTGATTTTAATTATACTTATAAACTACCGAAACATCGTCTTCCTCGTTGAGATTTAATCAGAATCGGTAACAGTCTGGTTCGAAGTTTTTAAAACATGTTATTTAGTGTTTTCCAGTTCATTATGGTGAGATAAAGGTGAAAAGAAAAGGAAAATAAGCGAAAAGGTATACCGACTGGACCCTTTGTTTTCCGGCAGAAACTCCGGTGCCAGCAATCAACTCCGGCGTCAGGTGTCTTGCAGCAGCAAGTCTCCGGAAAGCTTGGAAAAAGTATGGGTATCTCCGGTATAAGCTTCAGAGGCTCAGTGAGGCTCGGAAATGAGGAACCGGTTTTCCGGCGACGAACAGATTAATTCCAGCGAGTGGAATTACGCCGAGAAAAAGTGTGGTTTTGAGCGAAAAGGTTTGCAGTGGGTTGAGGGTGAATTTATAGGGGAAAATCGAGATGTATTTGGTCTGATTTCCGACTGGATTCGTTGGTTATAAAAACTCCGGCGGTTATAGAAAGTGTCGTGGACTCAAACGTCGGTTATAACCGATGTCCTAATAATAGTTTACGTTATAACTGAAAACTTCGTTAAAAGCTCGCGAGATTACCGGGATTCCGACGACTGAACTTTTGGGCGCCGGTTTTGAATTCGTAACGTCATGATATTAATTAAATGATTTCAATATATAACAAACTAAACAAGTGGCGCAGTGGTTTGTGGGTGTGAGATAAGTCTGTCTGTTGAGCTGGTACAGACTCGGGTTCGAAACCCGGCAGAGTACTTTTATTTTTATTTTGCGATTTTCAACAGTTTTTCAAAAACTAAATATATATTCCTGTATAATAATTGATTACGTATCGTTTAAAAATATTTTGGGCATTTAATTCGCAACGAAATTTTTGACTGACTGTTCGGTTGATAAACGGAGCGGGTTTGGTAAATCCGTTTTTTACGGATGTTACAATCTTCCACACCTCGCTTACCTTTTTCCGTGTTCCACCAGGTAAGGGCTACCCCAAACAAACGTCCAGTAGTGTAACGTACCTTGCGATCCTCAAGAAAGTCGCGATTGAGAAAAGTGTTTTCCATCTCCTCAAACCAATGGAAGAGAGCGGTGACACCTTCAGTCCCTTCATATTTTGGGGGATCGCAGGACTTGAAGTGTTTGTAGGTGCATTTAGTGGTTTTGGGAGGAGGGTTGGCGACGTTTTGGCCTTCTTGGTTCGGAGGGTTGATGAGATTTGCGGTGAGAGCTTGTTGAACTTGTAGCACGATGTCAGGAAGTACCGCGGCCATTTGTTGAGCAATTTGCGTGGCCAAGCGTTCGCTCGACTTTCCTGACCTTCTACCTCCTCGTAAGTGTCTAGCAGACATCTACATTATGTAGGGAGATTGTGAGTTTGATAATTTTCTAGGTGTCATGCGTCGTAAAAAGAATGAAAACAACATTTATAAATAGCTGAAAAAACAACTTAACTACATCCATAGGATGTCTTGGGCTTGCTCATGTTGGGCCTCCAAATGTCTCCCATACCATAGCCTGTATAGTCATGTGGGCCCCCATGACTATTGGGCTTGGTAGGGTTCACATTGGTGTCGGCTGGTTAACACTCGCATCACCCGAATGAAAATCGTAAAACATGATTGCGAGATGTAAGGTCGGAGGGTGTCCAGGTGTAGACACAATGACAACTCAAAGTGGGGTTAGTTCACACGACGTTTGGTATAACATGCTTTGGCCTAATAGGTCCTTCGTACCAATCTGTCACACCCTGACCCGCAGCGGAATAAAAGTCGGGGCATGATTGCAACAAAGCTCATGATATTTACTAATAAGTTTCATATTTATTAAATTGAGATTAACTTCAAATATCCATCAAAAATTCATACAAGCACAACGATAAACCAAAAGTTTGTTCTAAACGAAATAACTTGTTTATTCTTCTAAGGCCATCCTACGTGTTTCTTTCCTCCACTTGTTCACCTGTATCATGCGTAAAACAGAAAATTTGGGTCAACAAAAGTTGGCGAGTGAACCTTGATAAAACATTTAAATGATTGAATTATATTGTTGTTTAAATAAAAAGTGTGGAGGAATCACACGTGAACAGATGTATATATATATACCCAATCACAAACCACATTGTATGAACACATGACATGATAAATGATGTAATTGATATAAAGGCTCAATCAAACGAAGCCGATCTAATGAGGCACCTGATGCTCAACCCGTATCCCACGAGGAACTGATGGGCCTAATGAAATGATTGCACTGAAATGATAAAATGTATCCACATATAATCCACATAACAAAAATACACATTTGATCACGAATGATATTAGCACAAGTGTTAAATAAAATAAAGGAAATTATACGACACATGATACACCCCAAAACATGATTAAAACGGGGAATTTGTAGAGATTCACTCACAGTGGATGCGTATTCTTGCGTGAAAATGAGAGCGCACGAGTTGCGGATTTAACGGACGAGGAAAATCTAACCTAAAAATAATAACGCGATAACTTGATAAATAAATAAACTAATATTTTGATTAAAACCTTTGTTTAGGTTTGAAGTAAATTTTATGATTTGTATTGATATAATTAAGCCTTTGAAATTATGTGTTTTTAAGTGTTTAAAATTGTTCTCTTTAAAAAAAAAACATGAAATGAAATAATAAAAATAAAATAAAATAAAAAAATGTCAGTCTAACACGTTTCAGACCCGTTTTATTCGGAATTGTAAGCATGCGTGTTGAGACTCGAACCCGTGACCTCTCGGTTGCGTGCACGCAGCTCTTCCAACTGAGCTACGTGTCTAACCCGAAAGAATCTGGATTTTAATTATTCTTATATACATTTTAGGTTTATCCAATTTTAACTAAATTCAAAAAGGTTATATTGGATCGAACCGGGACGCGTACCACAGGTCTCAAACCCGAGACCTCAACTGTGACTTGCACCCAACCCAACCAACTGGGCTGGGTGTCTAACCCGTTAAACTCTTAGTTTTATTAAATTTATATACTGTTTAAAGCATTTCTGATTTAAGTAATTAAAAAAGATTTTGAAATCAGCTGAACCGCAAAGCAGAGGGTCTCGAACCCGCGACCTGAAGTGGGGTTGCACCCGGCCCAACCAACTGGGCTGGGTGCTTAACCTGATTACAAACCGACTTAAAATATATAAATATACAAGCTGATGCTTCATCTTCTTCATTTAGATTTTAACCATAACACATTTTTATCTTTCAATAAAATTAATATTGATTAGTTTATCCAAAGAGGATTAATTTGGTAAATGGACACTATACAAAAGGAAAAAGAACGAACAAAAAATTACCGGTTGGCAGGGGCGTCTTCCGGCGAAAAGTCCGGCGAAAGAGAATAATTCCGGCGAACAGGGGGGAAAGAGTGTCGCAGGGGAATTGCGAGTAAAATGAATTGAGCGAGTTTGATTGCGAGTTGAGGTGCGGTATTTATAGGCGAACACAGGAGGGGATTTTGATTTCGGTTTTTGGAAACTTGCTCGGGAAATTGATGATGACAGCTAACTAGATGGAATTTTGCCAAAAATACTCACAGGGCTAGTTGTCGGAGAATTCAAAAAGGAAGGAAGAAGGCGCGTGAAAAGGGTGCTGCGGTGATTTGTTGCAGGTTTCCTCTCAGATTCAAGTTAAGAGATTTAAAATTCTAAACTTTGCACAACCAGTGTGTGCAGTCCAGTGGTGTTTGTGGTGTGTGTGTATCCGGGGGAACCCGGGTTCGATTCCCGATTCACCCATGTATTTTAAAACCGTTTTTCTTTAATTGTTTTTATTACCCTTTTGAATTATTATAAGTAATTATTAATTAGTTGATTTATTTTATTAATTAATGGATTATATTATATTATCTCTTTAAACTTTATTTATTAATTAAATTTCATTATTATATAATTAGATAACTAAACGACATAAACAAATATTCTTTGATTGATAAAATGAGGCGGGTTTTCGAAACCCGATTTACACGAATGTTACAGTTAATCACGTAACATATGAATTTTTTTAATTAACAAAATTATAGCAATACTATAGTCAAATTAAAGATAATAAAAATACTTCTTTATATGGTGTAATTTAAAAAAATATATATTTATGTACTAAAAAGTTATGACCGTTTAAAATCATAGGGGTAGTTAATTTTTTATAAGCGGATTAAGTGTAACTACTAACCAATTATCTATAATTTTGTTAAAGACGAGAGATTAAAGTGAAATCTTGATGAGATGATTAAATTGGGGGTATTAATCACTTGACATTCTGTAGCTATTGAACATTATGAGTTAATAACTAAGTACGTTGGGCTTTAATCACTTATAATTAAGGCATCTTCTACTTGTACCTTTTATTTCACACGTCATGTCAATGCTGACTAAGACAACTACTGTAACATCTACAAAAATGAGTAGATCGTACAATACTTATGGATTTTTTTAAAAACATTATAGTTTATAAGATATTGCAAGAATACGTAAAAGAATTATAAGTTTGTCGTAGAGGGAGAAAGTGTAACTAATTACCTATAATTATGTTAAAACTCAGGGGTTTAAGTGTATTAAGATAGGGGCAAAAATATTAATATTGTTTAAAAGACCAATTTACCTGATTTTAGAGGTGTATTTATGAATTAAGAAGTTAAAAGTTCTTATATTCTTAGGTTTATTAAAATGCCTTCATTCATGCATTATAATATAGTATTGATATTATAGAGGGTCAGGATATAATAGGAAGTTTATTTGGGTATCGATGTTAAATAGTAATATTGATCATCTATTGAAAAAAAGGAGGCACATGGGTTTTCTTAAGGGGTATTCTACTCCATTCAAGTTAATAGTTTATCCATTCTCCAATTCCCCAAAATTTTAAAACGTCAATAACTCTTTCATACGACGTTATTTTTTATTTATAAAAATAACACAAAAAACAAGCATTTTTATTTTTAAAACGAGTATACTATTGCCACATTTTTTTACTTTTTTTAAACCTAGATGCGTAAAATTCAATAGACAAAACACATAGAAATGACTTTTTTTTTCTTTCTAAAACGCAACTGACAAAAATACAAAAAAATGTTTTGTTTCTAAAACGCAATGGACAAAAAACACAAAAGAAATGTATTGTTTCTAAAACGCAATGGCTTAAAACACATTAAAACGTCTTTTTTTATAAAGCGCAATGGACAAAACGCATAAAAATGACTTTTTGTAAAACGTAATTGACAAAAGACACAAAGAAATGTGTTGTTTCTAAAACGCAATGACGTAAAACACAAAGAAATGCCATTTTTATAAAACGCAATGAACTAAAAACATAAAATATCTTTTTTTAGAACGCAATTGAAAAAAAAACACACAAAAGATATGTTGTTTCTAATACGCAATCGACAAAAAACACAAAGAAATATTATGATTCTAAAACGCAATGGACTAAAAATACAAAGAAATTGTTTTTTTATAAAACGTAATTGACAAAAAACACAACAAAATGCCTTGTTTCTAAAACGCAGTGGACAAAAAACACAAAAATACGTTGTTTCTAAAACGTAATGGACAAAAAACAAAAAGAAATATGTTGTTTTTAAAACACGATGGACTAAAAACACAAAAATATGTCTTTTTTTAAAACATAATGGACTAAAAACAAAAAAAAATGTGTTGTTTCTAAACGCAATAGATTGAAAATACAAAAAAATGTATTTTTATTATTTTGTAAAACGTAATGTCTTGATTAAAAAACCTAGATTGTGAAACAAAATTCAAAAACTTCTTACACAGATCGAAGCCGATTTCTTCAACGATTGACGAAATTTGAATGCTAGAAACACTTATTAGCGATCAAATCAAACGGATCGAACGAGTCGCTTCAAAATAATGGAAAAAAAATGAGAAGTGGTATGAAATTAAATTGGATTTATTAAAAGAGTTGAAGAACACGTTGATTGAGTATTTGAATCATTGATTGATTACGAAAAATACACTATGATGTAGTGATTATTAAGAAAGAAAGTGAAAAAAAGATTGAAGATTTAGGTTCTGAAGTTGCAAGGAAAAAAAAAAAAAAGGAGGAGATGAGATAAGATTAATTGAAATATTTCTCTTTATTTTTTAATTTTGTCACATGTTATAACTACATTCCTCTTTACTCAAATTATACATTCTATCTGATCCTCTCACGTATTATATATATATATATATATATATATATATATATATATTACATTTGTAACTCATTTGATTTGAATCCTCTTTAATAACTTGCTTCATTAACTTAAAAAAAGCTAAGTAGACAATGAAATAAAACGAATCTGACAGAATTTTATTCATAATGAACAATCAGTACCTTACTAATAATATAACGAAAGAAAGCGATATCGACTGAATTTATTAGGAAGAATCCCACTAGAACAGAATTACGCATCCCTTCCTTGGTTGAGTAGCTGCCCAGGCGCGAAAGAAAAAGGAATCTCGAAATCGAAAATATTAAGCGGCAACACCATCGAATCATATCCCGCCATCACAATTTTCATCAACGCGGGAAAATCCAATTTCTAAATCATCTCAAAAACAAATCAACAAAACAAACGCACACTCGTTGAAACCACTACTAACCTCTGGCACATACCCACGTACTCCTGTACCCCAAACCCACTATAAACTACCAAAATCACATCATTTCATCCAAATTCCGCTGCGTATCTTTCAATTTCGTAAGTTGTAATCACATCTTGCAGGTCGAATTTCAGTTTTCAAGTTTCAATTTTCCAAACCCTAGATCAAAATCGTTTTTTAGAAATTAGGGTTTAGGGTTTGCGAAAATGTGTGACCCGATGGTTATCGATGTTGCTAAGAAATCAACAAAGAGGAAGCGAGTTGAGATGGTAATGAGTTTAGAAGAAAGAATGTCTCGAATCGGGGTTTTACGTGAAGAAATCGATGGTTTGATGAAGTATTACAATGAGGGTTTTGGCGGGAACCGGTTGATTGATGTGGGTACGGTTAAGGGGGTGTCTTCGAGTAATATGACGATTGCTTGTTTGTTGGAAGAGAGTAGGCTGCCGTTGTCGAAATTGGTGGAGTCGATTTTTGGGTTTGTTAAGGAGAAAGATGGGGTGGTGACTGAGGCGGCTGTGAAGAGTTCGGTGATCTTGATTGGTCAGAGGTGTTGTTATGGGATTCAGAATATGAATGCTGATGTGTTGGAAGATGAATCTGCTTCTTGCCTTTGGTGTTGGGAGGTATAAATTTGAAATTACAATTGTGTTTATGATTATTATAGTTATAATAGATGTTTTTATATGAAATCTTGATGGAATTGGAATGTAGATTGTTTGTTTTATTCAAAGACGGAATTGGATCTAAATTCTTTGAAATACTTTAAGTAGTGATTTCAAGTGATTTAGATTCAATTTCTTCTTTTGTTGAAACAAACAATGAAAGGAATGAAATCGACATTTTAATTCCATCCGGATTCTATTCCATTCTGTGAAACGAACACTATTTTAGTATGTTTCTAAGATGTTGCATATGTGAAATGAACACTATTTTGGAATCTTATTAAGATGTTGCATATGTGAAATGAACACTATTTTAGTATGTTTTCAAGATGTTGCATTTACTGTATTAGTCAGTTGAATTGAGTGTTTTTACTTTTTACAAATTTTCAATCTTTTTGTGTCATTGGATGATATTTTTTATTGCATGAGTGATTTGGAGTACCAATTTTAGGTTTGGGTTGGTTTATTAGGGTGACTACTATAGGGAATGCTTGGGATTGCCTATTAAACTTGTTTGTGACGTTGGTAAGTCTTTTTGATAGTGTTTGGTATTATGCTTATTTAAGCTTTTTATATGATTATTTGTGGGTGAAATGGATTGTTCTAATAAAGTAGTTTGAAGTTGCTTAATTAAATAAGCAGTTTCAGTAATCAATCCCAAAACACCCTCTGAATATATGATAGAAGTGAAGTTTACGAATTGATTGTAAAATCTATTTTGCTGTGTTGAAGTTCATAATATTTGATTCCTTACTAAATCCTGCAAGCATCTATATTATAGATTACTCGACCTGTATATCATTTGTGGGTCTACTTATTTCTGTATGCACTCTATTTTGGTATTTGTTGGTTAGATCTGTGAATAGATACAGTTTACACTTATAAGATGAACTCAATCATCTTTATGTTTTAGTTTTGCATCTTTTTTGTTTACAATTTTGGTTTTTGTTCAATGTCCTGTACATTTTCACATCAAGCAATTTTAGGTGGTCTAACTTTGTTAACCACTGTTGCCTCTGCAGACAAGAGACATCAAACTGCTTCCAAAATCTCTTCGTGGTGCAATTAAAATTCGACGGACCTGTCGCAAGAAGATCCATGAGAGGATAATTGCTGTATCTGGTTAGTGCTCAATCATTATATTTTTCAATGGTTAGGCAATGGTCAGTCTCTGACCTTTTGTGTTGCTTATGATATGAAAAGAAACTGAAAAAAGTAAGTAGTTAATAAAGTTTTGAAACTGGGGATTGATTTATGTTGAATTTGACCAAGCAAAACTTTTTTATTATTGCTCTTTTCATCTAACACGTTTTAGTTTATAAAAGTCAACTTTTGGATTGATAGGAGGTTGCAAATCAGGTAATTTGTGGGTTTGGGTTAAAATGGGTAACGTTGACATTTAAATGGTTTGTCTAATTTTATGAACTTTCTTTATAAATAGTCAGTGTCTTAAGTAAGGTTAGAAAGTTTCATACTTATTTTGTATAATGTTTAATGACATTGATTGTTCACTGCAGCTGTTATAACTGAACTGATGAAACCAGATAGCACTTCAGATAGTGGACAGAAGATAATGAAGGCATCTGAAAGGCTTAGTAAAGTATTGGGTGAAGCAGAAATACGTTCAATTGTTGAAAAAATGGAACAGAAAAATGGTGCCGATGTGTAAGTAAATACATATTTTTTTGCATTGTGGATTATATTGTTTAGAATTGAGTTTTATTTTTTTTATTGTTATTATCGGTTCATAATTTTAGTTTTTGTTTACGGTTAAAGTTCTGAGAAAGACGTGAAGCGAGAAGAAAAACTAGCAGTGAAACAACTGGAGAAAAACAGACGTGAAGCTGAGAAAGAAAAAGTTAGAATGGAGCGGGAGCTTTTGAAGGAAAAGCTGAAAACTGTAAGATTTTTTTACCTATAGACATGGGTGTGAATTTTTGATACGAACGTCTAAACCGACTAAACGGGTTTGAGTCAGTTTCAGGTTGAACCCGCGAAAGTGTTTAGTTAAACGGGTTGGGTTCGGGTCAGCCCGCTCGAGTTGGCGGGTTGACCCTTTTAACTTACTTATATTATATTACTTTTTTTACAATATGTTTTATGGCATATTAAATTGAGTGCGAATTTTATGCATATTTATAACTTAAAAAGAGAACTTGTCATAAGATTATTTAAGTGTAGTTGTAATATATAAATTTGTGTTTTTTTTTCTAAACTTTAGGTTTAATAAATTAATTTGTGGAAAAAAAAATTAAAAAAAATCTGGTTCAACAGGTCGTGTTTGGGTAAATGTGCGAATATTTGGGTCGTGTTTGGGTTTGTCTAAAATTTTTGGGTTCGGGTCAGGTTGGACCCACGAACCTGCGAACACGGTCAGCAGTTCTATGTTATCATATGTGGCATGCGGTTTATGAATTTGGTCAAACTTTATTGCAGCTTTGTAGTGTACTTGTGTAAATTGGGAATTAATTGCAGGAAAAAGAGCAGAAACGGTTGCAAGAGGAGGCAGAAAAGGAAGAAAAACGCCGTGAAAATGAAATTAAAAAACAGTTAAAAAAGCAACAAGAAGAAGCAGAGAAAGAACAAAGGCGCCGTGAAAAAGAAGAAGCTGAACAAAAAAAGCAACTTGCTTTGCAAAAACAAGCGTCAATTTTGGAGCGATTCCTTATAAAAAGCAAAAATAATTCACCTGTGCAGGTGGAACAGTCAACAATTAAAGAATCTGCTACCTGCAATTCCCCCAAGGAAAAAGAACGTGTTCCTGATACGGTTATTCAGTCAATGGATAATGCTCTCTCATCAAAAGAAGACATTGATGCAAAAGAATTATGGAAGTAAGTTCTTTTCACTGTTCTTAAAATGTCTAGGTAAAACGTTTAAATCATCCAAAACATGTTTCTAATGCACATAGTGTTATAAATTGTTTCATAAGAAATAGGTTTATGTTTGCAACTCTATAGTTTTGGGTGAATATCATAAAACTAGACATACTTTTTCGTGTTTTGCAGAAAGTTTTTGACTCAGTTGTGAACTGCTAAAAGTTTTTAACTTGTTCAAATGTGCATATATGTGAAAAATGATAGTAAATGATGGCTACTTAAAGAGTCAACACATATGTGGATACCATACATGTATATTTTTTTGCTGATGTTAACCCTTACATAACACTTTTTTTTTTAATTTTGACAAAAAAATAATTTCAGGTTAATGAGCAACTAGCAGTTTTTACCATTATTTTACATGTTTGTATAAATATAAGTACGTTAAGACACTTTAATATATCAATTTAAATGGTATTAACTTTGTAGGTTTTACAGTAATATGTGTATATATATGTGTGTGTGTATATATATGTGTATGCATGCATATACATATATATCAGATTTTTTAAAATTTAACAAGTAAAATAGTGTATGTATGTCAACACAACCCAACCCAACCTGCTTTGATCTGTTACCTTTTTTTACTCTTCTTATAATTGGTTTTGATATTGTGTGTTTTTTATTTGAAATATATAGGGTACACCTGAATTCTTGGCATCAATCAAGCCACTGTAGTAGCAGAAAACGCCATTGGGGCATTAGACGGACCCCAAAAACAGCTTTGGTCAAGGAGCTTAAGCTAACCAGTAAGGGTGAAGATGACCCAATTGTAGAAAAAATTGATGACGGTTGGATTGAAAATGAATCAAAAGCTAATGCAACCTCAGATGGTTCAGCTTCTGGTAGCCAGAAACCAAGGCGGCGCAAACAGTTGCTACAGTTTGATAAGAATCACAGACCTGCATTCTATGGTTATTGGCCCAAGAAAAGGTATTTCATATTGTCATGAAGTTTTTAGTTATTTTTACATTTAGGGTAACATAACTATAGTTGCTGATTGGATTTGATTATGTTTATGTGTTATTTTCAGTGACCTTGTTAGAGGTCGTTGCCCTCTTGCTAAGGATCCCGATCTGGATTATGAGATTGATAGTGATGAAGAATGGGAAGAGGTATTTATCCATCATGAAGTTTATGCAGTTATTTGTAATCTAATATTCAAAACATGTTAATTATTCTATAAATACCATTTTTTCTATACATTAACAATATATCGAAAGTATTAAATATTACGTTCCATGGTGTGGGAGTGAACAATAACGTGCGTACTCAAGGTTAAACCAACCCATGCGTAATTATGCAAATCACGTGCGTAATTGTGTATTATTATGTGCGTATTTTAAAAATGAACATGCGTAATTCACTTCGCACCGTCGCACGTTAAGGGGCTATTGTACGTTAACCTTCCCCTAACAGTATGATCATACTAATTATTTATGAGTTATTTAAAAAATGTTTATGATATAGGAAGAACCTGGGGAAAGTTTGTCTGATTGTGAAAAGGAAGAAGATGATGAAAATATGGAGGAAAATTTATCAAAAGCTGATGATGAAGATGAAAGTGAAGATGGGTTTTTTGTACCAGATGGGTATCTTTCAGAAAATGAGGTAATTTTAGCTTCAGTTTTTCCCCATTTTGTATCATTTTCTCTGCTTTCATTATTCAATAAAACCAGGAAATATTATTTTATGAGTAAAGTACATAGATGGTTCCTGTGGTTTGCACTTTGTAATGCATTTAGTCCCCAGTCAACAAATCTAAAGGTTTAAGGCTTTTAGCATGTCCAAGTTAGGGACAAAATGTGGTACACAGTACAAACCACAGGGACCATCTATGTACTTTTAGAAAACATGGGGGATTAAATGCGTTACACAGTGCAAACCACGGGGACCAGTTGTGTACCTTTGGAAAACTAGAGACCAAATCCATAATTTTGGTAAACCACAAGGACCATTTGTGTACCTTTTTGTAATTTATATATGTTTTTCCCCATGTACAATCTTATAAAGAATAATGTAACAAAGTCAAATTTTATTTATTTTTTACTATATTAATATTTAATTTTACTGCAGGGCGTTGAAGTTGACAGAATGGACGCCAGCGAATTAGCTGAGGATGCTAAAAGTTCTCCCAACTGTGTTCAAACTGAAATTGAAGAGCTTTCTGTACTGTTTAGACAGTTGAAGCATCTCAACACTGTGACTGAACATGCTCTTAGGAAAAACAAACCATTCGTAATTTTGAATTTGATGCATGAAAAGTCAAAGTCAAACACAAACTCCGTATCAACTCAAGACCGCTCAGAAAGTGAACAAATGTGCTTGCAAGCTCTGAGTATTTGTGCTTTCCCTGTGGGCCCATTTATTGAGATCTCAACTGGTGATGATGTGCAAGAAGAGGTACAAGACGACAACCCAACCCACCCGTCAAGTAGCAAAAGTAATGCTGTGCCAGCAGCAAGTGAAAATACCACCATAGTCGCAGATTCAGATTTACCGGAAATTGTAAGTGCACTGAGGTTATGTATTGAACTAGTGGTTGAATGGGTTTAAAACGGGTCAAAGTGGGTGTTTTTGTGGTTGGGTTGAATTGGCTGGGTTGACCCATGTACCTTTTGAGTCAACTTTGTTACTTTTCTTATAGTAGTTTGTCTTGAATACTGTTACAGAAAGGGAAATTTGCATAAAAAGGTAATTATTTTTTAAGTTTTATTTGGGAAAATTTATTTATTTTTTTCATTAAAGGGTAACAAATCTTCGAGAAGTTTTGAAAAGGCTAATTTTGATTTTCAAATAACTTATAATTGTCAAAACTGCGTTAAAGATTAATATTTGTCACAAAATCACTCTTTACGGTTTCTGTGTAACTCTTATTAATGAACATAAAATTCAGGTTTCTGTCATTCAGTCTTGCCCACACGGGATTAACAAAGTGGTGAACTCTTTACGGTTGAAGTTCCCAAATATCCCAAAATCTCAGTTAGGAAGTAAAGTTCGTGAGATATCTGTTTTTACAGACAACCGTTGGCAGGTTTGTAATATTTTTAATTCGTTTATTTATTTTGCTTCATTATATAACATGTATGAATATTGAGTATTAGATAGTCACTAGTTTTATTATGAATTAGTAGAAGCTTAGAACTTGAAAGATTTGATGTGTTAAGAGTTGGCTAAATGTGTAATCTTTTTTTTGAATGGCAATGCTTACTCACTCCTAATTTACACCAAATTAATCCTAAACTACTTGCTTGTAATCCTTTAGTATAGGTTTTCTTGGTCCGTTTTTAAATTCTATTTAATAAACTAGTGCAATAAATATAATTTTATTAGTTGTATTATTTTATAATAGTCAATAGTCAATAATATTAATCATCATTTCATTCTGCAGGTCAAGAGAGAGATTCTAGAAAAGTGGGGCTTATCATCCTCTCCAGGTACTCATTGAAACACTACCTTTTTATCATTTACAAGAATTAGTTTCAGATTATTATTTGGAAAGTTCTATTCATTGAATATACTATTCAATGAGTTTTAACAACTTTTTGATATATTTTTTCTTTTGCTAAACAGAGAAAACGGTAAAACGGACCAAATCTATCGCTGCTTTCTTCTCAAAAAGGTGTCTGCCGCCTACCGGTAAAACAACAAACCCTAATCAAGTCTCTCCACAACCCATAGAAAAAAGTTCACTAGCTGTTGAAATGCAGACGAACACATACAAAAATCAGTAGTTAAGTGTTTTCATGTATGTTGTGATTTGGTTTTCTGTTGGTGATAATAAGAGGATTATGGCATAGTGAATACCTTCTTATAACATGATATTTTGGTCAACTCATTTAAAACGCTAGTTGCATGGATTATATCACTTTTTTGGCTTCATGGTTTATCTTTTGTCTACTTGTGCATTCTGGATTTGTACACAAACTTTTAATGGCATTAGTTTAAATTCACAAGAAAATTGAAGAGCTTGTTAAACAATATCAAACATATAATATGAGGGGTTGGTTCCGGTACAAACCATATTTATCCTATAAACTGCAAGAACAGATCCTATTCATTTAAAAAAGTTAAATTAGTACATGCTAAAGCAATACGTATATAAAAGTAAGTAGCACTTTTGAATTATTTTAACACATGAAAATTAATTAAGATAATTAATTTTAACACATATGTGAATAATATTACTTTTCTTTATATCAACACATATAGAATAAAAGAAATATCTAATAAAAAATTAATTGTTTATCATAATTATAAGAAATTCAATATAATTAATATTATTTAGGTTATTATTTTACTATTTTTCTATAATTGGTTGGATGGCATACAAAGCAGTTACATACCAAACAAGAGAACTCAACCCAAAAGACTAGTCGATTGGGTGAGAAAACCCATTTAATAAATAAACGCTACATCAGTTGCTTATACAATCGATGTGGGACAACCACATTGATATTAGTCCCTAACAACTTACAATTCCATTAGGGTAAGAGGGGTGGTGCGGCAAACACTTCGGGGACCCCGTTTGCCGATCGGCAATTCCGCTGCCGTCGCCAAAGTTGTCGCGGTGTGATGAGTGTATCAGTGACTACTCACTGCTTGAGGGAAGAGGATAAAGAGGGGATATCTGGTGGGCCCCTTCTCTTTCAACCAATCATAGTTTTTTCCTTTTATTTTTTCTTTTTTTTTTAGAAAAAAATATTTGGGTGAACCACCCATTATGTTTTTTGGGCAAGAGAGAAATTAACATGGCAATTGATGATTGGGTGAGCGAAAAGTTTACCCAATCTCATGAGTAGAGCACCCATTTCACCCTTAGGGTAGAGTGTATGCAATCTCACCATCTTGTAACTCTCTCGTATTCACATTAACGTCACATTAATTTTTTTCCTTCCCATCATCTTCATCCTCAAACCATGGAAATAGTTTCTTACGATTTCCTCATCCCCAACCACATTTTAAATACTTAATTTTAAAAATGAAAAATGTAATATTAAAATTTAAAACATTAATTTGTAAGTTACAGAGACTAATATTAAAAATATTAAAAAAATCTATTAAATAAAATAAGACAATGCTAAATCATAACGTAAATAAAATACAATTACTCGTCTACATTAGGCGTGGTGGTTTTTCGACAACACAATATTGTATTTCGTTCACTTCCCCATTGGTTGGAGATCGATGTTATGTTTAAAGCATATTGTTACATCTTCATTTTTCAAAATCATATTTTCTAAAATACTACAAATGTAGGTTATATTTCTAATTGTGGACGAATGCATGCAATGTGGTGAGTTGAACCACAGCCCACCGAGCTTTTAGGACACCATAAGCTCGTTCCATTCCTTCTCTTGAAACTACTTGTGTTGCCCAACTGGGTATATCTCATCAGCCATGTAATAGCCTTGCCTGTGTTATACCCCACTTACCTCAAATGGACCCTTTGTGCGGATGCATGTAAAACCTTGTTGAATATGGTCTATTGATTGAGAACCTTGAGTTCGTTGTTAGAACATGCTTCGAGTATAATCGTAGGATACTCATGGTCACCTCCAGGGGCCGGCCGTGAGACTTCGTGTACCCTGTTCGAGCTCGAAAAAATGTGCCCTTAGGCCTTAAAAAATTTAGTATTGGGCTCACTAAAAGTATAAACCTAATGTCAATGGGCTAATAACTAATCTAAATCATAAGAATAGTTTTGTAAATGGGCTATGCTGGTGTTTGTATGGGTATACCATATTAGAATTACATATCGGATTTAAAAAAAAAATAACGTGCCATTCGAAATATCGGGCCCTGATCGATGGTCCTCCCCGCCCACCCAGGGCTGCCCTGATCACCTCTCCTATATTGACCTCCCTATTCCATTGAACAATTCCTCCAAGTCTAATGCTTACAATCAATGTTATCTATCATTCTAAGAAATCCATGTTTGCTTTCAAGTGCGGCATACAAAAGTTGAACGTCCTTGGAGGTCCGTCTCTGCAAACATTATTTTTTTTTTCAATACAATCAAATAACACACTGACATATGGATCGAAGACTTTCATGTAAGGTTCTTTCGACATACTCAAATACTCATCATATGCGTCCGGGTGATTCCCGTATGATACTTGAATGCACTTTTGCAATAACATAAAATTCTTTTTCCATCTAGCATCCCAACTAGTTTGGAAAAATTCAAAATTTTCAAATAGATCCTTTGTTTAAACGGTTCGTTGAAATTTTGGGAGAAATATTTAAAATTTGAGTGAAAAAATAAAAATTTAAATGGTTGATATAAACTGTCTTTTATATTACTATAGGGTCCGTAGCCCGTGGTACCAAGGAGTGTAGTAAAATGTCATCTCCTAAGCGGTGCGTGTTTTAGTCCTATGATGGAAATTGGTGTAATATTTAGTGGGTGTGTGAGTTTGCCATTCTAAAAAAAGATTGGTTTAAATAAATTAATTAGTTTTTTTTAATGTGTAATGGTCACACATAATCATTGAGGTTGAAGATAAAAATTATGGTTATCACAATTCATTCGAGTGACCTATTAATCAGTGGCAGATCTAAAAAATCCGTATAGGGGTAATGTTTCAAAAACAAAGGGTAATGAAATATAAAAAACGGTTAATTTTTTTTCAATATTTACACTACCATCAGAGCGTCACCGGAGCGTCAAGGGAAAACGAATGTTACCTCTTGTTGCTATTAATTCCAACCACACCCCCTTCGAGGTTATCTTACAACACAAAAATTACAAATCAAGTCATGATTTAGAAAATCTACGCACCCTAGGTTCAAATGTCACTATATTTATACGTTTGATAGAGTAGGTCACAATCACTATGTACACTTCTTTCAAATACCTTGCACGTTCATTTACAACTAACACTGTCTTGCTAAGGGGGGGGGGGGGGGGGGGGGGAGAGGACGACCATCAATCTGTTACAGTGTGATCTCGTTTCTACCCTCAACTACCCTAATACTACAAAATTACTGGTAGCAATCCTTTCAACTAACCTAGAACTTTTTTGTTTTTAAACAAAAATAAAGTAAACACTTAAAAATAACTAAACTTTCATTTAAATAAAAAAAATACATAACTTAGAAAATACCTAAATTAAAATTAAAAAATTACATAATTAAATTAAAAAGTACTTAAACAAAATATTTCCACCGGAGATAGGTTCTCACAATTTTCCACGCCTGAACGTAGTGAAATTATTTAGGCTCGTAGCTTCTTTTGTACTCACGAATGGCCATCTTAATCGCTTTATCCTCCTTTAGCACCTCCTCAATGTTCACCACCTCGTTGAAAAGTGGGTAAAATTGTATACCCTGCTTTTGAATTATCCTAAATCTAAAATGGATCTCACATACTTGTGGTTTGTTTCACCCAGATTTTGACAGAATCGTTCAAGGACTTTATCCAAGACTAACATGATTAGCGAACCCTGTTCTCGACGAGACTCAGCCAAGCCCTAGCCAATGTCATTTCCTTTTATTTCCGGTCCAACCCGTCGTTGCCATTTGAGAGAGACGGGATTGTTAGTATTTATTTATTTATTTTATTTGTAAAAAAGTGTCTTTAAGCGTAGTTAATATTGTTTGTATTTATATTGGATGATTTAAAAGAAAAAAATTATTTAAAAAAAGGCCCCAACAGTCATTTGACCATTCAACAATTGAAATATCAAGACTAAACACTCACGTTCCTCTAGCCGTGTACCTGAGTCAGTGTCATCTTGTTTCTACCCTCAACTACCCTAATACTACAAAATTACTGGTAGCAATCCTTTCAACTAACCTAGAACTTTTTTGTTTTTAAACAAAAATAAAGTAAACACTTAAAAATAACTAAACTTTCATTTAAATAAAAAAAATACATAACTTAGAAAATACCTAAATTAAAATTAAAAAATTACATAATTAAATTAAAAAGTACTTAAACAAATATTTTCCACCGGAGATAGGTTCTCACAATTTTCCACGCCTGAACGTAGTGAAATTATTTAGGCTCGTAGCTTCTTTTGTACTCACGAATGGCCATCTTAATCGCTTTATCCTCCTTTAGCACCTCCTCAATGTTCACCACCTCGTTGAAAAGTGGGTAAAATTGTATACCCTGCTTTTGAATTATCCTAAATCTAAAATGGATCTCACATACTTGTGGTTTGTTTCACCCAGATTTTGACAGAATCGTTCAAGGACTTTATCCAAGACTAACATGATTAGCGAACCCTGTTCTCGACGAGACTCAGCCAAGCCCTAGCCAATGTCATTTCCTTTTATTTCCGGTCCAACCCTTCGTTGCCATGTGAGAGAGCCGGGATTGTTAGTACTTATTTATTTATTTTATTTGTAAAAAAGTGTCTTTAAGCGTAGTTAATATTGTTTGTATTTATAGTGGATGATTTAAAAGAAAAAAAATAATTTAAAAAAAGGCCCCAACAGTCATTTGACCATTCAACAATTGAAATATCAAGAATAAACACTCACGTTCCTCTAGCCGTGTACCTGTGTCAGTGTCATCTCGTTTCTACCCTCAACTACCCTAATACTACAAAATTACTGGTAGCAATCCTTTCAACTAACCTAGAACTTTTTTGTTTTTAAAAAAAAATAAAGTAAACACTTAAAAATAACTAAACTTTCATTTAAATAAAAAAAATACATAACTTAGAAAATACCTAAATTAAATTAAAAAATTACATAATTAAATTAAAAAGTACTTAAACAAAATATTTCCACCGGAGATAGGTTCTCACAATTTTCCACGCCTGAACGTAGTGAAATTATTTAGGCTCGTAGCTTCTTTTGTACTCACGAATGGCCATCTTAATCGCTTTATCTTCCTTTAGCACCTCCTCAATGTTCACCACCTCGTTGAAAAGTGGTAAAATTGTATACCCTGCTTTTGAATTATCCTAATTCTAAAATGGATCTCACATACTTGTGGTTTGTTTCACCCAGATTTTGACAGAATCATTGAAGGACTTTATCCAAGACTAACATGATTAGCGAACCCTGTTCTCGACGAGACTCAGCCAAGCCCTAGCCAATGTCATTTCCTTTTATTTCCGGTCCAACCCGTCGTTGCCATTTGAGAGAGACGGGATTGTTAGTACTTATTTATTTATTTTATTTGTAAAAAAGTGTCTTTAAGCGTAGTTAATATTGTTTGTATTTATAGTGGATGATTTAAAAGAAAAAAATAATTTAAAAAAAGGCCCCAACAGTCATTTGACCATTCAACAATTGAAATATCAAGACTAAACACTCACGTTCCTCTAGCCGTGTACCTGAGTCAGTGTCATCTCGTTTCTACCCTCAACTACCCTAATACTACAAAATTACTGGTAGCAATCCTTTCAACTAACCTAGAACTTTTTTGTTTTTAAACAAAAATAAAGTAAACACTTAAAAATAACTAAACTTTCATTTAAATAAAAAAAATACATAACTTAGAAAATACCTAAATTAAAATTAAAAAATTACATAATTAAATTAAAAGGTACTTAAACAAAATATTTCCACCGGAGATAGGTTCTCACAATTTTCCACGCCTGAACGTAGTGAAATTATTTAGGCTCGTAGCTTCTTTTGTACTCACGAATGGCCATCTTAATCGCTTTATCCTCCTTTAGCACCTCCTCAATGTTCACCACCTCGTTGAAAAGCGGGTAAAATTGTATACCCTGCTTTTGAATTATCCTAAATCTAAAATGGATCTCACATACTTGTGGTTTGTTTCACCCAGATTTTGACAGAATCGTTCAAGGACTTTATCCAAGACTAACATGATTAGCGAACCCTGTTCTCGACGAGACTCAGCCAAGCCCTAGCCAATGTCATTTCCTTTTATTTCCGGTCCAACCCGTCGTTGCCATTTGAGAGAGACGGGATTGTTAGTATTTATTTATTTATTTTATTTGTAAAAAAGTGTCTTTAAGCGTAGTTAATATTGTTTGGATTTATAGTGGATGATTTAAAAGAAAAAAATAATTTAAAAAAAGGCTCCAACAGTCATTTGACCATTCAACAATTGAAATATCAAGACTAAACACTCACGTTCCTCTAGCCGTGTACCTAAGTCAGGTACAAGCCGCAACGCCTATATGTGGGGCACCCTCTCCTCCCTCATCTAGTTTCTATGGTAAATTAAAAACCAAATGAGAAGTTGCTCCATTTTTAATGACACGAGACAGGTAGTGAAATGTCCTTACCTTGTGAAGGGTATGTTTGTCATTTTATATGTATATA
Source organism: Scalesia atractyloides (assembly GCA_947069175.1). NCBI lineage: Eukaryota > Viridiplantae > Streptophyta > Magnoliopsida > Asterales > Asteraceae > Scalesia > Scalesia atractyloides. Next base: position 41,361,763 of record CAMTDV010000011.1, read on the forward strand.
TTTTTTCAGGATGTAGCTAAAAGTTAAACCAATCTATATCTATCATTCTATTTACAAGGCTATATGACTTTTCTCCATAACACCCATGCAAGGGATGGAATAAAACTCATTAGAAAAAAAATAATAAAAAAATATGACTGGTTAAAACATGGGCCCACAACTTCTCTCTCAATGGCGCTTCGTTATTGTGCTGGCAAGAGGTCAATGTCACCTAACTTAGTGGCGTCTAAAGAATGATGTTGGAGGCGCTATTAGTTATTATTGGCTGAGGTGGAGGGGGCGCTACCCCGTACCCCGGCCTAACTTGATAATAAAAACTAGGGTATGCTAAATAGCAACTTGAATAAACGGTAACCAGTTATGTATTTGTATTTTAAAATCTTTTTTGGATAACTGTCTGTTAATATATTAAAAAAAAATTACTAATCTGATACAGCACAAGAATGTAAACATCATTATAATCTATAAGATAAAATTGAATTGACAGACTCATGAACCTTCAAAACAAATATAACATTTTGTAACAACACATTTCAACAAACAACTTATAACAACCTTACACCAAGAAGTTCTTGTTGCAGCAATAGCATCATCCTCCTAAGAAATATGATTGTTTGTATCCTCAAATTCTACATTCCCCTGCACAACAAACACAAGCACTCAATTACGTACTTATCTATTCATAATCATATTGGTTACAATCATTTTATATATCTTTTATACGGGTTATACGCATAAAACTAGACATGAGTATTTCATATAAAATTCACCTAAAACGGAAAAAGGGTCAAATAGGTTCAAAGTCACCCAAGGTTTATTTTTAATGCAAACCACCAAATCTTTTTATTCTAAAAAATGGCTTATTTTAGTAACGACATTGTTTTTGTAAACATAATAACACATTAACTACTGAAGAACACAAATCTTTTTTTATCAAGAAAAACACGAATTAGTATTGTGATAACATTGTTTTTGAAAGCATAACACATTAACTATTAAAAATGAACAAAAAAGTGTTTGCGGGTCAACTCAACCTAGCCTGGCCCATTTAGACCAGTGCTAAAGAAACAACTCATTTCAACCCAAACCTTTTTGACCTATTACCCAACTTCTCCAAGAACTTTAAAAAGTCTTGTTGCCAATTTTAAAATGGGAAATTATTAGAAAGTTTACAGTTATGTTTTATAACTACTATGTTTGGCCTTAAAAAGTCATAATACAGCTCATTAATCTAGGGGGTGTTTGGTATTGCTTATTGTAATCACTTATATGCTTATTGCCTTTTGATAAGCAACTTCAAACTGTTTAATTCACTGAAGAATAATAAGAAACTCAGTTCGGATAAGCAATCCCAAACACCCCTGAAAGGGTAAAACAGTTTATGTGACGTTTGTGTGCGCGTGCGCGTAAGAGACAGGGGGAGGGGGGGATTCAGTACCATTAATGCACAAAGTTAGGTCTAGCAACGCAAAGATCCAATCGGAGCTACACAAGGTCAGATGCTGATATCTTCTTCTTTAACTTCAAGATTTTCTTTAATTTCCTTTTCAATAATTCTTCTATTACTTTGAATTTGGCGAACATATTCCGCAACTATGACATGAAATTTCGGAGCAAGCTTACTCGTAGAGGATGTATTTAAACCTGCTTTCTTTAAAGCCCTTGCAACATGTTTTTCCGCCTTTTGGAAATGAGGGGTACACAGAGATGGAACTGTGCATTTAAGAATTGGTTTCCCGCAAATTATAGGTCCGGCTTGTGAGCTGATGAACAGGATAAATATAATAAAAAGCATTAACTGTTTAGAAGTAAAAGTACATATACTGTTTAGAGAAAACAACTAAACCAAATATACTTGTAGAAAGGGCTAATGCTATAGAATAACAATGTATTTAGCTTGGTGGCTCATTTTGGTAATAATATACTCAATAATACTATCAAACTAGAATTATAGCTACCTAACTAGCCCATTTTTGAAAAGTATAACTATCAAACTAGCCATACTATGATAGGATGGCTTGCCAGTTGCCACATCATCTGTTTTACCAACTATACAGGTTGCCGGTCTAACTAAATTACAAACCAAACTACCAAGCTAAGAATGTTACTATTCTATAACATTATCCCTAGTAGAATCTCAAGCAATATGCAACACATTTGATGAGAACACATATTCAAATAACAAAAACTTAAAAATTTGAAAATATCATAGCAACCAATAAGTGTTTGAAACAACAGAAATAACGTTTAAGCTCATAACTTTCTAGCCTGTTCATGTAATATTATTAGATGAGATTACAAACCCTAGACACAACGATCACCCAACAAGATGGAAACTAGGTAAATCACCACAAATTCCAAAAGGCATTTATATTACTAACGCTAAATTCTTTTTGGCTGTAAAACTTGTAACCAACTATAAACGCGTTCAATCAATGTTACCTATCATTCTAGGAATGACAAAATATTACCCCTAACAAGCTCACACTTGAAAACATTCACCCAATGTACCAAATGTGATCTCAAAACAATCATGTATAACTAGGGCTGTAACTGAACCAAAAGGGAGCCTTGCTCATGTTCGTTCATTTAGCATTGAGCTTGTTCACGGACACATATCGAACTTTGTTCATTAAAAAACTGCACTTGTTCATAAACGAACATATACCAATTTAAAGAATTAAAAAACAACATTCTTCATCTCAAATATTATACATAATCACCTTATTTAGCACTTGATATAGTAATAATAATGACAAACACAAGAGGCACAAGTTAGACTGACATAATAAACATAAACACAATTACCCCAAAATAATGTTTCAAAGTTCTAAGTTTCTAACAACTAAACATAAACTAAACAAAACAAACAACCATAAACCAATGTAAGCAAACACATCATTAAACATTCATGAACACGATCTTTATTCGTGTTCGTTCATTTATCAAACAAGCTGAACATTTGGTTGGTTTAGAGCCCTGTGTAAAACATACACACCCTAATCCTACTCAAAACAAGAAAACCGAAACAAGAATCGTATAAATCGATACCTTTTGATCACATAACTGCAACCCATGTAAAGCTTCTGTTTAGAATCAGACAATATATGAGCATGACAAAACTTAGTCAACGCCATAGCCTTTGTCTTACATCCATGAACCGCACACCGAGTCAACTCACCACCACTCTCTAACCCTGGCCCTAACTCCGAATCATCACCATTCTTACCTTCAATTTCAACAACTGATTCATTATTCTCCTGGTACGGACTCTTCCCATACTCCCAATAATACTTCCTGTACTTCAATTTCAGTTCCTCCATCATACACCAGTAATGATCTTTATAAACCCTAGCTAGCTGCTTCAATCTACGAGATCTTCGTTTCAGCACTTCATCGCGAGCTAATAGTTCGGATTTTGAGAGAAACAAGTCTTCGTCAGTGGTTGCCACCATGGCGGATGGTGACGTGGCGGCGGTTCTTGTGGTGGTGGAATCAGACATGGTTTGGATCGATTTGAAGTGGAGAGTTTGGTGAGTGAAAGTGAGATTTCATGGTTTGATGATGGTGTGGTTGGTTAGTTGATCATGATGTTTGATTGAATGTTGTGTTGCTAGGGTTTTGAATGGACTGTGAAGAGTTGTGTTTTGAGTGTGTGAAAGATGAAATGTTTTGAGGCAAGTGATGAGAGTGATGAAGGGTTATGTTTCAATACACATGTGGTTTTAATTTAGGAAAGAAGGATGATATAACTTAGAGATGGTTTAATTAATGAACAAACCGGTTTGGTGAATCAAAACCGGTTTGGAATCGATTTTATATAAACCACTTCGGTTCAGTATACAAAATGCAGGTTTGACTCCTGTTCCTCTTCTTCATTTCAAGAAGCGAACCAAACCGAGTTGAAAAAAATGGTAAAAAAAAACCAGCTCAAATGCAAATGTTATTTTATTGAACATTAAAAAATTATAAAAACCGGTTATTTTATCTTAAAATAATTCGAAAACTATAAAATATAATAATACAATTCTTTTTTTAAAACAATTTTGTAGTCAAAATGGTTTTTAAAAATGCGCACAAGAACCGGTTTACGAATCAAAACCGATGTTTCAAACTGACCAAACTGGGGCTACACTTAACCGGTTTTCTTCGTTGGACTGGTTGGTAAGTTGATCATGATGTTTGATTGAATGTTATGTTATGTCATTAAGGTTTTGGATAGATTTGAGTTGCTTGTGAAGAGTTAAGTTTGAGTGTTTGAAAGATGAAGTGTTTGAGAAAATGGCACAAACCGATGAAAGTAAGTGGTGAAGGGTTATGTTTGAATAGAACATGTGGTTTAATTTAATAAAGGAATATGTTAATATAGAGATGTGTGAATAGTGTTTTAAGAATCGGACTGGACTAGAGATGGACAAGAAAACGGTTTATCGAACAGGTTTGGCAAAATGGCAGCGAATCGAAACTGGTTTGGAAACGATTATGTACAAACCAGTTCGGTTTGGTATACAAAATGTAGGGTTGGGACCGGTTCCTCTTCTTCACGCCAAAAACCAAACAAACCAGCTAGTTGTGTCAACCTGATTTGCATAGACAGAAGGAGAAGCCGTAGATCACCATCTTGCGTCGACGTGAAAAATGAAGCTGATTCAATCAGTGCGTGGGGACACAGGGTGGAGACTTTGTTTTTGGTTATAGATGGCTGAATGGTAAATTGTGGAGTTATATAATTTTGAAACATTATTATTCTCTGATCATTCGCTAATCACGGTCCCATTGTCACACCCCAACTGATGGCGGAATCATCGGGGCATGAGCTGATGGATGATTGATCAAAGCATCATAACAATTGAAATTGACAATATTAAATAAACCATTTTTATTTCATAAACTCAAAGCGTACCTTGTCAAAGAAAAGAAATTACATCAATTCATATTCAAACAAAAGAAAACTAATTTATTCGTGCGCTTCTAAATCTACCTAGTAGATTTCTTGAACATTGTCATCAATTTCCTGCAACATATGAATGATAAAGGTTAACAAAATAGTTGGCGAGCATACAAGTTTGGCCTACATAATATAGAAATAAAAGGTCTCAATCTAACATGACAATTTATATACTACTAGCATGTGTAAACTATCAATCAAACCAAGTGTCCATTAGCTATAAGATTGAATACTTAACAATACCACATAAGGGCGATGTGCTACTACTATCGCTATAATTGTTAAGGTAGGCGATTGAGTACACAAGATTGACTTCTAGCATGTATGTATGATAAATAGCATGTATTCATAGATTGAGTGTTTGAATAATGTGATTGATTGTGTATATGTGAGTTTTTATAATTGCATATATTACAACTCAAAGTGTGTTAAAGGAAAATGGGTTCGAGTATACTCACAGTTTGCAAGTGGTTTCCACAAACGTGAGATGATCGTCTTGAGAAGTTGAAGCACCAAATTATCCTAACAAGGATGAACAAGGTATGTAAGTACAAGGATTTAGAAGTTGGAATGTAAATAGGATTTAAATAAGAGAATAATAATAATAATAATAATAATAATAATAATATATGAAAATACATAAAAATATTATTTTGACTAAACACTCACTTTGAACACTATTAATTTATGTATATTTCGTGGGCACAAATTCACCCACTAGAAATCCATGTGTGAGGAACTTAGTCTAAGATAAGTGTTTTACCTTTGCACATAACTTTCTACCATAAGTTTATTGGTGACATGACTAGGTTTAATATTTATATATCTTTAGTACATAATAAAAAATAATGGATTGACAATGATAATTAAATTGCAAGTCTAAATAAGTAAATAACAAAAATTAAAGAAGTTAGTACTTTTATATATTTATAGTATGTAATAATAATTAATTAATTAGTAATAATGATCTAATTAGAAGACTAAATAGGTAAATGACTAAATTAAAAGAGTTAGTTTTATACATTTTTAGTATGTAATAATAACTAATGAATTGCTAATAATGATGCAATTGTAAGACTAAATAAGTAAATTACAAAAGTAAAAGAGTTACTAGTATGATTAGAAGAGTTAGTAGTTAGTAGCATGATTAAAAGAGTTAGCATGGGTTAGTAATGTTAGACATGGTAATAATATATTAGTTAATAGTGTTATGTATGTTAGGCATGAATAATAATAATAAGTTAGATAACATAATAGTAATTAGTAATGAGTTAGTAATGTAATTACCATGTTATAGAGGTAGGATAAATATAACCCATTGTACCCCTTTGTTACACCAAGAATCATCAACTTAGGTGATGATCTTGGTTGGTCATGTATAAAATATAAATGACATACAATAATGAAATGTTAAAAGTTATAGAAATAAACCTAAGATTGGTCCTTATTTTGGAGATGCTCCATCTTTGTTTACCATGGTAAACATTGAGTGACATTCCATAAGGATTTCTTCAAGATGGGAAGTATGAAAACACACACAAAAAAAGAAGAGAAACATAAAAAGAAGAGAAGGAGGTGAAAGGAGGTAGAACTCACTTCAAGAAGGAAAAAGAATTCTTTGAGAAATTGCAAAGAAAAGTGGTAGAATGAGTGTGATATTTATAGGTGATTGATTAGGGTTTAAGGCAGTGAAAAAATTTGGAAAGTTAAAAATTGGACCATTAATATATATTTATTTTTTGGGCCTAATGTCATGGCCTTATTTCTTTTATGCATGTTTTTGTTATTTGTATAAATTTGAGTTTCCAACATAATTTATAAATATAGTATGACACTATAGTTGATTGGTTGGGCCTCGAATATCAAATTTGTGACAACCGGCAAAATAATGGTAAATTCCGTACAACTTAACGACTTGATTATATAATTATCGCGTTCGTTACGATTTAATTAATGCATGATTAGGTCGCGTAAAGTCTAGCAATCATAGGACACGGTTAATTATGCCAAACAACGTGGTTACATTCTTCAAGTTGTGAGAAAACAACAAACTATGTCCAAATATGTTGGCAAAATGCTGAAAACACTATTCACCAGAACATGCTATTCATGCCAGCAAGTTTCCGAAAACTGTTGGAACGAGCAACGAATGGCACGAAAGCATTTTATGGTTGAAATACAAATAAAAACCCCTAATTAGGGACACTAAATGCAAAGACACATTAACTTTCCGGAAAATACATATCGATAGAATTCGTCCGAATCGCACTAAAATATAACCAAGTAAATTGTCCGAAATGCTAAAGTGCAACATTTTAAATTTTAGCAGGACTCGTAAATAATGTTATGCACCTTAAATAAGATTGGAGATACCAACGGAATATTCTAAACATAAACTCCCGGTGTTACACTGCAACTTGTACACATTACTCAAATTCGAACCGATAGGCGAATAAATTATATTCCTACCATCTAATTGCCGAACTATAAAGCTAGCGAACTAGTTAGTCATATTTTGGAGTCATAAACACCTTAAATAAACTTCATGACATCAATGATAAAATAAAACCATAGCTCCCGGTATTTTATTATAACTTTTATATAACACCCAATATCGAACCGACGAGCGAACTAGTAGCATTTTTACCATCCAAAAACAACTCCCACTAAACTAGTGACTCGTTAAACTTTATTTAAAACCCTAACTACCATTGATACTCTAGTTAACCCCTAATTAACCTAATGCCTAAAATATCTATAAGATTAACAATATATGCACATGATTTTTATGTTAAAAAATTACACTTAGCCCCCCCTTAAGAAAACGGTCAACAAGTGGGTCCCACCCACTTGTTTCTTGGTTGAAAAATGAGTAACTTAGGCATGGTAGTAAGATTATGGAAGATCATGAGGTATGTCACACCCCGACCCGCAGCGGAAAAGATGATCGGGGCATGATTGGGTTTTCATCAAAGCTCATGACATTTATTATAATGTTTCATATTTATTATTACATGTTAAAAGAGATCATACAATCATAATTACAACATGTTCTACACATCTTTCTAAACTTCATTATTTTCTTCTAAGGCATTTCCTATGTTTTCCTTGCTTCATCCTGTTCACCTGTATCATGTGTAAAAATGGTTTTTGGATCAACAAAAAGCTGGCGAGTGAATCCTATGAAAAGCATTTAAACAAGTTTATTGAATTGATTATAAATAAAGTGCATAACCACATATGAGTAAATATAGATGTAAACTTATTCACAAAGCACTGAATATTAAATAATGCACACACATACAGTAATAGATTGTTTTGAGGCACGCGTTGTTCAACTCGTCTCCCACGAGGAACTGATGGGCCTAATGAATGAGTTTTGAGGCACGCGTTGTTCTACGAACTGATGGGCCTAATGAATGAGTTTTAAGGCACGCGTTGTTCAACTCGTCTCCCACGAGGAACTGATAGGCCTAACAAATAATTTGCATACAAGATGACAATATGTAATACATAACTACAAACAATATTTACATTCTAAGTTTAAATCATAATATGGTATGGCACGAGTTTGAATAAACGAATTAGTTTAAGTGACACATGATACACCCCAAAACGTGTAATTAAAAAGGGGAGTTGTAAGATTCACTCACAGTGGGTGCGTTCGGTTGATGATGTTGAATGCGCACGAAGTTGGGTTTAACCACGAGTGAAACTAACCTAGATAATAACATAATGGTTCGGTAAATAAGCGGATTTTATTAATCAATTTTAGTAGGATTATTGGATTTTTTTTTGTGAGTTTAAGGGTATTTTCTAACTTTAAAAATGTTATTTTTAAGTATTTTTAATTTAAATAAATAAATAAAAGTAAATAAAAAAAATGTTGATTTTTGACTGTTGACCATTGACTTGTTGACCGTTGACCGTTGACTTGTTGACCGGTTCGGTCGGTTATATGCTTGCGCTGGGTGAGACTCGAACCCATGACCTCCCGTACGCGTGCACGCAGCTCTACCAACTGAGCTACGTGTCTAACCCGAAATATTTCTGTTTTTAATTATATTTATATACTAATTAGATTAATCCGAAAATCATTTATTTAAAAAAACGATTTAATTGCATCACTCGGTGCTCGCCACAGGTCTCGAACCCGGAACCTGTGGTTTAGTTTGGCACACAGTCCACCGCTAGACTGTGTGTCTAACTTGATAAATATTCTGATTTTTATTATACTTAACATCTTACTGAGTAAAACCGGTTCGGTTTCTAAAAAAACATTTTTATTACAGAGGTTAAGGTTGTGATAGGAATCGAACTCGCGTCGTGTGCATATTGTTTGCACACAGTCCACCGCTGGACTGTGTGTCTAACCCGTTTATATAACTTGTTTTAATTATACTTATACACTGCTTACATGTTTCAGGATTTGGCGTTTATAAAAAGGCATTATATTTCAGCGAATCGGAACACAACAGAATTCGAACCCGGGACGTATGCTTTAAAATCGCACACAGTACACCGCTGGACTGTGTGTCTAACCCGAGATATAACTTGATTTATATTAAATATATATATAACTGAAGCTTCATCTTCTTCGTTAAACTTTACCCAGAAACCAATGTCCGACTGTTTCGACAAATTAATCAATTTCTTTAGTAAATTGTGATTAACCACCTATGAGATTTATAAAAAAAATGAGAGAGATTAGGTATAAGATATACCGACAGAGATCCCCTGTTTCGCCGGCGAGATTCCGATGACAGCAAGTTATTCCGGCGACGTGTATCTTGTGGCAGAGGGTCTTCAGGAAGCTTGAGGTGAGTGTGGGTGGCTTCGGTATGAGCTCTAGATGTTCTGTTTTTAGAGTAAGGCACAGCGATGAAATGGGTTCGGTTTTCCGGCGAGTTGCAGAAAGTTTCCGGCGAGTTGTTCTTGCCGATTAAGGACTTGTAGGGAGGTTAGCGAGAGCTAATTCGAGTGAATAAACGAATTGGGTTTTTCCTAACTGAAGGTATCTTTACGTGCATATGAATTTAAGTTTTCGGTTATGAACTTTACGACTCATGAATGAAATTGAATCGAGTTTTCGGTTATAACCGACGTTTATCATCCGTTATACTTGCTTGATTCCGGAGTCAAAGGAAAACGGTCGAAAATCGCGTATTTTCCGGCGACTGCGGATTTGGGCGCGTTGAGTGACTGAATTCGACTTCCAGTTTTATTATATGTGTTAAATGTTTCAATAAATCAACAAATAACACAAGTGGCGGAGTGGTTTGATGTATGTGAGTTAAGGCTTTGGCTGATGCTTGGCTGACCCGGGTTCGAATCCCGGCTTCAGCATTTCATTTTTAATTCGCTATTTTTAATACATTTTCAAATATAAATTTTATATTCTATTATACTTATTAATTATGTATCGTTTAAAATTAATTTGAGCATTAAATATGTAACGAAATTTTTAACTGGTTGTTCGGTTAATAAACGAAGCGGGTTTGGTAAATCCGGTTTTTGACGGATGTTACAGTATCCCCTATTTTTAGAAATTTCGTCCCGAAATTTAAGTAGTGGCATGTTTTGACTCACAAGGATGGTGTTTTAATTTGACAGTTACATACTTAGAAGGAAGTAAGAGTTTAAATTTTGTTTGAGGCGGTAACGTTCCTTGTAAGGGTTGAATACCCTGCTACAGGAATCACTTTTTGTTGCCTACGATAAAGAATATTGATAAACAGAGTTGGATGACTAAGTATGATTTTATGCACAAGAGTTTTGATACGTTTGGAAAGATAAGGTTATATCCTAAAACAAAACTTCTACTACTAAAACCTACCTGGAAACTCTCATAACCGCCTGATAATGCCTCTGATCCTTTGACAAGAATACTTATATATAGGAAGTACCAGCGGCGTATCCACCATATTCTTGTCAAATTTTCATTGGTTTTATCAGTAAGTCATGATTGGTTCTATGATACGACTCTAGAACATAAACAAACACAACAACCAAGCCTGAGTCCTAATTCTGATAGTATACATGTTTATATGGTGACAGTACCTCTCTCGTTTGTTATGATGGAGAGGTTAGTCTGTGTAGAAATGGAACGCAATCCAGCTTCTTTAAATGATGAGATGATATAAATTCTAAATCAGTGGATATAAAACAAACTTCAACCAAGACATCACTAATCCTACATGGAACTTCTCATAACCGCCTGACAATGCCTCTGATCCTTTGACAAGAATACTTATATATAGGAAGTACCAGCGGCGTATCCACCATATTCTCGTCAAATTTTCATTGGTTTTATCAGTAAGTTATGATTGGTTCTATGATGTGACTCTAGAACATAAATAAACACAACAACCAATATCTGAGTCCTAATTCTGATAGCATACATGTTTGAATGGTGATAGTTCCTATCTCATTTGTTATGATGGAGAGGTTAGTTTATGTAAAAATAGAACACAATCCAATCTCTTTAAATAATGAGATGATATGAATGCTAAATCAGTGTGTATAACACAAACTTCAACCAAGACAATACTAAATCCTACATGGAACTTCTCATAACCGCCTGATAATGCCTCTGATCCTTTGACAAGAATACTTATATATAGGAAGTACCAGCAGCGTATCCACCATATTCTTGTCAAATTTTCATTGGTTTTATTAGTAAGTTATGATTAGTCCTATGTGACTTCTATAACATAAACAAACACAACAACCAAAACTTGAGTCTTAATTCTGATAGTATACACGTTTGAATGATGACAGTACCTCTCTCGTTTGTTATGATGGAGAGGTTAGTCCATGTGGAAGTGAGACACAGCTCAACTTCTTTAAATGATGAGATTGAAATACGTTGAGATGTATGATGATATAAATGCTAAATCAGTGCGTATAAAACAAACTTCAACCAAGACATTACTAAATCCTACATGGAACTTCACATAACCGCCTGACAATGCCTTTGATCCTTTGGCAAAAATACTTATATATAGGAAGTACCAGCGGTGTATCCACCATATTCTTGTCAAATTTTCATTGGCTTTATCCGCAAGTTATGATTAGTTCTATGTGACTCTAATACATAATTAAACACAATCAACCAAAACTTGAGTCTTAATTCTGATAGTATAAATGTTTGATTGACGACAGTACCTCTCTCGTTTATTATGATGGAGAGGTTAGTCTATGTAGAAGTGAGACACAACTCAACTTCTTTAAATGATGAGATTGAAATATGTCGTGAAGTATGATGACATGAATGTTAAATCAACGATTATAAAACAAAACTGAAATAATAATTTGCATTAAGATTCTTGGATAAATTTCCAATTTATAACTGGGATACGGGAAAATTGAGATAACATAAAGAAAAACGTAAAAACTAAGCGGTTGGAGTTGAATCTTGATTTTTGGTGAAGGGGACTAGTTGGGTGGTTTCGTTTGGGCCGTCATTATCTTCAACAGGATTGGCGTTGATGTTGAAAACTCTTCCTCTTGCTGGTGGCCTAGTGATTAGGTTTCCTTGATTTGCTTGGTTAACTGGGTTTGCTTGAGCTTGGGCGTGTATGATGTTAACCAATCGAGGGCACGTGTTTCTAAAGTGGGTAGGGTCGCCATAATTAAAACAAGCTCGAACATAAGGAAACATGGGATATTGGGGTTGTTGATATGTTTGGATCATATTTTGAGTAGGGGGTGAGGTTTGGTTTTGAGAGGTGCGGCAAGCCTTGCTCAAATGACCATACGTCCACAATTCACACATAGTCGACAAGGTAAGGTAGATGGATGGTGATAAAAACAGGTGTTACATTGAGGGTGAGGTCCTAGGTAAGGTTTCTTATTTGGGTAAGTTGAGTTGGGTGCTACTTGGGTGATTGGGATAGCTTGGAGGGGTACGACTTGTGAGGCTGGTTGAATACGTTGGGTGACAGCGAAAAGTTGCCCATCTCGTTTTCTCTTGGAAATGGGTTGAGAAGGGGATTCGGTTTGGGTGGAGTTTGAGGTTTCAGTCGATGCTTTATCCTTCTTCTTCTCCTCCTTGAAGTCTTTGCCGGATGCGGTTCTCGGTGAGTTCTGTAGCTAACTCCATTGCGCTTCCAAGGTTGTAGGTGTGGTACTTATTACAGAGTCTTGAATCTTTGAAGGAAGACCTCGAATGTAATGCTCGATCAAACGGTAGAGGGGAGTGAACAAGTTGGGAACCATTTGATTTAATTCGAGGAATCTCTTGTTGTACGTGGTGTGGTCGCCTTCCTTTTGTTTCAACGAATAGAATTCATCCTCTAATTTCTTGATTTCGTTCCTTGGGCAAAACCGTCTTGTCATGATTTCCTTCAAATCTTCCCAAGTCAAAGTCATAGCATCTTCAACACCTCGTTTGGCCTTCTCTGTATTCCACCAAGTAAGTGCTATTCCAAGTAAACGACCGGTAGCATATCGCACTTTGCGATCATCGGGGCAATCGCAATTTAGAAAAGTGTTCTCCATTTCTTCAAACCAATGGAGGAGAGCGGTGACACCTTCAGTCCCTTCGTATTTTGGAGGGTCGCAGGATTTGAAATGCTTGTAGGTGGCATTTAGTGGTATTTGGGAGAGGGTTGATAACATTTTGATCTTCTTGGTTGACAGGATTAGCAGTAAGGGCTTGTTGGACTTGAATTACAATGTTGGGTATTACGGCAGCCATTTGTTGAGCGATTTGGGCAGCCATGCGCTCGCGGGCTTTTCCTGATCTCATCTTTCTACGAGCGAGGCTAGAAGACATCTACAAGGAATACGTATCAAGAGTATGAGTTGGATGTTTTAGGGATCAGGTGTCGTATTTAGGAGTGAACATTTATAAAATAAATATAAAATAATAAATCTACTACATCCATAGGATGTCTTGGGTTTTGCTCGTAATTGGGCCTTGCATGCCGCCATACTTCACCTTCGTAATCATGTGGGCCCCCATGATTACCGGGTTTTTCATATGGTTCGCATGTGTTAGCCTGGTTAGGTACACTAAAACCCGGAGAAAATCGAGAAATATGTATGTAACGTATGATATTCGGAATGTATCCAGGTGTGGACACGGTGACACCTCAAAGTGGGGTTAGTTCGAACGACGTTTGGTGTGGCATGCTTTGGCTTAATAGGTCCTTCGTACTCTCATCGTTAGTCCCCAGGTAGGCAAACTGGTCCGTTATATTGGATTTATACGAATGCCAACCTAGACAGGACGTTCCGACTACCGGTACTTGTACCCTTACAGTTACTACATGCCCGTCGCAGAACTCACTTTGATGAGATTTGAGAAAAAAAAATGAAAATGCGACAAAATCTTGAATAACGGAAGTATGGAGATGATTTGAATATGTTAACATTGAAATATGTATGATGAATGTGTATGTAAGTATGTATGTTTGACTGTAAGTATAATTCACTATGTATCACAAAATGTAATATTGGAAATGTTTGCATGCATTTGTGTATGTAATAAATATGAAACAAATAAATATCATAAGTTTGCATGTAACCACATAAACAATTAAAATCTAGTTAACCATAGTATAGGCTCTAAGGGTCTAATATCCTATCCTATATCCCTATAGTCAAAAGCTCTGATACCAATCTGTCACACACCGACCCGCAGCGGAAAAGATGATCGGGGCATGATTGGGTTTTCATCAAAGCTCATGACATTTATTATAATGTTTCATATTTATTATTACATGTTAAAAGAGATCATACAATCATAATTACAACATGTTCTACACATCTTTCTAAACTTCATTATTTTCTTCTAAGGCATTTCCTATGTTTTCCTTGCTTCATCCTGTTCACCTGTATCATGTGTAAAAATGGTTTTTGGATCAACAAAAAGCTGGCGAGTGAATCCTATGAAAAGCATTTAAACAAGTTTATTGAATTGATTAAATAAAGTGCATAACCACATATGAGTAAATATAGATGTAAACTTATTCACAAAGCACTGAATATTAAATAATGCACACACATACAGTAATAGATTGTTTTGAGGCACGCGTTGTTCAACTCGTCTCCCACGAGGAACTGATGGGCCTAATGAATGAGTTTTGAGGCACGCGTTGTTCTACGAACTGATGGGCCTAATGAATGAGTTTTAAGGCACGCGTTGTTCAACTCGTCTCCCACGAGGAACTGATGGGCCTAACAAATAATTTGCATACAAGATGACAATATGTAATACATAACTACAAACAATAGTTACATTCTAAGTTTAAATCATAATATGGTATGGCACGAGTTTGAATAAACGAATTAGTTTAAGTGACACATGATACACCCCAAAACGTGTAATTAAAAAGGGGAGTTGTAAGATTCACTCACAGTGGGTGCGTTCGGTTGATGATGTTGAATGCGCACGAAGTTGGGTTTAACCACGAGTGAAACTAACCTAGATAATAACATAATGGTTCGGTAAATAAGCGGATTTTATTAATCAATTTTAGTAGGATTATTGGATATATTTTTTTTTGTGAGTTTAAGGCTATTTTCTAACTTTAAAAATGTTATTTTTAAGTATTTTTAATTTAAATAAATAAATAAAAGTAAATAAAAAAATGTTGATTTTTGACTGTTGACCATTGACTTGTTGACCGTTGACCGTTGACTTGTTGACCGGTTCGGTCGGTTATATGCTTGCGCTGGGTGAGACTCGAACCCGTGACCTCCCGTACGCGTGCACGCAGCTCTACCAACTGAGCTACGTGTCTAACCCGAAATATTTCTGTTTTTAATTATATTTATATATTAATTAGATTAATCCGAAAATCAACTTATTTCTAAAAAGATTTTAATCAGTGACTCGGTGCTCGCCACAGGTCTCGAACCCGGAACCTGTGGTTTAGTTTGGCACACAGTCCACCGCTAGACTGTGTGTCTAACTTGATAAATATTCTGATTTTTATTATACTTAACATCTTACTGAGTTAACCCGGTTCGGTTTCTAAAAAAAACATTTTTATTACAGAGGTTAAGGTTGTGATAGGAATCGAACTCGCGTCGTGTGCATATTGTTTGCACACAGTCCACCGCTGGACTGTGTGTCTAACCCGTTTATATAACTTGTTTTAATTATACTTATACACTGCTTACATGTTTCAGGATTTGGCGTTTATAAAAAGGCATTATATTTCAGCGAGTCGGAACACAACAGAATTCGAACCCGGGACGTATGCTTTAAAATCGCACACAGTCCACCGCTGGACTGTGTGTCTAACCCGAGATATAACTTGATTTATATTAAATATATATATAACTGAAGCTTCATTTTCTGCGTTAAACTTTACCCAAAAACCAATGTCCGACTGTTTCGACAAATTAATCAATTTCTTTAGTAAATTGTGATTAACAACCTATGAGATTTATAAAAAAATGAGAGAGATTAGGTATAAGATATACCGACAGAGATCCCCTGTTTCGCCGTCGAGATTCCGATGACAGCAAGTTATTCCGGCGACGTGTATCTTGCGGCAGAGGGTCTTCAGGAAGCTTGAGGTGAGTGTGGGTGGCTTCGGTATGAGCTCTAGATGTTCTGTTTTTAGAGTAAGGCACAGTGATGAAATGGGTTCGGTTTTCCGGCGAGTTGCAGAAAGTTTCCGGCGAGTTATTCTTGCCGATTAAGGACTTGTAGGGAGGTTAGCGAGTGTTTTGAGAGCTAATTCGAGTGAATAAACGAATTGGGTTTTTCCTGACTGAAGGTATCTTTACGTGCATATGAATTTAAGTTTTCGGTTATGAACTTTACGACTCATGAATGAAATTGAATCGAGTTTTCGGTTATAACCGACGTTTATCATCCGTTATACTTGCTTGATTCCGGAGTCAAAGGAAAACGGTCGAAAATCGCATTTTCCGGCAACTGCGGATATGGGCGCGTTGAGTGCCTGAATTCGACTTCCAGTTTTATTATATGTGTTAAATGTTTCAATAAATCAACAAATAACACAAGTGGCGGAGTGGTTTGATGTATGTGAGTTAAGGCTTTGGCTGATGCTTGGCTGACCCGGGTTCGAATCCCGGCTTCAGCATTTCATTTTTAATTCGCTATTTTTAATACATTTTCAAATATAAATTTTATATTCTAATATACTTATTAATTATGTATCGCTTAAAATTAATTTGAGCATTAAATATGTAACGAAATTTTTAACTGGTTGTTCGGTTAATACACGAAGCGGGTTTGGTAAATCCGGTTTTTTGACGGATGTTACAAGGCATTCCATCATATAATTATGTATCACCACCATTTCCTATCATTCACCAAGTTACCAAAAATAATCTAAACACTCTCCTTTTTCCCTCCTAGTTTTGGCAGCCATAGCACCCCAAAAACCCTTCATTTTTACCCATTAAACTCACCAAAAATAAGCTTACAAAACCCATCTCAAGATCCCTCAAGAAAGGTGCAAGTATGGAGGACTTTTAGAGCTTCATTTGGAGCTTAATCTCTTATTAATCTTCATCACAATCTTGCAAAATTGTAAGACTTTATTTCACTAATTTTAAGCTTGTTATAATATGTAGATTAGTAAAGTACATGTTGATCATCTTGAATCTTAAAGAAAATAAAAGCTTAAACCCTAATCATAACATAAAAAGACCTACTAATGTGTTATATTTTATGTTGGTCATGTTGATTAGTGCTAGTTAGCTTATATATTTTTGGTGATTATGTTAAAGTAGGTTGTTTAAATATATGATCTTGTATGATTAAGAACAAAAATGATGATTCAAACATATTAATGTTTGAATCAAGACAAGATCATCAATTCCATGATCCATGAACTTTACTACAAAAAGAAAAGTATGTTATTTAAAGTTGTTTAAATATAAGAACAAGATTAGTATACTACATATGATGGTTTAAATGATCTTGTTAAAAGGATTAAAGTGCCATTATTTTTACTATAAGTGTGATTAAAAATATAGATAAAGTTCAAGGATTATGAGAATAATTATGTGGGAAAGTGTTACATGCAAAGTTGATAGTTGAAACTTGATTTGAGTTGATTATGCTTAAGGAATTTAAACATGCTTAAAATACATTTTAAAAACGTGGAAAACGCCATAGTTAGGGGAAACTATGGCGAAATTTTTCTAAAATCTAATCGCGATTAAAGAACGATTAACAGGACTAAACGCGATTAGTGACCTTAATCGGTAATTAAGAAGGTTTAATAAAAAGGGTTAAGCCCTAATCTTCCAAGAACATTTATAAACACTTATAAATATTTATAAGTTAAAAAGAGTTGTAAAAAAAAGAGAAATGGATATTTTATAAAAATATTCTTAAATAAAAATATATATGTTTAAAATACACCAACTTATGTGTATAAATACTTGTGTACAATTATGTGTATGTATTAGAAGTTAGGGAGAATACTAACTAAAATACAAATACACTACACAAACAATCTTCAAATATGCGTCGACGAACGAGTATAAAAACACTTAAGGAAGTAAATACTACACTTGGACACGAGATGCGGACGACGAACGACCGGACATCGGGCAAATCGTAACATAACCTCATATTAAGGATAAAATATATATATATATATATACATGAAACCAAAAGCCAACGTGAATTATTAGAAAAGACCCAACGAAGTAAATGCGTAGCTACCCACAACGGTCGCCGCATCATTACAACACGGAAAGGATACCTCTCAAAGGCGATGCGTGGGCTTTTCAGAAAATATACAACAATAAATTCCACGTCAAACTCTAAAAATAATATACTTTTGGTTCAAACTCTACACATATCCTAACACTTCAAATTTCGGAAAGTATAAAGTGGAGACTCGCAAATTATACCATATAAAGGTATATACGGATAAAATACGCTCGAAATACGTATATGATAAATACAAATATACTTAGATTATGTAATGGGCTAGTAAAGCCCACTAATATATATAAGTTGGGCTAGGCCTACTAATATATAAATGGGCTAAGGACCATTTTAAAATATAACATTGGGCTAGGCCCATTAACATGTCAAATGGGCTAAGCCCAACATAATATACTACATTGGGCTAGGCCCATTTACATAACTTTAATTGGGCTAGGCCCATTCATATAAACTCATTTGGGCTAGGCCCATATACGTATAAATACAGTATAAATACCAAATAATACGGTATATTAATATGTATAAATACAGTATAAAACACGTATAAATACCAAATAATACGGTATAATAATACGTATAAATACAATATAAAATACGTATAAATACGGTATAAAAATACGTAGGTACATAGCGATGTACTCACATACACTTGTTAAAGTATACTCACGCAAATAATAGCGTACAAATATCAACGTAATTACGATGTTAAAAATAAATATTGTTAACACTTGTAATTATAACATGAAGAACATATGCTCATACTTAAGCCGAACATGTCATTACGAATGAACGAGGTTTATCAAACTCAAAGTATATATGTATACATATATTCAGAAAACATATATATAACACACATAACGAACGTAAGCCGTGCGAGGCACGGAGACTCTCATGGGCTAGGCCACTCATACCGTGTGGATCACGGAGACTCAAATGGGTTAGGCCCATTCTCACTTGTGTGAGGCACAAAGACTCTTATGGGCTAGGCCCATTTATACTCGTGCGAGGCACGAAGGCTCACGAAGGGCAAGGCCCGTTCGTACAATGGATGGATACGAAATATATACATAAAAGAAGTGTATATATATATTAAAACAAAAATACGAAACAAATGCCAACATATTTAAAATACGTAAGGGACCCAAATACTTAACTTATACAATAACGTTCAAGATGAACAACGTGTACGTATTTAACGGTAACTCAAGTGTCTAATGAGTTAGAGCACTTGTAGGTTGATACGCTCTTTGGGATACCCGAATTGCTAGCATATATTCACGGACACAAATCAATGAGTTCATGTCCCCCTTTTCTTTTAAATGTTTTCGGTTTATAACTCTCGGGGAAATGCATGTTTTCGATGGTATGGTTTAGCTATGGAATGGAATATTAGATCATGTGCGACAAGGTTTTCTCTTAAGTGCCATTAATCTTTTATAAGACCGAGGAACAAGTGTAACATTTGTAAAAATCGGGTCTTCAAAACCCGCTCCGTTTTGTAATCAAGTACCAAGTTATAAAAGTTACATTAAATATTTATGATTATTTTGAGTTAAAACGATACATAATTAATAAATAAACTAAACTATAAAAATTATATTTGATAAAAAGTTAAAATAAAATAAATAAAAAAATAATGAAGCTGCCGGGATTCGAACCCGGGTCAGCCAAGACTCTTCAACAACTTAACACTCATTCCCTAAACCACTCCGCCACATTGTGTTTTCTGCTAACTCTAGGAACACAAATGAAATTTATACACAAACTCAGTTATAACCGATGGCGCCATCTGAGAAACGGTAATCGGCAAACCAAGCGTCAAATCGATTGTTTACCTCACACATTCAGTTTATAACCGATGCACGACGGTTTTTAATCAATCAGAAATTGATTAAACTTCAAGACTCATCATTGTTGATTTTAAAACCGAAAAAGAACATCAAGTTCAGAATTTCACAAACTCCAGACCACTCTCGCGATTCAGAGATATCATACCAATACTCTATTTCCTTTTCGTCGCACTTTTAGACCATCAGAGCGCCTAAAACAGCTCGCCGGAATTCTCTGCAAAAGTCGCCGGAAAACCGTATTCAACTCAACCGGTAAAATACTTCTACTTTACGGTTTCAATCTATTGTTTGAACCTTACTAACATTAACCCATCGCTCAAAATCAACCACAGACGTCATTGCTGGACTTTCTGTGTTCGCCGGAAAACTTCTGGAATTGCCAGAAACTCGTTAATTATCGGTATGCACATTCCAACGCACTGATAATCAATACTCATTAGTTCAATTTCATATCTAATCCCTTAAATCTGTTAATTGATTCTCGCAGCCGAAGGTTTCAAAAACAGAGCCGACAAGTTTCGCCGGACTCTCTGAAGAAGACAACCTGTTCGGTATCTTCTTTCCCCAAACTTTTCGGTGCAATGCATTCAAACTAGACATCATGTTTATTAACTAAATTAATCACGAATCGGTTGTTTGATTGATGTCTGCGTTCGTAATGAAGAAGACGAGTTCAGTGATAACATAAGATTAATTAAAATCGGAATTATAAACGGGTTAGACACACAGTCCAGCGGTGGACTGTGTGCAAACAAAAACTATACGTCCTGAGTTCGATCCCTGCTACACGCACACCTTGTGTAATAAAATGCCTTTTTGATCAAGAACTAAACCGGGTTAACTCAGATAGTTGTTAAGTATAATAAAAACCTAGATAATAACCGGGTTAGACACACAGTCCAGCGGTGGACTGTGTGCAACATGAACTACACGTCGCGCGTTCGAAACCCGTCACGAGCACCGGTCCGATTGAATTAAAATGTTTTTGCAAATAAAGGAAATTCGGTTAAATCGAATAAGTGTATAAATATAATTAAAAACAAGATTAGTTCGGGTTAGACACGTAGCTCAGTTGGTAGAGCTGCGTGCACGCGAACGGGAGGTCGCCGGTTCGAATCTCACCCGGCGCAGATTAATTCGCTGACCGAACCGTTCAACGGTCAACGGTCAACGCTAAAAAAATAATATTTTTTTTATATTTTTATTTATTTAATTTAATTTAAAAATCAATTAAAAATACTTAATAATAGCATTTTTAAAGATAGAAAATAGCTATAAACTCACAAACATATATCTAAAAATTTCATTAAAATCCTTAATAAAATCCATCCATTTATTATATTTTTCCATTATTATTTAGGTTAGTATTCCTCGTTGATCCGCTCATCTAAATCGTGCGCATCTCATCTCCAATCCAACGCACCCAATGTGAGTGAATCTTACAAATTCCCCGTTTTAATCACGTTTTGGGGTGTATCATGTGTCTTTGTATATATATTTAATTACTAAACCATTGTGCATATATCATAACATGAACTTGTGTATTCAGTTTGTTACTGTTAAGTAGTTATCATTGGATGCAATTTATTATTCAGTACATGTAATTTCATAGGCCGCCGCTCCCCATTTATGAGCGTTGAGCATGTTCCCCATTTCATTATGAGGTTGAACCTGGCGTGCCCACATACGATCGGCTCCGTTTGATTGAGCCTTGATCGCACAGACATTTTCATTTTCAGTACATGCAATACGATCGGCTCCGTTTGATTGAGCCTTGATCGCACAGTTTCATTTATGTTATTTACAGTATGATGTTGGTATGTTCATGTATGATGCCATGTGTTATTGTATGTTATAGTTGTGACTGCTATTTGCCATTACTTGATTATTTACATTTGCTCATCTATGATTATGCACAATATTTCATGGATAAACTAACCATAAAATCATTATCAAATGTTTATCTAATAAGGTTCACTCGCCAACTTATGTTGACCAAAAAACCCCCATTTTACACATGATACAGGTGAAGCAGCTGCAGCTAGGAACACATAGGATTTGGACTAGAAGAATAAAACGATTTAGTGTTGGGATTGTTATGCTTGGTTTATTTCCTTTGTATTGAATGAACATGTTTGGATATTTGAAAATGTAATTTTGACTTTATTAAATATGAAACATAATAGTAAATGTCATGAGCTTTGGTGATAACCCAATTATGCCCCGACTCTTATTCCGCTGCGGGTCGGGGTGTGACAACAAGAGTTGTAGATCTATCGGGTGTAGCGAGCCCCACTCATGGGTCTTTGTGTGGCCGCATGTAGTGCTTTTGTTGTCCCAGCCGGGTGGACCGGAAGAAATCGTCTAGGGTTGAGTACTTCATATGTCAGCACACATATTAATGTCCTTGCAAAACATTAATGATCATCAAGTTCATTGACGCTTTACATACCACATATTTTTACATATGAACTCTCAAATGTTTTTAAGAATCATTTGGCGCGCACACAAAACGCATGAGCTCGCCAACTTTTGTTGATGTTTTCAGACTTACATGTATTTCAGGAAATTGAAGTGGATCTTGGTGCAGTCGTTACGAAACTTTCAAGGGTAACAAGTAATCGATGTCATCCGTATTTTGAAGGGTTTGATCTATATATTCCGTCTTCGAATGGAATATAGGATGCGAGGCCTTGATGTTTAAAAGTTATTTTGAACAAGTCTATTGTAAACTTTAAATTACTTATGACGTCGTTTATTTCCAAACAACTTGTAACTTGTAATGTTTATATATGGTGAACGGATGAACATCGTGTATGCTTTTAAATTCATATAGTTGTTTACTTATGTCGTATGCGATGAAAACTAATCAAGTTCACATCGCGCGCTTCCGCCTCTGAACGGATGTGACAAAATTTACACAACATAATTTGGTTTTTGAATGATTTAATCGTTTCTTGATGATTATATGAATAACACCTATGTTTGATTGAACAATTATTGATAGTAAAATGAAATAAAATGACTTCCATTATAATCATAAGTTTCAGATTACAATGGTTGAATACAAAAAAAAAAACACGAAAACGAATAGTACAATAATTGAGGAATGTTACACCCATCATTATCATTGATTATTTTAAGACCATCGTCACATCTCATCATAAATCACCATTTTTTCCAACATTCTTGGAATCATACTATCACACGTCAATTGTCCTTATTATCATAACATAAATCATTACGTTATCATAATCAATCATCAATAAGATCAACATCCAAGAGTCATGTCTTGTTCTTCGTACTCAACATCTAGTGTTCAAGTCTCGCATGCCATGAGCGGCTAGTCTCCTAGTGTAACACCCCGACCCCGTACAACCCGCAGCGAAATCGTCGGGAGTCACATTACAAACTGTTCACAACACATGGTGTTAAAGTTTAATTATATTGATTTATTGAATTTCATTGTCTCTCCAAACAAAAAACAAATCCAACCAATTGTTTTTAATTTAAGCAAAACTAAGACATGAGTCCGAATCCTACGCGTAGCATACTTGTATAAACATCAAACATTTGTACCTGAAACATATGTGAAAATAATGGTCAACAATAAAGTTGGTGAGTAAGATAGGTTTTGTGGTCAAATTCATGGCTATGAATTTGTATTGCAATCACTCGTCCAACTATGAGAGTCAATGAGTGAAAACCTTATAACAAAATTTATATCAATTGTGTTTAGTATTGCAATATGTTTAACCAACTACAAGAGTTGGTATAGTGAACAAACTTTCGTAGCCATGAATTTTGACAAAAGTGTTTCTTTGTAAAATCGTGTAAGTAATCAATTTTTACTCGTAAATTGTATGGTTTATATATATATATATATATATGTTTGAAAACCATTTGTAACCTTGTATAAATCAATTGTTTCATCTTGTATAATCCAATAGTTTTGTTTTGTATAAACAAGCGTGGTCGTGTGTGAATACATTCAAGCCTGCGTTGACTCGTCGGAAATACCCCGAAAGGTTTGTCTAAGTGCACAGTTTCTACCGTTCCCCAAACTTCCCCACAAACCCGGGAAGCGGGAACGAGATTGTAATCTATGGTACCATTACATACTACCGATCGACTTGGCCAAAGTTAATGAACGTACTCGTGTTATGGATAACGCACCACCAAGTTTCACACAAAATTGAAAAGCATATTGTGTATATATAAACCATATGTAATAGTGTTTTGTAAACTTGGAAAAGTAGTAGTAGGCACATATGAATCACCCCAAAACATTTTGAAAACGTAAAAGTGGGGACTATGTACTCACTTGATTGATGATGACTTGCTTAATCGTGTTTGCAAAGATCAAATGTTTCCTAATATTTCAGATGATTGTATAGTTAGTGTATATCGTTGTTTAAACTGAAGATCGGATAAAACGTGGTTTATAATCAAACGAACGAAGGATCTCGTGTAATATGATTTATAAAACGTTACATTCTGAATGGAAAGTGTCTAGATGTAACGCTTTGCATTTTTGTACTTTCCTTATTAAGAAAGTTGTAATCGTATTTCTACTTTTGGAAATTTGTATACGCAATGTATTCATATTTCACTTCCAAACTTGTAATCCAAGACTTCGATCAGAATGGAAATTCACTTTTATACTTGCACTTGTTATACTTATACTTATACGCAATGAACCTTTGGATACATGTTTATGTGCAAAGTAAGACCTAATATACGCACAATTCTCATTCGTACTCGCATGATTCATAAACCATACATGCATACTCGTTTCGTACTCGAAAAACTTGTTAAAAACATAAGTTATAGCATAAAATGTTAAACATTTCAAAGTTTGGGGGCCAAAGTTTAATAAAACGAACTTGGACATGAAAATGGGCTTCTCGCGGCCAGCAAGCCAATAGGCCTTTTAGCTTGCGGGTAGCGAGAAGACCTAATCCATAGAAAGTTGTTTCTTGCATACGGGTTGGCCAATCTTCCACCTCCATTTTCACCCAATCACCTTATAACTCCATTAAAACTCAAACCCGACTTCACCACTATAAAACCAAGCCTCCTACACCTCCATTTCACTTTTCCAAATCTTCATGAACTCTCAATACACTCCATAATTAGCTAAAACATCAAGTTAAAGGCAGATTCTTTAAGTCCAAAAGTGAGCTTCCATATTACTTTTCTTCCATTTACATCACTTCTTCTTCTTCTTGAAAACTTGGAACACCTCTAGAAGTGTTTCCACAAGTTTACCATGGTAAACTAAGGTGGAACATCACCATTTTGAGGTCTAACTTTCTGTTTTGAAGACAATTTTACTTAAACTTTATTAAACATGTTCAAACTTACTCAATCTTACACTTACCTTGCTTCTAGCCAAACCCATAGTTATGGAGCTTGTGTGGGGTTGATTCCCATAAGTTTAGAGGTGCAAACACCCTCTAAACTTTCTATTTTGATAAGGCTTTAAACAACATACAAGTGTAAAGAGGCATCATAATTCATCATCTTCAATATGGTGAAACTTGTGTTTTGGTGAAAAGTGTGAACCGAGGAAGCGTTGGCTTTCCAATCTAGTTCCACTACCTCACTTGTTGATTTGTTACTTATCTTCCTACCACTAAGTCGTTAAAACAACTTACTAGACATAAAGTGAACAAGGCTACATCACGTCCCCAAACATTTTTCATGCTTGGGATGAACGCATCTAGCTAGCTCACTTGGTTGTTTAATTAGACAAATACTAAGTAGGTCCAAGAACCAAAGTAAGTCAACCCTGCCTCGCCTCCAACTTTTGCCATGTTGGGTATGGCATGTCCGGGTTGTTCTTACTTGGCTAATTAGCAAGCTTAATTAGTCATACTTTCACTTTATTCATGATCGACCGAGTCATCAACTGTGCTTTGGTGAATCATATAACGAGGTTTAATGGATGTTCATCATCCTACCTCCTTGCATGACAACTTTCATGGCTCCTTACTTTACAGTAGTTTATGTTATACATCCTAAATTCCAAATCCAATCCATTAACAAAAACCGCAACTTACACACCTTCGTTTCCCTTTAGGGTAACTTCGGTGTTCCAACAACTCAAGACTCCTTACTCTCGCGTCATTTGGAAGCTTTGCAAACCGTGAGTGTACATGACCCCCTTTTTAATTTTAGACACTTTTGGGGTGCAATACATATGACTTATTAAATTCACACAATCACATACAAACATGCTTGACACAAACAAACAATCCTTTGGACATGCCTAATACGTGATGCTTAGAAATTTATACACGCTAGAAGCCATTCTTGCACTATTATTGTCATTAACTTCGTATGAGCCCACCTTCACATGTATAGCGCTATAGGAGTAGCACACCACTTGTATTCTTGTGGTCATGTTAAGTTATACATAAATTGTCTTTGTCTTTGTGACGACAAAATTACGCTAATGGATTCTTTGGGTTGACAATTATGTGATGCATGCTAGTGTTGTAATGATATGCCTTAGTAAACGATTATGCCATGTGGATATGTATAAACTTTTTTATACTTATGCTAGTAACTCAAACTTATATGCTCGTCAATGGTCTTTTGTGTGGACATGTACTTTAATATGTATTGCAGGAAATTGATGATGACACGTTGAAAGAAGTCTAGTAGGACGACTAGAAACACATTTAAATTTTAGTCTATCTATTTATTTTGATTTCTATGTTACAAGATCTTGTATTTTGCTTCCAAACATTGTATCATTGACTTAGTAATGGAATGAGTTTTGCTTACTAAATACGTGTCACAAATAGTCATTATGAAGTCTCTTGCAATCTCGTTTTCGTCTCGCTACGATGTTTCCACCATTGGTTGGGGTGTGACTGTAACGCCTCGTATTTCCAAGATTAATTATTTTTATAATAAATTCACACTCGTTTTCTATTTCCTGAGTCGCAACTTCAATCGGATCGAAAAACGGTGTAAAAACGGAAACAACGCATTTTTACGTGTTTTTAACGAAACGACAACCGAACGCGATATTTTTGATGTCTTACATTTAATTCCCGTGTTTAAAACTTAAATAAAATTTTTACGCGATTTCATAACGTTCGGGCGCAGAAATGGGCTTCAGAATCGCGTTCGGGCCACTCTCAGGCTTTTAAACCCAACCTATCAAACCCTTACCACTTAACCTACCTATTTAAACCTCCCCTAACCCTCATCTTCTTCATCTAGCCAAACCCTAATGCATCCTCTCAACACCAGCCGCCACCCCCCTCCTCGTCGTTTTTCGGCGACCGGCGCCGTCTCTGGCGGCGCCCTTCTTCTCCGGTAGCACCCCTCACACTCATACATCCCTGCGATCTCTTAAACCCGACACACACACACCCGCATTTATACTTGCAGACAGAGAGAGAGAGAGAGAGAGAGAGCTGTGAGGAGAGAGAGACGAGATAGAGAGAAGGTAGGTGGTAGTGGTGGCGCGACTATGACGGCTCCGGAGGGGTTTCGATCGATGGCGGCAGCAGCCGTCACATCCAGCGGGCGACGGCGGTGCGGTGGCGTGGTGGCGGAACAGCGTCGCGGCTGCGACGATGCATCGGACCAGCGGCGGTGGTAGTCGCCGTGTCTCAGCGGCGACAATAGCAGCGGTGTAGCGGCGGTTGTCCGGCTCGACGGACGGCGGCGGTAGTGGCGGTATTGGTTCGAAATCTTAAGCGGTTGTCTCAGGTAAAGTTTTAAGGTTATATAATTCGTTCTCTCGGTCAGTTCGATTCAGTCGGTCTTTGTTCGGTTTGTTTCAGGTTCAACACGGCAGTGGTGAACGGGTTGAGTCGGCTCGGGTCATACACCTGTTCGATTCAAATTCTGTTCGGGTCTGCACGGTTCAAGTCCCGGTCAACTCAGTCAACTGCCGGTCGACTCGGTTCAGGCTTGATTAGGGTTCGGGATCGAGCTCAAGTGTTTCGGGTTTAGTCAAGTTTGGCGACTCGGCTCGGTACGACTCAGTTGTCCGAGTTTACTCGGTTAACACCGGGTCAAACCCGATCAAGCTGGTCAACATCAGTCAACAGACAGATTTGGTTCAATCGATTCGGGTCTCGTTTCATTTTGGCGTTCGGTCAAACCAGGTCAAACCTGGTCAACTGTGGTCAAACAGTCGCGGGTTCGAGACAACATCAGTAAACAACAGTTCCTGTTCGGGTTTCGGTTCAGACCATGTTCGTTTCGTGTCTCGTTTGGTGTTCGGTCAAACCTGGTCAACGAAAGTCAAACCTCGTCAACTTGGTCAACGAAAGTCAAACCTGGTCAAACAGTCAACGCCAGTCAAACCAGTCAGATTCGATGTTCGGTTCGGTGTTCGGGGCCAAGTTCAGTCAATGCTTTAGTCAACTCAATCAAAACACGTCACGGTATACTTTTAACACCGCAAATTTTTATTGTTTTGTAATTAATTAGTGTTATAATCACGTAACCGAACCTTATAAAATTTGTAGACGTAATTATATAAATTGTTTCGTTATTATTGCGTTTTGAAAACATTTAATCGACAACTAGATTGTCAGGATCGTCCAAAAACAAGGGGAAACTGTGCCCAATTTTTGACAAAGTACTATATTTATTTAATTACATTGTTCGACAAAATATATTATACACGTTACTTTATTCGACAAAATATATTATACATGACACTTTATCGACAAAATGTATATACTTATTTAATCATATCTTCCGACATGAAATATATATATATATATTTAGTACGCTTATCGAAGAAACGTATCTACTTAAATATACCGAGCGACAAGATATATATTTTTACTTATTAGACTTTTTCGACAACATATATGTATGTATACATTGCACGTCTTGACAAAACATATAAATATATCTAATACTTCCTTTCGGCAAATATATTTCGCTACTACAACATATATAGATATATATGTATGTATATATCTATATTACTTTTTTGACAAGATACATATGAGTTATATGTTTCGACAAAATATATTTATTTAACGACAAGATATAAACAGTATTCCTTCCGACAAAATAAATATATGTTATATACTTTTCGAAAATGATACTTCTCTAACGACAATGTATATATATAATATGTGTTTCCGACGAACAATATATATATTTAGCTACTATTCTTTTCGTTAACATGCATATATATCTATTATCCCGTTCCGTCAAAATATACATTTATCTATTTTCTTTTAGCCAAACTATATATTTATCTAGTAATCTTTTTCGCCAAAATATATAAGTACACATCTATTATTCTCGTCGACAAAACATAATAATTTAACGAAGGAACTACAAATATCTATATATCTTTTATACTTTTCGCCAAAAATATATATATTTATTGTATTATTTTGATAACACTTTTATCTTCGACGAATTTAACTTTAGAGTCGTTACATAAATTCCGTGCTAAACGTACACGTATCTTCAACTCCGATTCGATTATTCATCCATGTTCGTTGTCATTTAAGGTGGCATTGGTGTCCCTTTCTCCCACTCATCAACTCGTCGTGGAATTTCCAAATAAGACTTAGCAATTCCGTGAGTACACTCGACCCACTTTTGTTTATATCACTTTTTGGGTGTAACATGTTTCCATATACAAAAATCACAAACACTTAAACTTTATGAAACGCACAAACAATCCTATACACATGACTACTTGAATCGTATACTTGTTGCTTGTCTAGGGATAAACGTTGTGCTATGCTTTAGTCATTAACTATTTTTAGCCTTTGTTTGACATGCTTAGCGCTATAGGAATTCACGCATCCACCTCCATCGCTTTACACGTGAGGTCATGTTAAAACATCGTGATTGCGTTACGGGTTTGATTATTAGCATTGCATGCCTTGATATTGCTCTTGTATAGATTTAGTTGCCATGAGGATTGTTAAAACTTTATTCGTATACGTATGCTATGCTTAAACTTGTGTACTCGCCTTTGCTTTTGCATTGACTTTATTTTAAAACATGTTACAGGTTGAAGGAGATGACGCTATGAAAACAATATAGCAAGGACTAGATACACACAAATTAGACGTTAGGTTTAATGTCGACGTATCAATTTCGTTATGACTTTGCAAATGTTAGATTGTTCTTTGTTTTGTTACATTGATGTATTTGACAATTCTTATGAAATGAAAT